>CM054147.1:54964855-54992355 GCA_028751875.1 Rapana venosa | reverse complement strand
GAAACTGACAGCTGTGACAGAGACAGAAAGACACACATACACACAGAGAGCAAACAAACACACACAAGTAAACAAATAGTAAAAAACCCAACAGTTTAGATCAAAAACATGACAAAAATCCAAACAAATACACACAAAATAAACACTGGACACAAAAGAGGAAGACCCATTCTTGCATAATGAGTGTGTACCTGTGTTCTGCTTACTATCACGATAACGGCTCGTAGAGAATTTAAAGAAGAAAGCAACCTTAAACTTTTGTTAACATCAGAGGTACGATGGCTCAGTGATCAGAGCACTTTCCCTCCCCCATGCCAGGGTTAAGCAGCACTGAGCATGGTCAGCCTAGCAGATGGGTGACCACTCGTGCGTTTTTGGCTTCAGGTACAGTCTCCCAGTTCATCCAGCTGTAAAATGAAAAAAAAACCAGTGTCAGATAGACAGATACAGAGAGAGATTCCATTTCATTCATTTTTTTATTTGGAGGATAATGGGATAAGCACTCGTGTGGTTTTTTACATCCAGTCCCTGTGTGTATGCAGTTTTGTCAACTTTGTCATCTGTTCCCACCGGCACACAATGGCCTACTCTTGCAAAAAGAGGAACAAGATTTAACGTGTGCGCAAGATGTTCCGCGTGTGTTCGACAACGGGGCCTCGGTTTATAGTCTCATCCGAAGGGCTTTTAGAGAGAGTGGAGTCGGCACTGATGTTAACTCCAGATGAAAATATCCCCTTGAACGGGAATTTAACCCGGGTCGTCAGATTGCGAGCGTAATGTTCTAACCACTAGGTTATCCCGTCCGAAAGAGAGAGAGAGAGAGAGAGAGAGAGAGAGAGAGAGAGAGAGAGAGAGAGAGAGAGAGAGAGAGAGAAGAGAGAGAGAGAGGAGAGAGAGAGAGAGAGACTTTTTTTTTCTTTTTTTTTATATCGAGGATAATGGAATAATCTTTCATGTGCTTTTTTACATCCAGTCCCCGTGTGTATGCAGTTTTGTCAACTTTGTCATCTGTTCCCACCGGCACACAATGGCCTACTCTTGCGAAAAGAGGAACAGGATTTAACGTTTGCGCAAGATGTTCTGCGTGCGTTCGCACACGGGGCCTCGGTTTATAGTCTCATCCGAAGGACTTTTAGAGGAAGTGGAGTCGGCACTGAAGTTAACTCCAGGGGAAAATATCCCCTTGAACGGGAATCGAACCCGGGTCGTCAGATTGCGAGCGCAATATTCTTACCACTACGCTATCCCGTCCGAAAGAGAGAGAGAGAGAGAGAGAGAGAGAGAGAGAGAAGAGAGAGAGAGAGAGAGGAGAGAGAGAGAGAGAGAGAGAGAGAAAGAGAGAGAGAGAGAGAGGGGAGAGAGAGAGAGAGAGAGAGAGAGAGAGAGGAGAGAGAGAGAGAGAGAGAGAGAGACTTTTTTTTCTTTTCTTTTTTTATATCGAGGATAATGGAATAAGCACGTATGTGCTTTTTTACATCTAGTCCCCGTGTGTATGCGGTTTTGTAAATTATGTCATCTGTTCCCATCGGCACACAATGGCCTACTCTTTCGAAAAGCGGAACAGGATTTAACGTGTGCGCAAGATGTTCTGCATGCGTTCGCACACGGAATATCGGTTTATAGTCTCATCCGAAGGACTCCGAAGGAGAGAGAGAGAGAGAGGAGAGAGAGAGAGAGAGAGAGAGAGAGAGAGAGAGAGAGAGAGAGAGAGAGAGAGAGAGAGAGAGAGAGAGAGAGAGAGAGAAAGAGAGAGAGAATCAACCAAACAAACAAAACATCTTAAGAAAACACTAAACAAAAATCCCAGTAAGAAAACAACAACAACAAATAAACAAACAAGAAGACACAAAAGAGGCACAACCCCCCCCCCCCTCCCCTTCACCTCCCTCCCATTCACCCCCCTCCCCCAAAGAAAAAAAACAAAAAACAACCACCCTCGAAAAACTTACATAGCGTGCGTGTCATTTCTCTGCAAACCGTCACGATATTGGCTCATTCGGAATAAAGATGCACGCTTTAAAAAACACAAAAATTACGACACTGGCTCTTTTACTGCTTCTGCGATTCCAGCGATAGGTTTTCTGCTGCCAGAATGCTCTCTGATTCCCAATCCATCTGAGATAGTTCAAGTCTTTGATATTGTTTATCACAGACACACAGGCTTGAAAGGAAGTGATAGGATAAGAATATTTCACAGAGACCCAGCAAAAGTCAAGAAAGGTTTAAAACTTCACAGGGGCTTTGAATCTTAATTATCTGTTGGAATCATTGCAAGCTTTGGAGAGAAATAATTTTGGTGGGTCGGTGGTCTAGAGGTAACTAACGCACCTGTCTAAAAAGCGAAAAGTCCGGGTTCGAAATGCGGGGCGGTTCGATCCCCGTTTGGGCCTACAAACTTGTCCCCCATCCACTAGACCATGAGTGGTACATGGGCTTATGTAAAAAAGCACATAAGTGCTTATTCCATTATCCTCGATATAAAAGAATAAATAAATGTAAAACAAAATTAAGATGAGACGATAAATCGATGAACCGTGTGTTACACATAATTATATAGCGCACGTTAAAGAACCCATGGCAACGAAGGATTTGTCCCTGGCAAAATTCTTATTGAATAATTCACCCGTGGGGATGTCAGGGGAATGGAGGTAAAAATAGCATTCCCAACTTCAGGAAATTATGTGCTAGGAATTTCCTCTTTTCTATCCCTCTTGCCCTGTTCCTTTTCTTCCTGTCACCTCCTTCTTGTCTGGTTTCTGCCTTCTTGGTCCATTCTCCTGCTTTTTTCCCCCAGAAAGACTTAAAAAAATAACTATTCTCTCCCACGCTGAAGTCGGATGAGCTGGGCATAATTTGTCAGGTGCTTAACGGCAGCGCGAGGGTGATGGAATAAGCGCTTGTGTGCTTGTTTACATCCAGTCCCCGTGTGTGGATACGATGTTGTAAATTTCTGTCTTCCATTCCCACAAGCACACGACGACCTACCCTTCAAAATTCGGAACAGGATTTAACGTGTGCGCATTCATACACTCAGACCTCAGCTTTTTGTAAGAGTAGGCCATTGTGTGCCGGTGGGAACGGATGACAAAATTTACAAAGCCGCATACACACGGGGACTGGATGTAAAAAAGCACATAAGTGCTTATTCCATTATCCTCGATATAAAAGAATAAATAAATAAATGAATAAATAAATAAATAAATAATAACTAAATAAATTTATAGTCTCAGCTGAAGAACTCTGTGGGGAGTTGAATCGCCAGGAGAAAAATCCTCTTGAACGGGATTCGAACCCGGGTCAGCAGATCGCGAGCGCAGTACGCAATGTTCTAACCACCAGGCTATCCCCGTCCCCTTTATTAGTCTTCATTTCACAAGACCCATTCCCTTATTAACCTCTGTTCTTAGAACAGTGCTCTTCACAAGGGTGATTCGTTTCGGGTATCGTAGAAATCATGGGAGACAATTGATCACATTTCCGGCACGAAGAGTGACGTGTTTCCGGCTGTCTAAATGCGATCGGTATGGGGACAGAGATACCCGCTTTGGGAAGACAATAATAACAGTATGATGATGAATGGAAGGGAGGTCAAAGACTGAGGGTTGCATTTGGTGAGAGTGGAGGATGAAGTTTGCTTGAAATAGAGTAGAGGAAGAACGTTATCATCATGGTTTTTTTCTTGTTGTTGTTGTTGTTGTTGTTGTTGTTAGTGTTGTTCTCGTTCTTGTTCTTGTTCTTCTTGTTCTTGTTCTTGTTCTTGTTCTTGTTGTTGTTGTTGTTGTTGTTCTTCTTCTTCTTCTTCTTCTTCTTCTTCTTCTTCTTCTTCTTCTTCTTCTTCTTCTTCTTCTTCTTCTTCTTCTTCTTCTTCTTCTTCTTCTTAATTCGTCGTTGCAATTCTTCTTTGTCGCAATTCTTCTTCTTCGCAATTCTTCTTCTTCGCAATTCTTCTTCTTCTTTGCAATTCTTCTTCTTCGCAATTCTTCTTCTTCGCTATCTATCTTCTTCCTTTTAACAATTTTTCTTCTTCTTCGCAATTTTCCTTCTACGCAATTTTTCTTCTTCGTAATTCTTCTTCTTCCCCTTTCTTTTTCTTCGCAATTCTTTTTATTCGCAATTCTTTTTCTTAGGGATTTGACTTCTTCTTCACATATGATAAACAACCACCATATTGCTCATCATTTCTATGCCGATGATACTCAGCTTCAGTGCAGTGATACTGTTGAAAACTTGCCTTCCATCCTGACAAATATGTCCTACTGCCTTCAAGACATTCAAAACTGGATGACTCAGAACAAGTTACAACTTAATGCCGATAAAACCGAAGCCATGCTCATAGGGACCCAACATAAACTTTCCTCTATCACAAAAACTTCAATAGAATTCGGCAATACGTCAGTTCCTTTGTCCAACTCTGTGAAGTATTTAGGAGTAGTTCTTGACAACACACTCTCTATGACAAAATTCATCACCCAGACCTGCCAGTCTTGCTACTATCAATTACGGCGCATAAGCGCGATTCGCAAGTATCTGTCCACTGATGCAACTTCCAAGCTTGTCACATCTCTTATTCTTTCACGTTTAGACTACTGTAATTCTCTTTTGGCTGGCCTACCAGCATCATCTATCCACTCTCTTCAACGCATACAAAACTCTGCAGCTCGACTGGTTCTAAGAAAGAAAAAATCTGAACACATCACTCCTCTTCTGCGATCTCTTCACTGGTTGCCTGTCTCACAAAGACTGGAGTATAAAATCAATACCCTCTGTTTCAAATGTCTCCACAAATCTGCACCCTCTTATCTTATCTCTGTAACTGTCTTCACCTGTACACTCCATCCCGTTCCCTTCGTTCAGCCGCAGATACTTTGTGCTTTCGAACACCCAGATTCAAACAAACCACTGTTGGCCGTCGCTCCTTCTCTGTTTCTGGTCCATCCACCTGGAATGACCTCCCTCTTTCACTTCGTCAAAAGCCTTCACTTGATTCCTTCAAATCCAGCCTCGAAACACACTTATTTCCTACCTGAGACTTTCCCCCCACATATCTGTCCCTAATTTTCAACAGCATCTTTCACCTTCTAAGTGTTGTTCCGTGTGTGTGTGTATGTGTGTGTGTGTGTGTGTGTGTGTGTGCGTGCGTGTGCGTGCGTAGTGCGCGCGCATGGATTTGAAATCTGTTGCTCATTATGTTTAAGGAGAGTTGCATGCCTGTAAATGATTGAGTGCAAGCGCTTCGATTTGTTTGTTTTTTACAAGATTCAGCGCTATATAAATTCCATATATTATTATTATTATTATATATTATTATTATTATTATTATTATTATTAATTCTGCTTTTTCTTCGCAATTCTGCTTCTTCCTCTTCGCAATTCTTCTTCTTCTGTGCATTCCTCTTCTTCTGTGCATTCTTCATCTTCTGCGCATTCTTCTTCTTCTGCGCATTCTTCTTCTGCGCATTCTTCTTCTGCGCATCCTTCTTCTGCGCATTCTTCTTCTTCTGCGCATTCTTCTTCTTCTGCGCATTCTTCATCTTCTGCGCATTCTTCTTCTTCTGCGCATTCTTCTTCTGCGCATTCTTCTTCTGCGCATCCTTCTTCTGCGCATTCTTCTTCTTCTGCGCATTCTTCTTCTTCTGCGCATTCCTCTTCTTCTACGCATTCTTCTTCTCCTGCGCATTCTTCTTCTTCTGCGCATTCTTCTTCTTCGGCGCATTCTTCTTCTTCTGCGCATTCTTCTTCTTCTGCGCATTCTTCATCTTCTGCGCATCCTTCTTCTGCGCATTCTTATTCTGCGCATTCTTCTTATTCTGCGCATTCTTTTTCTTCTGCGCTTTCTTCTTCTCCTTTGTCAAATCCACATACAAGACCTTACTGTTGTTGTCTGTCATATGGGCAAAAGTGCTGTTGTGTGGGGGTTAAGCAGCTGTCAAGTCAGGTCCAGCGCATCTAACTTCGGCATGGGAGAGAACTGTTATCTTTGAAGTCTGTCAGGAAAAAAGGCAGGAGGAGAATGGACCCAGAAGGCAGAACATAGAAAAAAGAAGGAGGTGACAGGAAGAACAGGAACAAGGCAGAAAACAAAGAGAGGGATAGACAAGAGGAAATTCCTAGCACAGAATTTCCAGGAGGTGGGAATGCTATTCATACTGAAAGGCCCATGAATGAAGGAATTTGCGTTAGTTTAGAAGATTTGAGAGCATTGGGTGTAATAGTGGTGGTGGTGGTGGTGCTGGTAAGTGTGTGTGTGTATCTATGTATCTATCTATGTATCTATGTATGTATGTATGTATGTATGTATCTATCTATCTATATATCTATCTATCTACGTACCTACCTACATACGGACGTACCTACCTCCCTACCTCCCTACCTCACTTCCTCCCTACCTCCCTACCTACATACATACATACATATATACATACATACCTCCCTTCATACATACATCATCATCATCAGACCCGTGACCTTGGCGGTCGTGGGGGAGACATGAAAGACGATGCCGTGGTAAGCCTCCTCCATCCATCTCGGTCCTCGGCTCTGCGCAGTAGTGCCGAGTCATTCATCCTGGTCCATTCTCTGATGTTGTCCATCCATGACTTGTTCTGTCTTCCCCTCCTTCTGCCACCTTCGAGTGTTCCCTGCAGTACTGTTTTTGGCAGAGTGTTGTGGCGGGTGACGTGGCCGAACCATGTCAGCTTTTTCTTCTTGACGATGGTGAGAAGGTGTTCCTGTAGACCTGCCAGCCGTGTTATTTGACTCTTGACAAATTCATTGGTCTTTCGTTCTCTCCAGGATATGCCCAGTAGTTTTCTATGGCATTTTGTTTCGAATGACTGGATTCGCTTTGCTGTTTCAGCAGTCAATGTCCAGGTTTCACTTCCGTACAGCAGGATCGACTGAATTAGGGCTTTGTAGAGCTTTAGTTTGATTGGGAAACTGATCTCTTTACTTTTCCATATGGTGGTGAGTTTTGTCATGGAAGATGTTGCCATGGCTATTCTGACTTTGATTTCTGTCGTCGATCGCCCGTCCTTTGTGAGTGTAGCGCCGAGGTATTTAAAAGCGTCTACCTCCTCCAGTTGTTGGCCGTTCATGTAAATTTTAGCTGTGGCATTGCTCGTGCTGTTCACAAGTACTTTACTTTTCTCCGAGCTCACCTCCATCCCATATGCTCCAGCTCTGTTCTCAAGTCTGGTCGTAAGATCTTGCAGCTCTGTGTTACTTCCGCCCATGAGGTCAATGTCATCGGCAAACCGCAAGTTGTTGAGGGGTCTGCCGCCAATGGAGATGGTAGAGTGGAAGTCATGTAGGGTCTCTCTCATAATGTTTTCCAAGAACAGATTGAACAGGACTGGAGATAACAGGCATCCTTGTCGGACCCCAACTGTAGTTTTGAAGTAGTCTCCGACCTGATTGTTCAGAAGGACTGCACTGCTTGCAGTGTTGTATAGTGCTTGAATGGTTTGCACTAGTCCTTCTTCAATGCCAAACATTCTGAGGATCTGCCACAGGCCTTCGTGCCATACTCTGTCAAAAGCCTTCTTGAAGTCGATGAATTTGTGGAACAGGTCTCTCTGATGTTGAAGATGTTTTTCCATCATGATGTGGCAGTTAAAAATCTGTTCGATTGTGCTCCTGCCTGCCCTGAACCCAGCTTGTTCCTCTGCAAGGTGTTCTTCTGCCTCCTTCTTGAGTCGATTCAAAATAACTTTGAGCATGATCTTGCTGGCGTGGCTGATGAGGCTGATTGTTCTATAGTTTTGGCATTGGCGTAAATTCCCCTTCTTGGGCAGGGGTATGATGAGTGATTGTGTCCATTCTGTTGGCCACTGTTTTGTCTCCCAAATCTTCTGACAGATAGCTGTAACATATGTGATGACTGTTTCGCCACCATGCTTGAGCAGCTCTGCTGGTATATTGTCTGCTCCTGAGGACTTTCCTACTGGTAAGCTGCGGATGGCTTCTTCCACTTCTTCCCTCAGTATAGGTAATGGCGAGGGTGCTCTTGATGTTGCTGCTTTCTCTTCTATTATGCTCTTGTCAGGTTGTATTGGGTAGTTGTACAGTTCTTGACAATATTCAGACCACCTGTTCAATGCAGCTGAGCTTTCTGTGAGGAGGTTTCCGGAGCTGTCTTCAATGACTGATGATTTGGTTTGAAGTGGTTTTGTGAGTTTTTTCAGGGTGTCGTATGCCTTTTTACTGTTGCCCACTTTCATGTTTTTTTCGATCTCATCACATTGATCACTGATCCACTTCTCTCTGGCCTTTAACATTGACTTCTTCACGAGATTGTTGGCCTCCCGGTACTCTTTAGGGTTGGAAGACCTGGTTGGTTTCAGTGCTCTTCTTGTATCGCAGAGGTCCAAGATGTCATTGGTAGTCCATGGCTGGTGTTTATTCCTCTGCACCATCATCTGACCATACAGATGAAGAAGTAGAAGAATTTTATGAAGATCTTGAAGAGACCATTAAGAAAATACCCAAGAAGGACATCATCATCATCCAAGGGGATTTTAACGCCAAAGTAGGTCCTGACTCTTACAACCAATGGGCCGGAACAGTTGGTCAGTTTGGAACTGGGGAGACCAACGACAGGGGACTACGTCTGCTGGAGTTTGCCTGCACCCACAGACTTACCATTGCCAATACCCTCTATCCCCACAAGCAGTCAAGGAGGACAACCTGGCATGCGCCAAACGGCAAGATCCATAACCAAACAGATTTTATCTTAACACCACGGCGCTTCAAATCCAGCATCAACAGAGCCAGAACAAGAACCTACCCTGGAGCTGACATAGGCAGCGACCACGACCTTGTGCTGCTGGTATTCAAAATGAAGCTGAAGAAAACCAAACAGCCTGCAAACCCACGTATCAAACTTGACGTGGACAAACTGAAAGATCCAGATGTCGAGGAGATCTTCCAAGCTAAGCTTGGCGGACGTTTTGCGACATTAACCCTCCTGGACAATGACATCAATGACCTCACCAACAACTTCAATGAGGCAGTCCGAGAAACAGCAGAGGAGGTACTCGGTCGTCAGAGGAATACATACATACATACATACATACATACATACATACATACATACCTGTCTATGTATTTATGTATGTATGTATGTATGTATGTATACATGTATGCATGCATACATGTATGAATGTATGTATGTAGGTATGTAGGGAGGTAGGTATGTAGGTATATAAGTATGTATCTATGCATGCATGCATGTATGTATGTATGCATCTATCTATCTATCTATCTATCTATCTATCTATCTATCTATCTATCTATCTATCTATCTATCTATCTATCTATCTATCTATCTGTCTGTCTGTCTGTCTGTCTGTGTATCTGTTTGCAGTCACACACACACACACACACACACACACACACACACACACACACACACACACACACACACACACACACACACACACACACACAAACACACACACACACAACACACACACACACACACACACACACACACACACACACACACACACACACACACACACACACACACACACACACACACACAGCATGGTTCTATAACCAGAACCTGTTTTTTGTTGAAATTTCAATGTAAGAAAGCAATAAATCAGACAGCATTTTTGTTACTCTTCTGCTTATTCATTTGTTTTTATCGCTTTTTGCTAGCTTGATTACTTTTTTTTTACAAACAAGAATGTTGAAGTAAATAAAACAAGTCACGTCAGTCGAGTAAAGCACTAAGCAAGGTGATATTTGATATATGATAAACAAATGCAACAGGAAAGAGATTTCCTTTTCGCTGGGGCAAAGAATGCAAATGAGTCAGTTTTTATTTTTCTATTAAAGAAAGGAGGAAGAGTCGTAAAATATAGAGGTAAATACAGGTTTAAGATAAAACCTAAAGAAAGAATGAGCCACGAGGCATAAATTACGAGGTACTAGTGTAAATATAAAGTAAAGAAAAAAGAATACAAAGAAAAGAATTACAGGAATGGAAAAAACAAAACTGACCGACAGGAAGGAAAGAAGGAAGGAAAGAGAGCGAACGGACAGAAAGACGGAAAGAAAGAGAGAAAGAAAGAATGAAAGAAAAAAAGAGAAAAAAACAGAAGGAAAAAAAGAGAAAAAAGAAAGAAAGAAAAAAGAAGGAAAAAAAAGAAAGAAAAAAAGAAATAAAAGAAAGAAAGAAAGAAAAAAAGAAAGAAAGAAAAAAATAAAAAAGAAGGAAGAAAGAAAGAAAATTGGAATAAGTTTGCTAAGCAAAGAAAGGAAAGAAGAAAAAAATGAAACGACTACACGTAAGAATGAATAAATGAAGTATTCTCCAAAGTCACTGAATAAAAGGATTGATGAACTAGTAAATGGATACATGAAAAACGAATGAATAAATGGATTAGAAATATGAGTATAACGGTGAGCAGATAAAAACATGAAAGACAGAAGGAATTAATGGAAAAGGAAAGAATAATAAAAGAAAAAACAAAAGAAAGAAAGAAAGGAAGGAAGGAAAAATGAAAGAAAGAGAGAAAGAAAGAAAAAGAACAAAATAGAACAAAAGAAAGAAGATAGAAAAGAAAGAAAAATAGACAGACAGACAGAGAGACAGACAGGAAGAAAGAAAGAAGAAAGAAAGAAAAAAGTAAAGAAAAAAAATTGAAAGAAAGAAAGAAAGTAAGAAGATAATAAAAATTTAATAATAATAATAATAATAATAATAATGTATGGAATTTATATAGCGCTGAATCTTGTAAAGCAACAAATCAAAGCGCTCAGATTTTATTTCATACCACTTTTAAGTCACGGCAGATTTCTCTCCCGTGAAATTCGGGCTGCTCTCCCCGGGGAGAGCGGGAGAACGCGTCGCCACTTAGCGCTGCGCCACCCTTTCAAACCTTTTTTTTTTTTTTTCCTGCAGCTGTATTTGTTTCCCTATCGAGTGGCTTTTTTTCTAAGAATTTTGCCAGGGACAACTCTCTTGTTGCCGTGGGTTTTTTTACGTGCGCTAAATAATTACGTGTAACACACGGGACCTCGGTTTATCGTCTCATCCGAAAGACTAGCGCCCAGACCACCACTCATGGTCTAATGGATGGGGGAAAAATTTCCGGTCCAAACGGGGTACGAACCGCCGCACACTTCAGACCCGGACTTTTCGCTTTCTAGACAGGCGCGTTACCTCTAGACCACCGATCCACACATATAATATAGAAAGAAAGAAATAAAAGAAGAAAGAAAAAAAGAAAAAAGAAAGAAAGTAAGCAAGAAGAAAAAGAAAGAAAGAAAGAAAGAGAGAAAGAGGAATAACAAATCCAAGCAAAGAAAGGATAGAATAAAAATGAAAAGAATACACGTAAGAATGAATAAATGAAGTATTCTCCAGAATCACTGAATAAAGGGATTGATGCACTTAGTAAATGGATACATAAAAAAAGAATAAATAAATGGATTAGAAAAATGAGTATAAAGGAGAACAGATAAAAACCAAAAGACAGATGAAAAGAACGATTTAAAAAAATACTGACAGAGAAATAGACACAGACAGACAGACAGACAGACAGAAAGAATGAGAGAGGGAGAGAGATTGAGAGAGAGAGAGAGAGAGAGAGAGAGAGAGAGAGAGAGAGAGAGAGAGAGAGAGAGAGAGAGAGAGAGAGAGAGAGAGGTCGAAAAGAAGAAAGAAAGAAAGGAAGGAAGGAAGACCGAAAAAAAGAAAGAAAGAAAGAAAAGAAAGAAAAAAGGTAGAAGTAAGACAAAGGACAAAAGAGTGTCAGACAGACAGACAGAAAAAAGATAAAACGAAGAAAGAAAGAAAGAAAGAAAGAAAATAAGAAAAACTCAGAAAGAAAGAAAAGAAGAAAGAACAAAAGAAAGAAAGAAAGAAAGAAAGAAAAGACATAAGAGAGAAAGAAAGAAACAAAGACAAAGAGACAGAACAAATGAATGAATGAATGAATGAATGAATAATATATGATGAATAAAAGATAGAATGACTAAATGAATGGATGAATAAATACATATAAATAAACACAGAAAGAAAGACACATTAACAGACATAAAGACAGAAGGCAGAAACAGAGAGAAAACACACACACACACACACACACACACACACAACACACACACACACACACACACACACACACACACACACACACACACACACACACACACACACACACACACACACACACACACATACACACACACACACACACACACACACACACACACACACCACACACACACACACACACACACACACACACACACAAACCCCCTAAAACCAAAAATGCACTGAATAATTTAACTGCCAGAAAGAGAAGTATGTGTGTGTGTGGGAGGGGGGGGGGATGTAGGTACCTACACACACACACACACACACACACACACACACACACACACACACACACACACACACACACACACACACACACACACACACAAACCCCCTCACACCTACCCCCCACCCACGATCCTCTCCCCTCAACACCGCCCCTATCCTCCCACACACCCACACAGTTCCATCATCAAAAATATTGCACAGGCGCTGAAAACATGAAAACTGCATCCTTTCAGTTTGAAGTTTTTATTGAGATTTGAACCAGATATCTTTCATTCACGGAATTTCTGTTTTCATTCTTATATTCAAGAATTATCTATCATATCTTAAAACGGGGGACTGGTTTCACAACAAACGCCTAGATTTATGGAAAAGTTATTATTTGTTTCCGTCGAATGCGCTCAAACAATTACTATTTTCTGCCATATGAGCAACAATGTGTTGTGCTGCCGTTAAGCGCCTGACAAACCAGGCCCAGCGCATCCAAATTGAGAGAATCTTTACCTTTTAAGGCTTTCTGGGAAAAAAGGCAGGAGAATAGACCGAGAAAGCAAAAAAAAATAAGACAAGAAGGAGGTGACAAGAAGAAAAAGGACAAAACAGAAACAGAGAGAGAGAGTCAGAGAGAGACAATGACAATGACAATGACAATGACAAATTCTTTTATTTCGAGGATAATGAATAAGCACACATGTGCTTTTTTACATCCAGTCCCCGCCCGTTAGGGATACATCTTAATAATAATAACCCAATACTTATACAGTCTCACATTAAAAACAAGGGGAAATAACCCTTTTCAAAACAGCTCCCCCCCAACAACCCTCCCCCAGAGAGAGAGAGAGAGAGAGAGAGAGAGAGAGAGAGAGAGAGAGAGAGAGAGAGAGAGAGAGAGAGAGAGAGAGAGGGACAGAAAGGTGGGAATTCCTAGCAAAGATATTCCAGAAAAAGGAGATGCTATTTATACTGACAGCCCCTCCCTTCCTCCCACCATCACCACCACCACCTGGAATCTCCATGGGGGAGGGGTTGAGGGAGGGAGGGGGTGGGGGGTGAAGAATAAGAAAACTAAGTGAACACACAGTAAACAGGCAAACACACAAACACAACAGGGGAAAGGGAAAGTACAGAACTCGTGGGACAGAACTCAGAACACATCCAAACAGTCACCACAGCAAACTACTCATACCAGAGAGCCCTTGTGTCTTCTATCAAAGGAGAACACATTCTCTGAAGTTGGTTTGTTTTTTTTGTAACCAAAAAAAAAAGCGTATTATTACTGGAGAGAGAGAGAGAGAGAGAGAGAGAGAGAGAGAGAGAGAGAGAGAGAGAGAGAGAGAGAGAGAGAGAGAGAATCCCACAAGCATCCTAGACACACCTACACACACCTACACACACACCTACCCCCACCCACCCACCCACCCACACACACCCAAACACACACCTACCCCCACCCACCCACCCACCCACACACAAACACACACCTACCCCCACCCACCCACCCCCACACACCCAAACACACACCTACCCCCTCCCACCCACCCCCACACACCCAAACACATACCTACCCCCACCCACCCACCCACCCACACACACACACACACACACCTACTCCCCCCCCCCCCCCCCACACACACAGTTAGGGCAATAAAAGAACGACATTTGATCTAGCGACTTTTTGATACCCAGATCGGCACATTCCACATGAAAGAGATTTCCTCATCCTTTGGACCAAAAGCCCCACAAAAAAGCCAGTACATTTTTTTTTTACTAAAGAATGAAAGAAGAGGGTTTTTAGGTTTTTGTTTTGTTTTGTTTTTTTTACGAGGAGAGAAAGGCAGGAGAACAGAATGTTAAGATATAAGTTGAGAATGAATTGTGAACATGAGATGGCTTTTTGTATGAAAAAACTAAAGAGAGGAAGAAAGAAAGAAAGAAAAAATGGGAAGAAAGAGAGAAAGAAAGAAAGGAAAAAAGTAAAGAAGAAATGAAGGAAGAAAGAAAGAAAAGAAGGAAGGAAGGAAGGAAGGCAGGAAGAAAGAAAGAAAGAAGTAGAAGAAACAGAAAGAAAGGAAGAAAGAAATTAAAAAAAACGAATGAGAGAAAGGAAGGAAGAAAGAAAGAAAAGAAGGAAGAAAGAAAGAAAGGAAGGAAGAAAGAAAAAAAGAAGAAAGAAAGAAAAGGAAAAGAAAAGAAAGAAGGAAAAAATAAAAAAAAACGAAAGAGAAAAGGGAAAAAGAACAAAAATAAAGAGAGAGAGAGAGAGAAAGAAAGAAAGACATAAAGGAGGAAAGAAAGAAAGAAGAAAAAGGAAGGAAGAAAGAAAGAAAGGAAAAAAAGAAATAAAACAAGACAGAAAAGAAAGAGAGAAAGACAGAAAAGAAAGAAAGAAAGATGGAAAGAGAGAAAGAAAATAATTGAGAAAGGAAGAAAAAAGAACGAAAGAAAGAAAAGAAGGAAGAAAGGAAGAAAAAAAGGAAAGAAAGACAGAAGGATAGAAAGAAAGAAAAAAAGAAACAAACAAAAGAAAAAAAGTAAGGAGAGAAAGAAAAGAAAGAAAGAAAGAAAGAAAGGAGCAAAGAGTGAGTACAAGACGGAAACAGTACACAGGTACAAATGAATAAATAAGTCAATTATTTCAGAATCAGATATATTGCAAAGCAACAGAATAAATCGAGATAGACAGAGATGGGGAAAAGAAGGAAAGAGAGAAAGAAAAAGAAGTAAGGAAATCAGTACAGAAAAAGAATGACGAAAAAAACCAAGATAGACATGCTGGGGAACAAGGAAAGGAAGACAGAAGAAAGTAAGGAAATGTATAAAAAGAAAACGACAGAAGAACATACAGAAAAAGGAAAGAAAGAAAACTTTAAAGGAAAAAATAGATTTAGAAAAGGATAAATAAATAAATAAATAAGATGAAAAAAAGAGGAAAGAACGCAGCAATTAGAGAAACGGAAGCACGAATAAAAGTGACAATGAATGAAAGAATAAACAAATGAGTGAAAGAAGGAACTCACATTAGAATGAATGAACGAAAGCAACACAGAAAAAAGAATGAAAGAAAGAAAGGAAGGAAGATAGAAAGGAAGGAAGGAAGGAAGGAAAGAAAGAAAGAAAGAAAGAATGAATGAATGAAAGAATAATGAATGAATGAGTGAATGAATGATTGAATGGATGGATGGATTGATGAATAAATGAAAGAATGAATAAATGAATGAAAAGATGGTTGAAAGAATGAATGAAGAAATGTGTGGGTGAATGAATTAACTAATCAACAAAAGTATAAGAGTGAGTGAATGAATGAATAAATGAAAAAGAATATGAATGAGTGAATGAATAAATGAGTAAATGAATGAATGAACAAAGATTGAATGGGTGAAATAACAAATGAATGAATGAACGATGTAAAAATTGAATGAATGAATGAACAAAGGAACGAACGAACGAATGATTGAACAAAAACTGTGCAAATAATCTTCAATAATCTGCGCGCTATTCAACCTTCAATCATCACATTATCTGCAAATTAGACTTAAGAAAAACAAGCAGAATTCATTTCACGTTTTAAAAATTTCCATTCGAACTTTAAACAAGCATTTCTATTTCTTTACTTTGTTCTGTCATTTTGATTTAGTTTGTAGAAAAACCACATTTCTGTCAAACTGCTTGAAGGTCATTAGGAACAGGTCCTTCAGCTGTTTATTCGTTTAATTTATTCTTTTATTACAAGGATAATGAAATAAAGGTCCATGTGAATTTTTTGCATTCAGTCTCCGTGAATATACGATCTTGTTATCTTTATTTGCTCATTTATTGTTTATTATTCTTTCATTTTATTTCGAGGATAATGAAACAAACACTTATGCGTATGTTTACATCCCATCCCCGTATATTTGCGATTTTGTAAACGTTATCCGTTCCAACCGGCATACAATAGCCTACTATTACGAAAAGCGGAACGGGTTTTAACGTGTGCGCAAGACGTTCTACGTGCGTTCGCCCACAGGACCTCGGTTTATAGTTTCATCCGAAGAACTTTTATTTCGACAGTGTGTCCTTGGAAGATTGAGACCAAGCGGAGCCCATTTTTGGTATAAGATGCATGCTGGTACCCCACCAACCATATCTCTAGCCTTCATTTTCACTTTCACCGATCCCGTAGTTTAGTACACCACTGAAGATGGTGCAACCAGCTTCCTCCACTTCTGGCGGTTGTCAGCTTTCTGTAGCAAGGCGTTCCACTCTAGACCTACTCTTGTTTGTCGATGGATCGGTGGTCTAGAGGTAACGCGCCTGTCTAGAAAGCGAAAAGTCCGGGTCTGAAGTGTGCGGTGGTTCGTACCCCGTTTGGACCGGAAATTTTCCCCCCATCCATTAGACCATGAGTGGTGGTCTGGGCGCTAGTCTTTCGGATGAGACGATAAACCGAGGTCCCGTGTGTTACACGTAATTATTTAGCGCACGTAAAAAAACCCACGGCAACAAGAGAGTTGTCCCTGGCAAAATTCTTAGAAAAAAGTCACTCTGATAGGGAAACAAATACAGCTGCAGAAAAAAAAAAAAAAAAAAGGGTGAAAGGGTGGCGCAGCGCTAAGTAGCGACGCGTTCTCTCGCTCTCCCCGGGGAGAGCAGCCCGAATTTCACAGAGAGAAATCTGCCGTGACTTAAAGTGGTATGAAATGAAATCTGAGCGCTTTGATTTGTTGCTTTACAAGATTCAGCGCTATATAAATTCCATACATTATTATTATTATTATTATTGTTATTATTATATTATTGTTTAAAAGCAATGGAGGTATGGATATGCGTGCAAGATGTTCTACATTGTGAGAGATTGGTAGCATTTTTCTTCTTTTTATCGTCCCTTGATTAGAGCTCTGAGGTTCACCAATGATGAGACTGCGTATGCGACCGGTTTTTGCCCACCACGAAGGTAGCTGTATTCCGACTTCGGGAGTATATGCTGGGTTTGTTCGTGTTTTCGTAACCCTACCGAACACTGTTGTGAATGACTGGATCGTTAGCGTTTATATTTGATATTCTGCATGCGTGTATACTCGGTGCGAATTAAAGGCAGTGACAGGTCTGCACTTGAAGTTGAACTGGAAGATCTTTAAATCCCCCCCACCCAAAATTCACCTGACACCCCTGTGGAAATGTCTGGGGGCCTGTAAGTATAAATAGCATCCTCACCTTCTGGAAATTCTGTGCTAGGATTTCCCTTTTTATCTCTCTCTTTGTTTCTGCCTTGTTCTTTTTCTTCCTGTCACCACCTCCTTCTTGTCTAGTTTCTGCCTTCTTGGTCCATTCTCCTGCCTTTAGTTTTCTCCCAGAATGACTTCAAAGAAAAACATTATCTCCTTCGCTGTAGTTGCATGCGCTGGGCCTTACTTGTCAGGCGCCTATCGGCAGCGCACGCAATTTTTTTTCGCTGAAATGACAGACAACAAACTTTGCATAGCTGGTAGACTGCACTAAACTTGTCAAGTAGAATGCAATCGCTTTTCGATCAACAACTTGCCTATAAGCTTAATAAAGACCTGATAGGCTGAATTATGGTAGTAGGTAAGGATAAGTGAATATTATACTACATTTTTGATGGAAGCGATTTCAATATTGAAGGTGCCTTTGAAAGGAAAACACATACATAGAGACACCTACTTGGCGAACAGGATAGCCTGGTGGTTAGAGTGTTGCACATTGTGCTCGTGATCTGCTGACCCGGGTTCGAATCCCGTTCAAGGGGATTCTTGCCCCTGGAGTTAACATCAGTGCCGACTCGACTCTCCCCTCAAAAGTCTTTAAACTATGAGACTGTATTGTAATTGCCCTTTATATGGATGATTAAAGTAGTTTTGACTTTTTGACTTTGACTTTGACTAAACCGAGATGCTGTGTGTGAACGCAAGCAGAACATCTTGCGTACAAGTTCTATTATTTCCAGGATAATGGAATAAGCACTTTTTACGTCTAGTCCCCGTGTGGGTGCAGTTTTATGAATTGTGTCATCCTTTCAGCATTCTTTTCGAAAGAGTAGGCCATTTTGTGCCGATGGGAGGGGATAATAAAATGTAACAAAAACCGCATAGATACGAGGACTGGATGTTTAAAAACACAGGAGTGTTTACTTATTTATTCATTTATATTTATTTATACCATTTCAAGTCACGGCAGATTTCTCTGCGTGAAATTCGGGCTGTTCTCCCCGGAGAGAGCGCTTCGCCACAAGAGCAGCGCTATCCCATTTTTTTTCTTTTTCCTGTCTGCAACTGTATTTGTTTCCCTATCAGAGTGATTTTTTTTCTACATCATTTTGCCAGAGACATCTCTCTTGTAGCAGCGCGTTCTTTTACGTGCGCTAAATGATTATGTGTAACACACCATGCCTCGGTTAATCTTCACATCCGAAAGACTAGCGCCCAGACCATCACTCATGATCTAATGGATGGGGGACAAGTTTCAGGTATCAGCGGGATTTAAATCACCGCATACTTCTGACCCGGACCTTTTGCTTTGTAGGCAGGCGCGTTACCTCTAGACCACCGATCCACTCCGTTGCTTCATTATACTAGAAAGAAGGGGAAAAATACAAAATACATGAAGAATACTTCACCACGCTGTCGGTGAGGAATACAGGTGGGGAAATATCAGTCAGTTTCCAGACATAGTATTATGGGATGTTGGGGCACTTTTGTCTGTCGTCTGCAAGTCCTCGCTGTGTCACTTCATGGCTTCTGTCTGTTTGTCTGTCTGTTTCTTGTCTCTCTGTCTCACTCTGCCTGGTTGTCTGTCTGTCTGTCTGTCTGTCTCGTCTGTCTCTCTGTGTCTTTGTCTCTCTCTATATCTGTCTCTCCTTCTGTCTGTCTCTATCTCTGTCTCTCTCTCACTCTCTGTGTGTCTCTGTCTCTGTCTGCCTGTCTCTCTGTCTGTCTGTCTCTCTCATATCTATCTATCTATCTATCTATATATCTATCTATCTATTCATCTATCTATCTATCTATCTATCTATCTATCTGTCTGTCTGTCTGTCTGTCTATCTAACTATCTGTGCGTGTATGTGAGTGATATGTGTGATATGTGATAATTATATATGTATATATATATATATATATATATATATGTGAGTGTCTATATGTCTGTGTGTGTGTTGTATACATAGATATATAGGTATGTAAGTAGGTAGATAGATAGATAAATAGATAGATGGATGGATGGATGGATAGTTAGATAGATAGATAAATAGATGGTTAGATAGACAGACAGATAGACAGACAGACAAACAGATAGATAAATAGACAGACAAACAGATAGACAAATAGACAGACAGACAGACAGACAGATAGTCAGACAAACAAGACAGACAGACAGACAGATAGATAGATAGATAGATAGATAGATAGACAGATACACAGACAGACAGACAGAGAGACAGATAGATAGATAAACAGACAGACAGACAGACAGATAGATAGACAGACAGGCAGAGAGATAGGTAGATAGATAGATAGATAGATAGACAGACAGAGAGATAGATACACAGACAGACAGACAGATAGATAGATAAATAGATAGATGGATTTGTCAAATCTGTCGGACACAAACAGGAATGGAACCCAGACATTTCGCTTTCTAGACAGGCGTGTTACCCCGCAACCACCGCTCTTGACCTCTCACAATCAAAAGAACATTGTTTGCTATGCATACATAACTTTACAATAAAAGTTCTACAAAAGACTTGAAAGACCAGAATTGGAAAAACTGACAAGAAAAATCTACCGTTTATTCAACTATACTAGCAAAATCCTGCAATCGCTTTGTACAACAAACTTGCAGATTTGAACAAGTATTTTTTTATATAACAGTTTTCTATATCTCTAATCATTATTTCAGTCAGATAAGACAAGGAGACAGAGAGACGCCAGAGAAGCATACAACCAAAAATATATAAGAAAAAGCATTGACAGTTTTCTTTTTAAACTATTGACAGTTGTTGATACTGGCTACTGTCTTCTCTAAATGTTTTAGTGACAGTTCCTCAATATGGGGACGGGATAGCTCAGTGGTCGGAGCACTCGCTTTTCCCCAGCCAAGTTAAGCAGCGTCGAGCGTGGTTACCAGTTGGATGGGTGACCGTTTGCGCGCCTTGGCTTCAGTACACTTCCCCCAGTTCACCCAGCTGTAAATGGGTACCTGCCCTCTTTAGGGTCAGGGAAGGTAGAGCAGCGAGGGAGAGGAGATGGGCGCCGCCCTCAATATGCTGGCCCTAGAGAAGTGAGGTCTCTGACGCCTTGCTCCCCTACGACCTTATAGGTTATGGGACTCCTTTACCTTTACCTCCTCAATATGTGCTTAAACTACAAAAAACTCACACACAAAAGTTCTTAGAGAGAGAGAGGGGGGGGGAGAGAGAAAGAGATAGAGAGAGAGAGAGAGAGAGATAGAGATAGAGAGAGAGAGAGAGAGAGAGAAAAGAGAGAGAGGGAGAGAGACATAATTTTATTTATTTATTTAAAGAAAACAAAACAAACGGTGTTCACCTTTCGGATACAGCGTGTGTGTATTTCTTTTTTTAAATTTTTTATTAATATCGAGGATAATGGAATAAGCACTCAAGTGCTTTTTTCATCCATCCGCCGTGTGTATGCAGTTTTGTTAATTTTATCATCCGCTTTCACCGGCACACAATTGCCTACTCCTCCAAAAAGCGGAACGGGCTTTAACGTGTGCGCAAAATGTTCTGCGTGCGTTCGTACACAGGACCTTGGTTTATAATCTCATCTGAAGAGAGAGATAGAGAGAGAGAGAGAGAGAGAGAGAGAGAGAGAGAGAAGGTGAGAGAGAGAGAGACATAGACAGAGAGAGAAGAGAAGAAGAAGAGAGAGAGGGGGGGGGGGAAGAGAAAGAGACAGAGAAAAGAAGAGAGGGAGGAGAGAAGAGACAGAGAGACAGAGTGACAGAGAGAGAGACAGAGAAAGACACAGAGAGAGCAAGAGAGAGACAGAGACAGATATAGAGAGACAGAGAGAGCAAGAGAGAGACAGAGACAGATATAGAGAGACAGAGAGAGCTAGAGAGAAAGATAGACACAGAGCGACACAGACAGAGCGACAGAGCGAGACAGAGAGAGAGACAAACAGAGAGAGAGAGAGAGACAGACAGAGAGACAGACAGAGAGAGAAAGAGAGAGAACTATGAAACGCTGAACTCTGAAAATGTTTAATGAGCCTCGGCCTTAGGCCACAATCCATTCTGAGGGGCAAAGATAGAGAGAGAGAGGGAGAGAAGCGAGAGAGAGAGAGAGAGAGAGAGAGAGAGAGAGAGAGGGAGTGAGAGAATGAGAGAGAGACAGACAGACAGACAGAGAGAGACAGAGATAGAGACAGAGAGAGAAGAACTCAAAACTTTGAACAAGGAAAAAAACACAACCCCTCTCTTGTTGACAAAGAAATGTTGGACATGATAAGTGGGTCCTATCTTTACAGAACTCTGTGGAGAAAGTGATTACTGTTGCGCGTTAAAGGACTATTGTGAAGGACACACTCATAGTCCACAGCAAACGTGGTGTGATGATCATCAACTGTCATGATATTATGAGGTTCTTTTAGCTTGTCATCTCCTCATCTTATTTCAAAGCACCTTGTTTTTCAAAGTTGCATCAAGTTTGGGGGTTTTTTTTGGAGCGCTACTTTTTATCAGGCCCTCCCTGACTTCAAGACCACAATCACAATAGGAGGAAGGCCAGTCTGCAATCTTCGATTCGCAGACGATATTGATCTCATGGGCCGTAGTGAAGAAGAACTCCAGGATCTCACCACCAGACTGGAAACATCAGCCAATGCCCACGGTATGGAGATCAGCACGGAAAAGAGCAAGATCCTAGTGAACAGTACCACACCGACCACTCCCACCAGCATCAAGATGAGTGGCGAGACACTAGAGGAGGTGGAAACTTTCAAGTACCTTGGAGCAGTCATCACCAAAGAAGGCACGAGCACACAAGAGGTGAAGATCAGACTTGCTGTGGCACTCTCCTCCATGACTAAGCTGGCGAAAGTGTGGAGAAACCACAACATCAGAACCCACACTAAGGTCAGACTCTACAAGGCACTCGTCACATCCATTGCCTTGTACAGCTGTGAAGCATGGACACTTACTGCCGATTTAGAACGTCGCATTCAAGCCTTTGAGATGAAGTGCCTCAGGCGGATCCTGAACATCACCTACAGAGACCGCAAAACCAATGACTACGTCTGGCAGCAGATCGAGGCACTGGCTGGCAAACAAGAACCATTGCTAGATACAGTCAAACGGAGGAAACTGAAGTGGTTTGGCCACACAACAAGGCATAACAGCCTGTCAAAGACAGTCCTGCAGGGAATGGTGGAAGGAGCAAGGAGGCAGGGACGACCACGCAAAAGCTGGATATCCAACATCAAGGAGTGGACCGGCCTCACTGTACCAAACCTCCTGAAAACAGCCCAGGACAGAACCATTTGGCGGTCCACTTGCAGCGTCCGTGCGGGTACCCCAACGGTCGTCCCGACCAAGGGATGAGTGAGTGAGTGAGTGAGTTTGTATAGAAAAATATGGATTGTTATCTATGTTTTTATAATCAGAATATTTTGGTTGTCAGTCTGTCTGTATTTTTCTGTCTCTGTATCTCAGCCTGCGTCTGTCTCTCTTTCTGTCTCTCTTTCTGTCTCTCTTTCTCGCCATAGCTAAGTGGTAAAGACCGTATGACTTTAATCCCTTTGTTGTAAAAATTATTTATTTATTTTATTTACTTATTCTTTTATATCGAGGATAATGGAATAAGCACTTATGTGCTTTTTTTACATGCAGTGCCCGTGTGTATGCGGTTTTGTAAATTTTGTCACCCGTTCCCACTGGCACACAATGGCCTACTCTTACGAAAAGTGGAACAGGATTTAACGTGTGCGCAAGGTGTTCTTCGTGCGTTCGCGTTCGCACACGGGACCTCGGTTTATAGTCTCATCCGAAGGACTTTTGGGGAGAGTGGAGTCTGCACTGATGTTAACTCCAGGGGGTTGTTGTTGTATGTTTAAAGTCTGCTGAGATTTCAGTGATATTTAGACTAGAGAGAGAAAGAGAGAGGGAGGAGAGAGAGAGAGAGAGAGAGAGAGAGAGAGAGAGAGAGAGAGTTAGAGAGAGAGAAAGAGAGAGAGAGAGAGAGGAAGAGAGAGAAAGAAAGACAGAGAGAGGGCGAGAGAGAGAGAGAGAGAGAGGAAGAGAGAGAAAGAAAGACAGAGAGAGGGCGAGAGAGAGAGAAAGAAAGAGAGTGAGAGAGAGAGAAAGAGAGAAAAAGAGAGGAGGAAAGACAGAGAGCGAGCGAGCGAAAAGATAGAAAGAGAGAAACAGTGAGAGAGAGAGAGAGAGAGAGAGAGAGAGAGAGAGAGAGAGAGAGAGAGAGAGAGAGAGAATTGAATTGAATTAAATAAATCTATTTTAAAGATGGTAATGGCATAAACAAACATACTTTTTTTACAAGCAGCCCTCTGGGCACAAAAAGAAGAAGAACAACAATAGCAAACAAGCAAAATAAGTACCAAAATCAAAACCAAAAATATATGTATGAAGAAGAAAAAGGAATCCATCATATCCGTCAGAGACAGAGGGAGAGAGAGAGAGAGAGAGAGAGAGAGAGAGAGAGAGAGAGAGAGAGAGAGAGAGAGAGAGAGAGATAAGGCAGAGACAGAGAGAGACAGAGAGAGACAGAGACTACGAGGGACAGAGAGAGAGAGAGAGAGAGAGAGAGAGAGAGAGAGAGAGAGGAGAGAGAGACAGACAGACAGACAGACAGACAGACAGACAGACAGACAGAGACAGAGACAGAAACTTAGAGGGACAGAGAGAGAGAGGAAGAGAGAGAGACATTGACATAGAGACATAGACAGAGAGACAGAGATTAAAAGGAACAGAGAGAGGGGGAGGGCGGAGGGAGGTACACAGAATTATGTATTTCATTCTTTTTGAAGAAGAGAGAATGACGAAGGACCACAATTAAACACGAACAGGCGACTGAGAAATGACCCTAACTCTGTCAGTCACCTCTGGTTCACAAAGAAGCGTACTGAACACTACAATACAATGTGTCTACAGAGTCGTGGGTTTGAATCTTCGGGGCCTCTGGTGAATTAAGTGTGGGCGTTCTTTTCGGTTTTTTGGTTTTTTTGCGATACCTCAGGACATCTTTCCCTCTCTCAGCTCCCTCTCTCTCTCTCCGCCAAAAGCCTTCTTATGACACTTTGAAATCCAGTCTCAAGACATAATATATTTCAAACCTAAGATTTTCCTCTCCTGTTTCATCTCATAGTTTTTTTTCCCTGCCTTCAACAGCCAAGATTCTATCGCCCTGCCGGGGTGAGTGACCTGTGTGTGTGTGTATGTGTGTGTGTGTGTGTGTGTGTGTGTATGTAGTAGTAGTTCTTCAGTTTAACGTCCTTCCACTAAATAGTGATATCAGTGTGTGTATGTGTGTGTGTGTGCGTATGTGTGTGTGTGTGTGTGCGTACGTGCATGCACATTTGGACTTGATGGAACTATTACTAGTTACTGGTTGTATGACTGTGTAAGAATGTGTTGAGTGCAAGCGCTTTGATTTGTCTGTGCAAGATACAGCGCTATATAAAATCCATGTGTTATTACCATTATGATCTTCAAATGCACACCCGCCAGTGTTTTAATTCCTTTTGTGTATAAATGCACATACAGAAGTTCACATATGCACGTTAAAGATCCTGTAATTCATGTCAGCGTTTGGTGGGTTACAGAAACACAAAACATACCCAGCATACATCCCTGAAGTCGGAATGCAGCTACCTTCATGGTGGGCAGTAAACATTAATTTTTATCTTTTAGATTTTATTTTATGCCACTTGAAGTCACGGCAGATTTAATGATAATATAATAATAATGATAATGATTAATAATAATAATAATAATGATGATGATAATAATAATAATAATAATAATGATGATAATAAAAATAATAATAATAATAACAAAAATGATAACAACATCAATAAAAATGATGATGATGATGGTGCTACTCCTCCTCCTCCTCCTCCTCCTCCTCCTCCTCCTCCTACTACTACTACTACTACTACTACTACTACTACTACTACTACAGCTACTACTACTACTATCCTACTCCTCCTCCTCCCCCTCCTCCTCCTCCTCCCACTACTACTACTACTACTACTACTACTACTACTACTACTACTACTACTACTACTACTACTACTACTACTACTACTACTACTACCACTACTACTACTTCTAATGATAATAATATGATATTCATATAGCTCTAAATCTTGTAAAGCAAACAAATCAAAGCGTTTTCTCTACAAGAAATTCGGGCTACACTCTCTAGATTAGAGTGCGTCGCCACAAGACCAGCGCCACCCAGTCGCAAACCATTGGCGAAACCTCGGAACTCTAGCCAAGGAGCGAAAAGAAAAAAGAAAATGTTATTTGTATCTAAACAACAAAGCGTTAAAACTCTTTTTAAAAAATGGGGACAACAAACTGAAAAAGTTCAAAACAGACCGTGAGGATTTCAATGGGAATCCATCCACCTGAAAATAGAACAGTGCTTTGGGGGATTGAGGTAATGAGGCATGCTGGAATCTCAGTCAGTAGAGATCAATGATCTCTCTGCATTAGAGGTATCTTGTATAATATCTCGGTCTAGGCTTGAACTCGGAAAGGAAGGAACGTTACAGTTAACCATTTTGTGTGTCTTGGTTTTGTTAGACGTTAAAATCCTGTTCCACTTTTCGTAGGCGTAGGCCATTGCGTGCCGGTGGGAACAGATGACAATTTACAAAACCGCATACACACGGGGACTGGATGTAAATAAAAGCTCATAAGTGCTTATTCCATTATCCTCGATATATAAGAATAAAATAAAATAACTAAATAAATAAATAAAAGAGATATCTATAAACCGAGGCCCCGTGTGCAAACGCACGCAGAACATCTTGCACACACGTTAAATCCTGTTCCGCTTTTGTAAGGGTAAGCCATTGTGTGCCGGTGGGAACGGATGACACAATTTGCAAAACCGCATACACACGGGGGCTGGATGTAAAAAGAAAAGGCACATAAGTGCTTATTCCATTATCCTCGATGTAAAAGAATAAAATAAAATAAAAATAGGCAAATGCTATATCCGAATGGTTAACACCGTTTGTTGTTGTTAATCCTGTGAATCTTTGAAGTTGAAGGTTCTATTGTTGCTCTTGTTGTTGTTGTTGTGCGTTCCCCAGCTTAACACTCTGGGGGATCACCCAGAACATGCCAGACTCTGACTCATCCCACCTGGGAATCACTGTGAGATAGGAAATACACACTGGATGAGAAATTTGCGTGTATGACTCTTTTTCAAAATACCTCCTCGCCATATTACAAGGCAGCTATACTCCGACTTCAGAGGATTTTTTTCTCTCCCTCCTTTAACAAGAAGAGTTTCATGTTTCATTTCTACCGATCTCAAAAGTCCATTAATGGTGAGATGTAGCTATTTTTGTCTACCATTAAGGTAGCCGTATTACGACATCCGAGATTGCCAAATAAATGAGACAACAGGATTTTAATCTAAGTAATCCTGACGCAACAAGAGCAAAAATTCAATCTTGCGAGCAGTTGATGATATTTTTAAATGCCATTCCAGGTTAATGTATGTACATATTTTTCCTTAGTATATTTGCATAATGAATATGCATCGTAGAGCAACTTTTTAAAAAAATGTGCATATTAATGTTCCACGTCACTCATTCCTGCCTTCAAGAAGTTAGTATATCGATAGATGGCTGGTTGTCTGTCCACTGGTATCAGTTCTGTCTTTGTCTGTCTGTCTGTCTGTGATTGTGTGCTGGTCTGTCTGCCTGTTTACCACTGTCGCCTCGGTTTCATTGTCTGTCTGTCTGTGTTTTCTCTCTTTGCCTCTATCTCTGTCCGTGTTTTTGTCTGTTTGTCGGGCTGTCTGTCTGTCTGTCTGTTTCTCTCTGTCTCTGTCTCCCTTTCTGTCTGCTTCACTCCTTTTATCAATCCTCTGTCTGTCTTTACGTGGATTTCCCCTTCGATTTGTTTACTTTACAAGATTCAGCGCTACATAACATCCATACATTATCATTAT
>CM054147.1:54934855-54957355 GCA_028751875.1 Rapana venosa | reverse complement strand
GAGAGAGAGAGGAGGAGAGAGAGAGAGAGAGAGAGAGCATCATCATCACCACACTGTTCTATAACGGTCATAGCATCTTTTCTGTGAGACTGATTGGAAAGTGTTGCAGAAGCACTGGCTGTGGGTGAGAGACAGAGAGAGAGAGGGGGGGGGGGGGGGCAGATAGTGAGGGGGAGAAAGAGCTGGGGAGGGGAGGGAGAGAGGGTAGGCGAAAGAGGGAGAGAAGAGGGTGGGAGAGGGGAAGGGGGAGAGAGAGATGGAGAGAGAGGAAGAGAGAGAGAAGGAGAGAGGGAGAGGTGTATGGAGTGAGGGAGAGGGATGGGGAAAGAGAGATGGAGAGAGGAGAATTATAAGAGAGAGAGAGAGAGAGAGAGAGAGAGAGAGAGAGAGACAGACAGACAGACAGACAAACAGACAGACAGAGAGACACACAGACAGTAAAACAGACAGAGACAGACAGATATGCAAACATTCAGAGACAGACCAACTGAAAAACTTACAAACAATGGAGACAGATAAAAGACAGAGACGCTCAATGAAAAAAAAGAAAGAAAGACATCTTGCCTAGCCAAAGAAAAAAAAACCCACAACCATGTTGTCATTTAACTGAATCAGCTAAGTTCCAAGGCCTAGATTAAGATATTGTTATGCTTAAAAATATTATGTTGACATCGTCTTCAGCCATAGCAAGGTCAGAACATAACAACTTGCACTCTCTTTTAATCAACGGAACCTATGAAGTTGGATTATGGCTGCCTCTATAGCCAGACACTTTAAGAGTGGCATGCATGCGAATGTAGCACCCATTGTGTATTTCCAGTGTCGTAGAGGTTATCTGGTGAGATGGGGAAGTCTTAGTACGATAATCTGACTAAACCTTAAGATGTTAAGCTGGGGAATGCCCAACAACAGCAAACAAACAACAATTATATGGCACATACATAACACTATAAGTTATACAATAAGCAACAACAAGTATGACATATACATGCCAATAAAAACAAAAGCTTTCGCAGCAAAAACAAAGTAACTCTCTAAAAACACTTCTTCCACCCCCAACTACTACTACTACTACCACTACTACCATCATCACAACAAACAGTAACAACAAAATAATGAAAATAGACCACAAACAAGCGACAACAACCAATGTTTTTTTAAAGTTATCTTGAAAAAAATTAACAAATACAAATCATAGCTTTCTTGAGTCTTTTGGAAATTATGATTCATATCATCTAATTGCCCTTCATGGGATGGCCTTGTCCCATAACCTTTGTGGTTGTAGGGGAGCGAGGCATCAGAGACCTCAACTTCTCAAGGAACCAGCATATTGAGGGTGGCGCCCATCTCCTCCCCCTCGCTGCTTTACCTTCCCTGAACCTAAAGAAGGCAGGTACCCATTTACAGCTGGGTGAACTCGGGGACTGTACTGAAACCAAGGCGCACAAACGGACACCCATCCAAGTGGTAACCACGCTCTATGCTGCTTAACCTTGGGTGGAGGAAAGTAAGTGCTATGACCACTGAGTTAACCCGTCCCCCGATTAAAGTATTTTAACTTGACTTGACTTGACTTGATTTGACTTGACTTCAAAATCTGTCTATTGTTAGACTGCATGTTAAACGTTGTTAGCTGGTCAACACAGTCTCGCTGGTTTAACTCTGTCCACAACTTCCTGCTTGGCTAGTTCACTGCCCTTGTCAAGGGAGACAAACTGTCAAATTTCCGTCACAGAGACTGACGTGTTTCCGCCTGTCTCACGTGCATCAATCAGCAGGAGGTAAGGGGCGCATGCGCTGTGCCCAGGAAGTATTGGCAGTTTGTGCCGGAACTGACGTCAATGTCATGGAGTTTGGAAGCAGTGTAGGAAAGTTGTGTGAGTCTGTCTCCTGTAAAAGTAACTGTGGTACTGACGGTGTTTAGTAGAGTGAGTGAGAGAGAGAGAGAGAGAGAGAGAGAGAGAGAGAGAGAGAGAGAGAGAGAGAGAGGAAGGAGAGAGAGAGAGAGAGAGAGAGAGAATAAATGAATGGATGAATGAATGAATGAATGAACATTTTTATTGAGGGAAAAGAGTAAGCACAATGGTGGCTTTTTCATCCAGTCCTCAGTCCAAAAGGTAAATCAATAAACCAAACATTCATTAAACAAACAGTAGTGAAATGTCTAAAGAGTTATATAAAATGTAAACATGCATAAACAAACAGAATAGAGATATTTATATACACGGGACAGATATGAGAAAGAGGTAGGGATGGCGAGAGAAGGGGGGGGGGGAGGAGGAGAGGGATTTTTTTTTTAATATTTCATTTGTTATTTTATTCTTTATATCGAGTATAATGGAATAAGCACATATGTGCTTTTTTGCATCAGTCCCCGTGTGCATGCAGTTTTGTAAATTCTGTCATCTGTTCCCACCGGCACACAATGGCCTACTCTTACGAAAAGCGGAACAGGATTTAACGTGTGCGCAAGATGCTCTGCGTGCGTTCGCACACGGAGCCTCGGTTTATAGTCTCATCCGAAAGACTATAAGGGAGGGTGGAGTCTGTACTGATGTTAACTCCAGGGGAAAATATCCCCTTGAACGGGAATTGAACTCGGGTCGTCAGATTGCGAGCGCAATATTCTAACCACTAGGCTATCCAGTCCCTTGCCTCCATATGTGTGCTTTTTTCCAGTCTTTTTTTTAAAATTCGTTCTTTTATTTCAAGGATGAGAGAGAGATAGAGGGAGCGGGGAGAGAGAGAGAGAGAGAGAGAGAGAGAGAGAGAGAGAGAGAGAGAGAGAGAGAGAGAGAGAGGAGAGAGAGAGAGAGGACGCTTTGACGCTTTGACCAATTTATTGTCATTGCCCAAAGTGGCCTATTGACAAGGGGGGTTATACACGACTTTCTTTTGTAAATACAAATAAATACAAGAAAAATCACATGATGCATTTAACGTAATGAAAACCAAAAAACCAAAAATGAGCTCTCTATGAACGGATACGACTTAAAGCTCTGACGTAAACTCAGTTTCAAACTGAACACAAAGTAATAACAAGGATGACAGGAGACAGACAGACAAACAGAGATACAGATACAGAGATAGAGAGAGAGATACAGACAGACAGACAGAAACAGAGACATAGAGAATGAGTGTGTGTATGCATGTGTGTGTGCGCGCGTGTGTGTGTGTGTGTGTGTGTGTGTCTGTGTCTGTGTCTATCTGTGTCTGTTTACGTGTGTGTGTGTGGCAATGAGAGAGAGTATGCATACGAGCACAGGTGCAATGTGAGTATAGCACACACACACACACACACACACACACACACACACACACACACACACACACACACACACACACACACACACACATATGCATTCAAGAGTATATTGCGTGCATGTGTGTGTGTGCGTGCGTGCGTGCACGAACATGTTGCGTGTGTGTATGTGTGAATGTGTGCATGTGTGCGAATGAATATGTGTGGGTGTGTCTGTGTGTGTACCTGCTTATGTGTGTGTGTGTCTGTATGTGTCTGTGTGTGTCTGTGTCTATCTGTGTCTGTGTATGTGTGGTGTGTCTGTGTGTCTGTGTGTACCTGCTCACTGATTGCAGTCTTGTCAAGGGAGACAAACTGTCAAATTTCCGTCACACAGACTAACGTGTTTCCGCCTGTCTCACGTGCATCAGCAGGAGGCAAGGCGCATGCGCTATGCACAGGAAGTTCTGACAGTTTGTGCCGGAACTGACGTCAAAGTCATGGAGTTTAGAATCGATATTAGAAAGTTGTATGTGTTTGTCTCCTATAAAAGTGATTGTGGTATTGATCGTGTTTATTGGGAAAGCACATGCAAAGTGTGATCATGTCTGCAAGCTGTTAACCACACAATAATAGATTAGGTTTTTATCTCCACGATGGAATATAGCAGGTCACTTTAGCATAGCCACTGAAGTGATTACTTATAGGTGAAGGTGTTCCCATAGTCTATGTGGTCATTGGCGAACGAAGCATCGAAACCTCAGCTTTTCTAGGGGCCAGCATATTGAGGGCGGCGCCCATCTCCTCTCCCTCGCTGCTTTATCTTTCCTGACCCTTAAGCGGGCAGGTACTCATTTACAGCTGGGTGAACTTGGGGACTGTAATGAAACCAAGGCGCGCATAAAATGGCCACCCATCCACTTGGCAACCACGCTCAATGCTGCTTAACCTTGGCTTGGAGAAAGTGAGTGGAATGACCACTGAGCTGTCCCGTCTCCTTGTCTGTTTTCGCCACTGGCTCACTGTTTTGTTTTAGCGCACATTTGCACACACACACACACACACACACACACACACACACACACACACACACACACACACACACACACACACACACACACACTGGACATTGATCTTCTCTATCCCCCGTGGTAATGCCAGAGAGGCATGTCAACCTTAACAGCATCCCCATCTTTTGGACATTCTGTGCTAGGAATCCCTTTCTTTCTATCCCTCTGTCTGCCTCTTCCTCTTCCTCCTTGTACTGTTCCCTGTAGGACAGTCTTGGCCAGTCCAGATGTTCGTGTGATGTTCCTGTACCACTTAAGTTTTTGCTTTTTCACTGATGTCAGGTGCTCGTCTTTTGGCCCCATGGCGTTTTCAATTCTGGTTTTCACTTCCTCGTTTGTTATAATTGTGATCTCTGATTGAGATAGCAGATGTTATTTAATGGTGGGAATCCGCTTTTGTCTAATATTGAGCATCTTCGCAGACCCCCATAACACCCTGTACCAGAATCTGCCTGATTCCTTGCAGAAGTCTATGAACACGTGATTTAGCTTCTTCTGATGTTGAAGAGACTTAGCTGGGAAGGTATTGCAGAGGGTCAGATCTGCTAGATGATGCTTCTTTCCTTCTGGATTTCAGCCACTTCTTTAGCAAAGTTCTTACTCCAAGCTATTCAAGGATGGAGTTTTTTCTGAAGGATGCAATTCCTAGCTGGACAACATAAAAGATCTGAGATGAAGATGAAGAGCAAGCTTGCTTCTGATCTGAAGAGAAAAATCATCACTGAACGAATGGACAGAATCTTGATGCTTTGTGGAAATAAGTGTACACCAAAGTGGATATGTATCATGTCTGTAAATATTTTATACATGCGATGAAGAAATGTCTGACAAGTACCACTATAAGCCATTATGGAGAAAGATGGATATCAGCCCTTTTTCAATAGTTTGGCTGAAGGGGACAGCTTGTTAAACATGCAGAGTAACATGACAATTTTCTCTCTCTCATCTGTTTCTTTACATCGTATGTGTGCTATTGAAGTTTTGAGGCTTAGCGAATCTTTGTACACATCATCCATTACAGTGATCTTGCAATAAGTGACACACTGGGGCTTGAGTGACGTGCCAGTCTTTTTCTGTCCTTAATATCAAAGAATACATGTCCTTTTTATGCTTGTGTCCATACATGAATGCTGCTCTTATAAAGCGATAAAAGCTATATCCCAGCCACTTTGAGAATGCCGTATTTGACATCTAATATATCTGAGGAGACGGGATAGCTCAGTGATCAGAGCACTCGCTTTCCCCAAGCCAATGTTAAGCAGCATTGAGCGTGGTTACCAGTTGGATGGGTGACCGTTTACACGCCTTAGCTTCATCACAGTTCCCCCAGTTTTCCCAGCTGAAAACGTGTACCTGCCTCTTTAGGGTCAGGGAAGGTAAAGCAGCGATGGAGAAGAGATGGGAACCGCCCTCAATATGCTGGCCCCTGGAGAAGTTGATGTCTCTGACGCCTCGCTACCCTACTACCACATATGTTATGGCAACACCTTTACATATTTGACATGATTACGTGGATTTAGGCTTCTTTACTTTTTAAAGAGATGGAAAGAGCATACGTTTCCTTTTCTCCCTCAACATGTAGCCTGTGTTTTGAGTAAAAAATATGTTTAAGACTATTAACTAGTGTGATTGAGGCTGTCTGATTAAAAGATTTGAGCTGTCTGGTTGATAATCGTGTTTGGTTTTCTAATCAACAAACAGGTTTGGCTGTTTGATCAACAATTTTTGGTTATTTGAACAACAGCCAATTGTGACTCTCCACCACGAAATGAGTCGCTTTGCACCTGACCCACTTTTCTGCTAGGAGCCATTTTAGGCAGGTGGGGGTCAGGCTGTGGATTTTCAGATTTTGATTGATTATAAAACTATAGCCATTCTTCTACCTTGTACTGAAATATCAAGGAGGAAGTTTGTTTCCTTTAGCCTTAACCACGCTTTTAGAAACACCCAAGCCCTCATTCTGAAGACCTATTATAATGCTTTACTTGCTAATTTCTCATTTTGTCACTTCCCGCAGTTTATCGTTTCAATTTGTTATAACTTTTCATAGAATTGTCTGATTTTCAATCCGTTTTTTGTATTGAATAGCCTTTTGATTGCAAATGATTGTAGCTAACAGTTGATGACTAATAACTGGTGTATGGTGCAGTGCCACTCATGTGATGAAGCGTCACAACCGAACAACGGTTATTTGAAAAATGGTGTTTGGATGTCTGCAACAATAACAAACGTAAAAAAAAACGTTTTACCCTCTGAATAGACACCATGTGTACGTTTGCCAAAGTAAACGACGTACTGCGAGGAATCTACGCCTTGAAGCACCAGAGCTCAGATAGTTTCATGCTGATGGTAGCTGCCAGAAGAAGAAGTAGGCTTCTTGTAACTCTGCAGACAATGGCTGTACCTTCTCTGGTCACGCCATGTGTATGCCTGGAGCAGTGTCTGCATTAGCTCAGCAGACGACATATAAATCATACACCCTGCATGGCACTTTCTGCCACGCTTGCTGCAGACGAAATTTGACGCTGGATTGACGGCGCCATTTTGTTATCTCCCCTTCCCTGTAGCTTATTTTGTCAAAGTTCTTCTTCTTCTTGGGGACGGGATAGATCAGTGGTCGGAGCACTCTCTTTCCCCCAGCTAAGGTTAAGCAGCATCGAGCGTGGTTACCACTTGGGTGGGTGATCGTTTGCGCGCCTTGGTTTCAGTACAGTTCCCCAGTTCACCCAGCTGTAAATGGGTACCTGCCCTCTTTAGGGTCAGGGAAGGTAAAGCAGCGAAGAAGAGGAGATGGGCGCCGCCCTCAATATGCTGGTCGCTGGAGAAGTTGAGGTCTCTGATGCCTCGCTTCCCTACGACCACAGAGGCTATGGGGAAACCTTTACCTTTACATTCACATTCTTCCTGAAATACTCATACAGCAACACTTGTTGTCTGTTATATGAGCGAAAATGCTGCTGGGCTGTCGTTAAGCGCCTGACAAGTCAGGCCCAGCACATCTCGACTTCAGCGTGGGAAAGAATCCTTATTTCTGTCTGTCTCTGTCTCTCTGTGTGTCTCTGTCTCTCTCTCTGTGGGAGTGTGTGTGTGTGTGTGTGTGTGTGTGTGTGTGTGTGTGTGTGTGAGTGCGCAGGCGCGCGCGCACGCGCAAGTAATGTATGCGTTGTCAAATTTCTGAATTCATGGAGACATTGACTATCTTTTACTCACTGTGAGACTAGCGCAATAATCTGTCTGTCTGTCTGTCTGTCTGTCTGTCTGTCTGTCTCTGTCTCTGTCTCTCTGTCTCTCTCTCTCTCTCTCTCTCTACCTCTCTCTCTCTCTCTTCTCATTCTCTCTCTGTTAGTGTATATACGAGCGTGTATAAGTGTGTTGTGTGTGTGTTGTGGTGTGTGTGTGTGTGTGTGTCTGTGTGTGTCAGCGAGTGTGTTCACGCGCATGTATACGCATGCGTGCGTGCCTGCGCGCGCGCGCGTGTGTGTGTGTGTGTGTGTGCGAGCGTGTGCGTGTGTGTGTATGTGTGTGTGTGTGTGTTTGCGCACGTGCGTGTGTGTATATAATCTTGTACACTACCAACAGAAAATTAAACAGAACACAATTATAACATTGAAATGTAGTATCTAGCAAAAAACCCCAACAACAACAACAACATTGAAAATAATGATCCTGGCATCTACAGAGCGAAAAAAACCGGAAAAAAACCCACTGACAATAATAATCAGTACTAAACAGTTTAACTGCATTACAAACATATCTCTAACGCAGATGACCGTCAGAGAGCGAAAGTTGTTCTCCCTCTTTCTGCTTGTCAATCTGCCTCACAACTTCTGTGCCAGTTGAGCCACTGTACTGGTCCACAGAGACAAATTGTCAAATTTCCGCCGTGGTGATGAGAGTGTTTCCGCTTGCCTCCCTTGCATCAGCAGGCGGTAAGGAGCATGCGCTGTGGACCGGAAGTAGTGCCCTTTCTGATCCGGAAGTGACGTCAAACTGTGGGAGTAAAAAATGCCCGATTTTGAAAGTTGGGATGGTTTGAATTGGTAAAGGGATTGTTTTGGTTAATCTCATGGTTTTGAAGCGTGTGTAGGTGTGTGTGTGAGGGGATGGGGGGGGGGGGGGGGGGGGATGAGGGGGGGGAAGGCGTGTGTGTGGTTTTTTTTTTTACATTTTATTCTATTCTTTTATATTTTATTTCAAGATTTTGTACGAGGATAATGGAATAAGTACTTGTGGTGTGTGTGTGTGTGTGTGTGTGTGTGTGTGTGTGCGTGTGTGGTGTTGGCGTGGTGTGTGTGTGCGTGCAAGTGTGTGTGTTGGGGGGGGAGGGTGTGTGGGTGAGTGTGTCAGTGTGCACACACCCTTAGGTAATGTATGCATTGTCAAGTTTCTGAATTCATGAAAATATTGACCATCTTTAGCTCACTGTGAGACCAGCGCAATCAACTGTAACTGGAGACCACAGAGATTTCTTGTATAGTTGTTCTATAAATGGTGTCACTATTTGATAATTGTAAACTTGTTAACCGCATAGTATGTTCTTTTGATCCAAAAGGACCATAGAGCCGGAGCTTATCCCAGTTTCTGTAGCGTTAAGCGAAACTGATGGTTTTTCACCACCCCTGTGACAGGACGCTAGTCTGTCGCCAAATACTTCCCCAGCAGAGCTGGTACCTACTTGTACACCTGGGTAGAGTGAGGAAAATAGGAGTAAAGTGTCTTTCCCAAGGACACAACACCGAGCCGAGCGGGGATCGAACCCGCTACCTCTGGATCACGAGTCGACCGCCTAAACCACTCGACCACTGTGCCTCCTTGTTAACCGAATAGGGGCCACAGTGTGCCTGCAGTGATTGTCACTTGGTGTAGTTTCGATTTCATGTTGCAGAGAGCTATAACAAGCTGTGTTGGGTTCTTTGGTTATTTTGTTTTCGGGTTGAGCTGTATCTCTAAGAATCGTCAATCTTTCTGTCTTGTGTTCATTATTATAAGAGAACTTTACCTGTTACCAATGCTCTCTCTCTCTCTCTCTCTCTCTCTCTCTCTCTCTCTTCTCTCTCTCTCTCTCTCTCTCTCTCTCTCGCCCTCTCTCTCTCTGTCTCTCCTCTCTCTCTCTCTCTCTCTCTCTCTCTCTCTCTCTCTGCTCTCTCTCTCTCTCTTTCTCGCTCTCTCTCTCTTCGCTCTCTCTCTTTGCTCTCTCTCTCCTCTCTCTCTCTCTCTCTCTCTCCTCTCTCTCTCTTCTTCTCTCTCTCTCCTTTCCTCTCTCTCTTCTTCTATCTCCCTCCTCTCTCTCTCTCCCTCCCCCCTTTTCTCACAGCCCCCAAGCATGATTTCTTTTTGTTAATATCATTCTCAAAACTGTCAACAATTGTGCCTGGGACTCAGATTGCAATTCAAATGACAGGCAATTTGAAGCAATTTTAATTCCAAATTAGGACAATTTGATCTGGCATTAGAAAGGCTTGTTAAATCCCTGTATTGCATGCAGATGCTTTTATTTTTCAGTTGGGGTCAGAGTGAGTGTTGTTCTTGTTCATTTTAATGTCCTTCCACTAAATAGTGATATCATTGACATACGCAGTCTGTGTGTGTGTGTGTGTGTGTGTGTGTGTGTGTGTGTGTGTGTTTTATGTGTGTGCACGAACACACGCAAAGACACACATACGTATATATTATATATATTCATATAATTGCAGATTCTTCTTCCTCTTTATGATTATTATGATTTTCATGATTATTATGATTATATTATTAGTAGTAGTTCCATTATTATTATCGTTATGATTATACTCACACATATATAACTTTATGTGTGTGCGTATGCATGCGCGCCCATGTGTATGTATGTATGTGTGTGTGATTGTATGTGTGCGCGAGCACGCGATTGTGCACTAAAGAATCCTACATGCATGAGTTCTTTTTTTTAATCCTGCAAGAGTTCTTTGTCTATACTTCATGAGAACAATTGTTTAGGCTCACAGGCAGATGTGGATGTGTTGGGGTACAGAGGATAATGATTATCTCTGTCAGAGATAGCCAATGACGGGGTCAAGCTTCCCTGTCTGGACTACCAGAAACCTTAATGCTGTCCCGGAAGTAAAGGACACAATGGATGACGTCACTTCCTGTGTGTACAGACGCTAGCAAAGACAAGGGCTTCTCCTTACATCAAAGATTTCTTCTTCTTCTTTTCTAGTTTTGGAAAACTTTTTTCTTTGTTAGTGTTGTTGTTATTACTCTTTTTTTGTAATTCTTATTTGCAACGCTTTCTTCTTGGTCTTTTAGTTGTCGTTGTTGTTGTTGTTGTTCGTCTTGTTCTTCTTCTTCTTCTTCTTCTTCTCTCTATCTCTTTCTCTTTCGCTCTCTCTCTCTCTATGTTTGATTAAATCACCTGACTGGTCATGTCACATGATTGTTGAGCCACAAAATACTATTTTAACATATATCATCAATCATATAATGCCTGACATGTTAGGAGTCTTGGATTTTTTTCAGCGGCAAAAGACTATTACTTTTTAACACATTTCATGGTTTTGTCAACTCGATTTTGTTTAAATAAAACTGTCATCGTTTAGTTGCTCGGTAAACACGAAAGATATAAACTTTAAACGAATGTATATATATATATATATATATATATATAAATATATATATATATATATTATATATATATATATATATAGTATATTTATATATATGTAAATATATAATATAATATCAAAATATATATATTATATATATATTTATATATATATATATAGTTGTTGGAAGTATTAATTGTACTGGTTGCATGACTGGGTAAGAATGAGTTGCGTGCAAGTGCTTTGATTTGTCTCTGCAAGATATAGCCCTATATAAATTCCATATAGATATAGAAATAGGTAGATAGATAGATAGATAGATAGATAGATATATAGATAGGATAGATAGATAGATAGATAGATAGATAGGCAGATAGGTAGATAGGTAGATAGATAGATAGATTACAAATAATTGTCAAAGAAGCAGAAAACGTAAAAACATAAATATTTAATGAAATAAACAATATCATCAATGAAAATAAAGGTAATAAAATAAAATGCACAATATTTTAAGAAATAACAAACTAAAATCGAATAACCTCAAATAAAAAGCCCACCTGCAGTTCCATATAGGCTTCTTATTTTCATAAACCATTTTATACATACTCGGCGGAGTAGAATAATCTATGTCAACAGTTGAAAAATCACAAATGACGTCATAATGAATGACGTCATCCACACTCTCGTCTGTCCTCACGATATCTAAATCACTTTTCAAAATCGGTATGAATCTTTAGGTGAGTAGGGGGGGGGGGGGGGGCGGGTGTTGGATATGTGTGTGTGTGAGTGTGTGTGTGTGTGTGTATGTGTGAGTGTGTGTGTATGTGTATGATTTGTGGGGTGGGGTTGTGTGTGTGTGTGTGCGAGTGTGTGTGTGTGTGTGTATGTGTGAGTGTGTGTGAGTGTGTGTGTGTGTGTGTGTGTGTATGTGTATGTTTTATGTGTGTTGTGTGTGTGTGTGTATGTGTGTGAGTGAATGTGTGTGTGATGTGAGTGAGTGTGTGTGTGTGTGTGTGTGTGTGTGTGTGTGTGTGTGTGTGTGTGCAATTGTCAAATCTTGATCTAGCTTATAGCCTCTTCATTTGTCTACGTTTTAACTTTTCTTTTCTTGTTAAACTTTCTCTGCATCCTACTTCTTCACAAACACATAACAAAACATATTATTCAAAACTTTTTTTTACAAAAATGATATATCTTTTTTTTCAATGTTCGTTTATCAAATAGCTACTTAATTGAGGTGCAGACTTAAAACAAAAAATATGCAATAAAATGGCGAAACTGTTGAATACAATAAAAGATAGAAAAATGAAACGTTAACAAATAAATGTGTGCATGTACTGACTAAATGAATAAGCAAAAAAATAGATAAATGCATAGATAAATGAATATACACGAAAATATATATATAAATAAACAAAAGGTTAAGCAAGCAAATGGGCAGAAATAATAAACAAGCAAGTAAAAGGATAATTAAATAGACAATATATAAATGAATTATAAAAAAATAAATAAATAAACAAATTCATAAACAAATGCTAGTGACATACAGACAATCTGCCAATCTCTGACCCCCTCTGGGTATAAACCATCTGAAATCAACCCAATTAAAGCTGACATAGAAAAAAGACAAAAAGAAAAAAAAAGTGTGATCACAGATATGTCTATCTAAAACTGAGTTTGACAGACAGACAAAAAGAACCAAAAAAAAGAAGAAAAAGAAAAAACCTAACGAACTAACAACAAAAACAAACTTTAAAAATATCCAAAGGAAGAAATAAGAAAGTTGAAAATAGACAAAGAGAGAAAATAAAAGTTTAAAAAACCGAAATCCAAAACAAAATAAAAGAAAACGAAGAAGAAACGAGGAAATTAAAAAAAATAAGAAAAGAAAGCAGAAAAGACAGAAAGGAGAAAGACAGAAAAGAAAGAAAGACAGAAAGAAAGAATGTAAAGAAAGAAAGACATTTAGAAAGAATTGATAAAAAAAATTTAAAAAAAAATAAAAAAACCCTTTAAAAATTGAAAATACGACAGCAAGAAAAAAGAGAGAGAAAAAAAGAGAGAAGAGAAAAAAATCGGAAAAAAAGAAAGAAGAAAGACAAAAAAAAAACCACCCACATTGAAAGAGAAAAATAAACGCCCAAAAAGAGAACAATACATAAAAAAAAAAAGAAAAGGAAGCACAAAAAAGAAAGAAAAAGAAGAAAAAAAAGGAAAGAAAAAGAAAGAAAGAAAAAAAAAACACACAAAAGAAGGGAAAAAAGGAAAAGGCAGCAGAAACAAAGAACGAAGAAATGATAGAAAGAACAAAAGAATGACAGGACGAACGAAAGAAGAAAAGAAATAATAAGGAAAAAACGTTTAAAAGTTTTAAATCACGATTTTTGTTAAAGCCAGTTTTATTTGAAATCTTCATTTACTTAATACGTTTGCTGAATGTCTTCAGGGAATACAAAAATAAAATCAGCGCAGTGTTGTTTGGGCTTTTCTAGTGTGTGTGTGGGGTGTGTGTGTGTGTGTGTGTGTGTGTGCGTGCGTGCGTGCGCGCGCACGTGCGTGCGTGTGTGTGTGTGTGTGTGTGTTCTGTGTGTGTGTGCGTGCGCGCGCGCGCGTGTCTGTGTGTGTGTTTGTGTGTGTGTGTGTGTGTGTGTGCGCGTGCGTGCGTGTGTGCGCGCGCGTATGTGTGTGTGTGTTTACTTTTTTTTATCATTGCTGTCGTTAATCCGCAGTTCTTATTCTTGTTTTATTTTTATTTTTATTTTTTTTTTATTCTTTTGTTTATTATTTCAAACTGTCTGACATTAATTTTATGGTTATATTATTAAAGGAGCATTCACTATGTTCACTGCTTAGTTAGGTAAGGCTTCTTCTTCGTCATCGAACGCACAGACAGCAACTAGTGTTGTCTGTAATATAAGCTAAAAATATGTTGCGCTGCCGTCAACCCCCTGACAAGTCAGGCCCAGCTTATCCAACTTCTGCGTGGGAGAAACTTGTTATCTTTTAAGTCTTTCTGGAAAAAAAAGAAGCTGGTGACAACAATGTCTCTGACCACGTTTTTATGGCTTGGTTATGAACATAATGAACATCCGTCTGTTTTGTTCCTCACAGTTTATTTATCGATTTATCTTTCCATTCGTTCAGGTAACTTATTTTCCACACTGGCTAGCTGTATATTTTTGACAGCAGAAAAAAGTGAGATATAGCATTAAGTACGGTGATTTATAGGAGATATACATCACAATTAACAGCACTGGCGATTGCAAAATCCCTGGGATGATCCTTAGACAGAATAAGAATAAAATATTTAAAAAAGAAGAAAAAACCTCCAAAATGTAAGTGAGCCACTCAAACACATAAAATAGGAAGCATCATACATCACGATATTGCAAATAAGTCAGAATAATGTCACGCTCAAAAGAAAACAAGACTGTTTATAGCTCTGTGTCCATTTGTGTTCCATGTTGCACTCTATAAATCATTATACGACGACAAAGGATGCTTATCTTCCTTTAGGTACAACAAGATATTGTTGCTGTTGTTGGAGGGGCGGGTTACCGGGAGGGAAGGGGGGAGGGGAGGGAACCACCCATGGTGGACACTTTGCCTAACTCATCACAAATAGGCTTCATGTATAAATCTTTTACACAATGTGGGTTTTCTTTCTAGTGCAGTCTATGTTCACTGACTTAGAGCACTAACCCTACGTCAATGTAACAGTCTGGCATCGTCTTTTGTGTTCTGGGCTGAAATTGATAAGCGCAGACTGAGATTCGTGGGCCATGCAAACAGAAACACACTGTAGACAAATCTGATGACGACAGTTCTCCAAGGTAAGGTTGAGGGCAGAAGAAAAAAGAGGCAGACCACCAACATCCTACACTGCCAACATCACGGAGGTCAGTGGTCTGGGAGGAGGGCTACAGGAGATGGTAGAACTCAGCAGAAACAGAGAAAGATGGTGAACCCTGGTGGTGGCATTGTGTGAAGCTCCTACCGACGACAGCGGTGATGGAGACAGTTGAGTTGATGGTTGAGGATAAGAAACCTGAGTAATTTGATCGTGTAAACAAGTTATCAAAATACCAATGGAGCGTTGCAATTTTCATTGTTCGAAAAACAACAGTTAAGGGTATGGTAAAAGTTTTTAAAAAAAGTAAAGGTGTCCCATAAGCTATGTTGTCGTAGGGGAGTGAGGCGTCAGACACCTCACTTCTCTAGGGGCCAGAATATTGAGGGCGGCGCCCATCTCCTCTCCCTGCTGCTTTACCTTCCCTGACCCTAAAGAGGCAGGTACCCACTTATCAAGATTATGACAAGAGCATCGATTAAAAAAACAACAACAATTTACGCATTTTCTTCCCATTGTCTTTCATATAATGCCATATCTATGGAGAAGCTTTAAAAAGTTTAGGTAGTGAAAGTTCAAATATTCTATGGCCAACAATTTCGTTTCGCTCTTTGGCTAGCTAGTTCTATGAGATTTACCATGAGATTTACCACAAGTGGGAATTTTGTGTCCCCAACCATTTTTACCCACCTCTCTCCCTCTCTCTTTCTCTGTCTTTCTCTGTCTGTCTCTGTCTCTCTAAGCGGGGACTGGATGTAAAAAAGCACATGAGTGCTTATGCATTATTCTCAAAATAAAAGAATTTGATTTGATTTATTTTGATAATCTCTCTTTCTTTCATCTCTCTCTCTCTCTCTCTCTCTCTCTCTCTCTCTCTCTCATCTCTCTCTCTCTCTCTCTCTCTCTCTCTCTCTCTCTCTCTCTCCTCTCTCTCTCACCCCACCCCCTTCTTCTCTCTTTCTCTCATTTCCTCTCTCTCTCTCTCTCTTACTACCCCTCTCCCTCACTCCCCAACACATCACCTCTTCTCCCTCTCTTTGTCTCTCTCCGTCTCTGTCTGCCTGCCTGTCTGTCTGTCTGTCTGTCTGTCTCTCTCCCTTACCTCCCCCTCTCTTTATCCCTTAATAATAATAATGTATGGAATTTATATAGCGCTGAATCTTGTAAAGCAACAAATCAAAGCGCTCAGATGACATTTTTTTCCGAGGATAATGGCATAAGCACTCATGTAGTTTTTTTTAAACATCCAATCACCGTGTGTATGCGGTTTTGTGAATGTTGTCATCTGTTCCCACCGGCACACAATGGCCTACTCTTTCGAAAAGCGGAACAGAATTTAACGTGTGCGCAAGGTGTTCTGCATGCGTTCGCACACGGGGCCTCGGTTTATAGTCTCATCTCTCTCTCCCTCTTTTCCTGTCTCTCTCCATCTTTTACTTAATTTATTACCCTCGTGAAATAAAATTGCGTTTGCGTTTGCGTCTCTATTTCTCTTCCTCTCTCTCTCTCTCTCTCTCTCTCTCTCTCTCTCTCTCTCTCTCTCTCTCTCTCTCTCTCTCTCTCTCTCTCTCTCTCTTCTCTCTCTCTCTCTCTCCTCTCTCTCTCTCTCTCTCTCTCTCTCTCTCTCTCTCTCTCTCTCTCTCCCACCCCAGCCCAAACCACCCACCCCACCCATACCTCACCTCTCTCTCTCTCCCACCCCACCCCCTTCTCTCTCTCTCTCTCCGCCCCCCCTCCTCTCTCTCTCTTTGTAACTTTCTCCATAACGTTGGCCACATTTCCATTCAGACCAGACATTGACTCGTACACACGAAACCCTGTTTCCCAGACAAACAAGCGGCAAACACGCAGAACACAGAGACCCAATACTGGACTACAGGTTAGATACAGAATAATGTTTTCATCCCGGAGAGAACCCCATCAGAGCAGGAAAAAGAGAACCCTCATTGCTAATCATATCACCGACAATGACCTCCCCTGATGCTATCCATTTCATTTTAATGTGTGTTATTCCATATGCCTACTTGAATAGAGATGGGGTGGGGGTCGGGGGTGGGGGTGGCATATGCAAAAAATACCATTGGTGAATTTTGGAGCTATAACCCCAAAACGAAAAAAAATTTCAATTTTCCGTGAGTGGATTTTTGGTCCTTAGGTTACCCATTCAATCTGCAAACTAAAATAACCATGGACTTCAATTCCATTTGAGAACCCCTCCCTCCCTCCCTCACCCTCTTCCTCACCTCTCTCGGTACTAGATAGTTCAGTGGTCAGAGCACTCGCTTTTCCCCCAGCCAAGGTTAAGCAGAATCGGGCGTGATTACTACTTGGATGGGTGACCATTTGTGCGCCTTGGCTTCAGTACAGTCCCCCAATTCACCCAGCTGTAAATGGGTACCTGCCCTCTTTAGGGTCAGGGAAGGTAAGCAGCGAGGGAGAGGAGATAGGCGCCACCCTCAATTTGCTGGCCCCTGGAGAAGCTGAAACATGTATAGACAGAACAATGGAAAGAACGAAAGAACGAAAAAGATGTACGTTCCTTGCCTACCATAAACAAATTAAGAATAAAAGAAAAAGGAAAAACAGTATGCAAGCGAAACAAACAGTTCACACCTATACATAACAAAAAACCCACAAGACAGTATGTCCGCAAAAAACCCAAAACAGTTTGCATGCAAAAAACAAACTAACAGTATGCACGCAAAACAACAACAACTAAACAGTATACATGCAAAAAAACACCACCAAACAGTATGCACGCAAATACAAAGCAGTGTGGAAGAAAACAGAACTGTATCAGATAAACGAACTGACCCATTAGTCAACAAATTGGCAAAAAAAATGACAGAGAGCATGCCAGCCTGCTTGCTATCTGTTTCTTTCTCTGCACAGAAACTTGAGTTGTGTTTGAAATATGTAAGACATTTGTTTGTTTGTTTGTTTGCTTGTTTGTTTGAGTTTTTGTTTGTTTATTTGCTGGTGTGGCTGTTTTATTTGTTTGGGTCAGTTTGGTTTCGTCTTTTCCTCTCTAAATGTTAAAAAGTTCAACATATTAGAGTGTTACTTCTTCGCTTTGTTTTGTTACTGCTTTATGTATTATCTTTTTTATATTATTGTTCCTTATCTAGAACTTCAAGTTTCACCAATCGTGAGATTTTGCTATGTAACCGTTTTTTCCCAACTTGAAGGTAGCTGCATTACAAATTCGGGGTGAGTGCTAGGTATGTGTGTGTTTCCATAGCTTACTGCTGACATAAGTGGTGGGATTTTTTAACACACATATTTGATAATCTCCATGTATATCAATTGAACTAAGGCACTGGCAGGTCTGCATTTGAAGTTGACCTAGGAGTTTGTAAAAATTCTTACCCTTTATTTACAAGAGGCTGCTGAGAATTGAACCCTCGACTTCATGGATGTATAGGATTGAAGTGGAACTGTCTTAACCAATAGGCTATAGCGTCTGTTATTTGTTTGAGTTTTGTGCTTGTTGATTTGCTGGTGTGTTTGTTTGTTTTGGTTTCATGTTCTCCCCCTTAAGTGTCAAAAGGTCAGTTTGTATGTGTTTACGATTTTAGCTTTGGTTTGTTGTTGTTTTATATTTATGTTATTGTGTGTTGCACTTTATTTTGCATGTTCTCTAAAGGTCATGTGTAGGTGTAAGTTTAATTATGTTCTTTTAGGTGGTAATATTATGCTATGGTTTTGCATTGATATCATCAATTTGTGTATTGTGTGATGAATCTGTACAGTTATTATGGAAGACTTATTTTTCGCTGTTTAGTTCATAAAGTGGGTTTTTTTTACAGCTCTGCAGTAGTGTATAATGAGGCATTAAGTTATTTGAAATCTATCTTTATTTTAGACTGTTCATTATTTTACTAGAAAATATTCAGTTAATTGATGTATATCTAATAATATAAAGTGTTTTAACAATTTGGTTTACACCTTAAAATGTGTGCGCAAGTGTGCTAAGGTGAACACTGCATGTGTGTGTGTGTGTTTGCTTGCTATGCGTGTGCATGTACATGGGCGAGCATACTGGCAAGTGCATGAGTGCACGCAATCCTGCATTGATGAATATATAACTAGCTTAGGTATCGCTGATATTTTTGGGCTTTTTATCATGTAATGCTTGCTTGGATGCTGTGCTGTGTTATTTTCTGTGATATTTTTTATAGTACTGTATATATGGCTAAAGGGAATGGGATAACTAAGTGGTCAGAGCACTCGCTTTTCCCCAGCTAAGGGTAAGCAGTGTTGAGCGTGGTTACCACTTGGGTGGGTGACTGTTTGTGTGCCTTGGCTTCAGTACAGTTTCCCCAGTTCACCCAGCTGTAAATGAGTACCTGCCCTCTTTAGGGTCAGGGAAGGTAAAGCAGCGAGGGAGAGGAGATGAATATGCTGGTCTCCAGAGAAGTTGAGGTCTCTGATGCCTCGCTCCCCTACGACCACATAGATTATGGAACACCGTTACCTGTACCTTTACTTTGTATGGCTGGTAACCAACACAAACTTCTCCATTTGTGAGATAATAAAGTATGTGAATTACAAGGTGTTAGAGATAGCAATTTCTCACTGTTCCCCAACAAGGCATTTCCCTAAAGATACCTTCAACTCCAGCTAGTCAATGTGCGGACAGCTTTGGGCCCAAAACGAACACCATTGATCATCGCCTCAAGACATTTGAGCATTGATCTAAAATTGAATCTCAAAGATTTTTATTCATGTGTGGAGAAAAAAACACCCACCCAGTGTTATACAAAAACAATCTAATTGGCACAAGCAAATATAACAGCTGAGAGAAAATGACAGACTGGGATGGGGATAGAGGGGGTTAGAAAGAGGGTGGGGGTGATAGAAAGGGGGAAGGGGAGGTGGGGGGCGTGGTTTAGGGGAAATAGGAAATGATTCAATAAAGGCTAGTGGGATAGGAACCATCGATGGTTTTCAGTTCCAAAAATGGATACTTAATGAGGTGAAATCAATGAGAGGACTTGACAAGAAAGAAAATGAACCAAACAACAACATGACAGGTCAAGACATACAACATTTGAAAGAAGGAAAGAAAGAAAGAAAGAAAGAAGAAAGAAACGGACAAAGAAACCAAGCCAAAAACACAAGCAAAACAATCTTGGACAGTACAGTACTTTTTCTTCTTTTGTATCCAACACTCAGACAGCATCAATTTTTGTCTGTCATTTGAGCGAAAATGCATCACACTGCCGTTTAACGCCTGAAAAGTCAGGCCAAGCACAACAGACTTCGGCATAAGAAAGAATAATTTAATTGTTATTCTAAAAGATTTTTTTTTTAAAAGGCAGGCGAATGGATCAAGAAGGCAGAAAATAGACAAGAATGAGGAGACAGGAAAAAAAGGAACAAGGCAGAACAGAGAGGGATAGAAAAGAGGAAGTTTTTAGCATAGATATTTCAAATGTAGGGATGCTTATTTTTACTGACAGCCACCCTCCCCCCCTCCTCCCAGCATCACCAAGGGTAGATACTGTACAAGTGTTATAAAAAGATAAGATAACATGAAACTATGAAACATCTGACATAACAATTTTGAAATGTCACTTTTTCTGACTTGAGTAGACTTGACTTGACTTGACTGACTTGTCTTGTTTTAACCATGATGTTTTTGCTGCATCAACTTCTGTGAAACACGGGACCGGATAACCTAGTGGTTAGAACATTGCGCTCGCAATCTGACGACCCGGGTTCGAATTCCGTTTAAGGGGATTTTTTTCCCATGGAGTTAATATCAGTGCCAACTCCACTTCCCAAAAAGTACTTTGGATGAGACTATAACCCGAGGCCCCATGTGCAAACGCACGCAGAGCATCTTGCGCACACATTAAATCCTGTCTCACTTTTTAGAAGAGTAGGCCATTATATGCGGGTGGGAACAGATGACAACATTTACAAAGAAGCATACACACGGGGACTGGATGTAAAAAAGCACATGAATGTCTATTCCATTATCCTCGAAATAAAAGAATAAATAAATAAATAAAATCACCGAATCAAGGCAATTTCTTTCATGACACGATGATCAATGACAATGAGGATAATGAAATAATTCTGCTATTGAAATGCATGTGCTTTGAGACTACTTGACAGTGTTGTACTCTACACTTCCTATCATAATATATTTTAGAGTCAACCAGGCCAGAGAGATACAGACACCTGCAGTGTTGGTCAGGTAATTTGAGCAACACTCTCAAACTTGCATCTGTAAAGTGGATGAAGCACGACAGCACACTCACTCTGGGTAGGAGCCGGCTGGAGTCCCCCCACACCAAAAAAAAAAAAAATTCTATGACTCTTATGGGATTCAAACCCACGACCTTTCAGCTCGTTGCCCAAGGTAATAACCACTGCACCATGGTGGCTGGTGTTTAAACCTTAATCTGTAAGGGGATATTGGGGCAGTGGACTGAATTTTTTCAGAACATGTATCATGGAAGTCTGGTAAAACCTGTTCCTCACCTGGTCACAGGTATATGTTTGGGGTGTTAAAAGGTAAAGGTAAAGGTGTCCCATAACCTATAAGGTTGTAGGGGAGTGAGGTGTCAGAGACCTCAACTTCTCCAGGGACCAGCATACTGAGGGCGGTGCCCATCTCCTCTCCCTCGCTGCTTTACCTTCCCTGACCCTAAAGAGGGCAGGTACCCATTTACAGCTGGGTGAACTGGGGAACAGTATTAAACGGTCACCCATCCAAGTGGTAACGACCTTCGATGCTGCTTAACAATGGCTTGGGGAAAGCGAGTGCTCTGACCACTGAGCTGTCCCATACCCTTTATGGGTGTGTGGGTGTTTTCTATAAAATCATCACCTCTTGTGATTGGCTTATCCACAGCTGGTTCAGTTGGGTGTGATGTATGGGGCATAATCAAAAACTCTAAACCATAGCTTACCTCCCTTTTCACACTCACCTATCCCATAGTGTAATAGAACCTGGGCCACAACTAAAGATTATGTAAATCAGGAACGAATAATTTAGGTTCTGTATTGCCTTTTCCAGTTAAGCTACTTTTACTGTTGGTTTTGTTGTATTTTAATTGTTATTGCAGCTGCCAGTATTTCTGCTATTTTTGTTGCTACTGTTGTGTGGTTGTTGATTTTGTGGTTGTTGTTATCGTCAAGGTTGTTGTTGTTGTTATTTTTGTTACTGATGTAATTATTGTTGGTTTTTTGTGGGGTTTTTGGGTTTTTTTTGCTGTTGTGGTTGCTGTTGCACGTTTGTTGTTTTTGAGGTTGTTGTCATCGTCAAGATTGTTGCTATTGTTGCGGCTGGTAGTGACTACTGCTGTTGGAATTATTGTTGTTAATGCTGTTGTATATTGTGTCTTTTCAACTGTTGTTATTGTTGTTCTTGTTTTTGTTGTAGTCGTTATCGTCAATTATTGTGATATATTTTAGCGGAAAATGTGTGTCTTGTGTTGCTGTAAAATAGTTGCTACGTAACAGTTAACAGCAACAACGACAACAACAACAGCAACAACACAAACACACACATAGACACACACAAAACACCCTCTACTCTCTCTCTCTCTCTCTCTCTCTCTCTCTCTCTCTCTCTCTCTCACACACACACACACACACACACACACACACACACGTAAGACCTTCGGATAAGACTATAAACCGAGTTCCCGTGTACAAACCCACGCAGAACATCTTGCGCACACGTTAAAACCTGTTCCGCATTTCGAAAAAGTAGGCCATTGTGTGTCCGAGGGAACAGATGAC
>CM054147.1:54922355-54929855 GCA_028751875.1 Rapana venosa | reverse complement strand
TACAAATACACACATAAACACACACACAACACACACGCACACGCATACGCACACACACACAAACACATACACACAAATTCCCCACACACACCCACTCACTCACGAACACAACAAATCACACACAAACCACACACACACACACTATATGCACACACATACACACACCTCACGCATACACACTCACATACACACACATACACACACACTTTCCCCACCCACCCCCATTCCCCCACCCCGCGCGCGCACACACACACACACACACACACACACACACACACACACACACACACACACACACACACACACACACACACACACACACACACACACACACACACACACACACAACAATAACAGCAAAACACTCAATAAGATTCAGCACTCCTCACAAACCCCCTTTATTATACCAGATATCATTTTTCTTTCTTTTTCACTGCAGACAAGACACGAGAAAGCTTTTAGGCAAGATCTTAAGAAGAGTGCCCTCAACCAAGAATTGACCCCACAACACCTCACAATGGTCAAGTGTGTCGTGTGTAGACCCTGGCAATACAAATTCTGACACTTCCATTTGTGTTCGTTCTTCAACAAAATTTCTATGTACCCCATAGTTATTCTTCTTTTATTGAAAAAAAAATCTTGAAATTTTGAAAAAAAAAATCTAAAGTACACTACTGGTGAGATTTTTGTGTATGCATCCATTTTATTTTTTATCCACCATTAAGGTAGCAGAATTTCATCTTCAGGGATATTGTTCAAACATGACACTGGACTGCATGTGCTGGTTTTTTTTAAAAAGCAAAAATAAAATTGATATTCAATTTTTTTAGGCACACAATGGCCTACTCTTCCGAAAGGTGGAATGTAATTTTCTTTTCGTGTGCGCAAGATATTCTACGAGCGTGTTCAGACAAGACGTTGGTTTATATACTCATCCGAAGGAAATCTGGGAGAGTTTAGTTAGTACTAAGAATAGGTAAGAAGGCAACGATAAAGGTGTTCCCATATCCTATGCAATTACTGGTAAGCGAGGTGTCAGAGACCTCAAGATTTATCTCTAAGGTAAGAAAACAACAACAACAACAACAACAACAACAACAACCCAAACCGACAGGTCTTTAACGGGTGTCTCGGTAGTGATTTGATCATTGGCTGTCAAACTACGAACACAATATTAATAATAAATAATAATAATGTATGGAATTTATATAGCGCTGAATCTTGTAAAGCAACAAATCAAAGCGCTCAGATTTCATTTCATACCACTTTAAGTCACGCAGATTTCTCTCCGTGAATTTCGGGCTGTTCTCCTCGGGGAGAGCGCGTTGCCACAAGAGCAGCGCCACCCATTTTTTTTCTTTTTCCTGACTGCAACTGTATTTGTTTCCCTACCCTAATATTCTAACCACTAGGCTATCCCGCCAACCCAACTTCAATTTAAAAAAAAAATTCTTTCATTTCGAGGATATTGGAAGCAGCACTCATGTGAACTTTCTTCATATCTAGTCCCCGTGTGTATGCAGTTTTGTCAATTTTGTTATCCGCTCCCACCAGCACACAATGGCCTACTTTTTCGAAAAGCGGAACGGGTTTTAACGTGTGCGCAAGACATTCCGCGTGCGTTCGCACACAGGGAGACGGTTTATAGTCTCATCTGAAGGACTTTTGAGGAGAGTGGAGTCGGCGCTGATGTTAACTCCAAAGAAAAAATCCTCTTGAACGAGATTCGAACCCGGGCCAGCAGATCACGAACGTAGTGTGCATTGCTCTAACCACCAAGCTATCCCGCCGCCCTCCCCCTCCACCTCGTAAGTTGAAAAGCAAAGCAAAATATAAGCAGAAGAAAAGCAACAGAAAAATGGAGAAAAATGGCCCCTATGCTAATAAAAATAGAAACACCTTAACATCTTAAAACAGAAAAAAATGCCTATTATTTAAAAAAAGCAACAAAAAAGGGTAAAATAAAATCGGTCTGTATACTAATATAAATAAAAGGTAAACACACGAATATGGATATAAATATTACTAATATAGATACAAACACTATCTTATCTAAGAACAAAAATATCTTTGGTTTTTCTTTGCAGAAGCAACAAAAAGGGTAAAAAAAAGGTCTGCATACTGGTACAAATACAAACACTTTAGTTTATTAAACTAAAACAAACATTATTTTCTTTACTTTTTCTACAAAGCAATAAAAGGAAAGAGTCAATTAAAAGTCCAAATTTGATACTGACACAAATACAAGCACTTTGCAATCTTAAAACAACAAAAAATATTCTCTTTGCTTTTTCCTTGTTGTGCAAAAAAACAGCAAAAGAAATACTGTAAACAGAAAAGTCCAAATACTGATATGAATACAAATACTTTACCATCTTAAAACAACGACAAAAACATTCTCCTTGGGGGCTTTTTGTGCAAAAGCAAACAAAAAAGAGTTAAAAAAAAAACACAATCCGCACACTGATACAAATACAAACACTTTATTCTCTCACAACAGGCAAAAACATTCCAGCTTTTCTCTTTTGCCCGTGCTTCGTTTCCGCGTCACGACACAACAGCCTTCACGACAGAAAGAACTAAATACAGTATCCACAACACAATTTGGACAGTAAATTACCGAGAAAAGAAACCAACAAGAAAAACATACTACAAAACCCTACAACCACAAACTTAAAATGTCAGAAAGGAACTAAGTGATTCGGAAAGAGAGAGTAAAAAGTAATCCTCTAAAACACAAAGGAACAAAAAAAACCTTCAGCAAAACAGAAGAGAAATTGCAAGAAAATTAACAGCCCAAAAGAAAGCAAAAAAAGTAAAGACAAAGCAGACTGCTCCAAAACGTAGAGATCAACAAAAAAAGCATTAACTAAGTTTCGAGAAAGCCTAGAAAAAATTTAACAAATAAACCAACAACCACAAATTTTTAATAAGCAAACAAAACAAAGAAAAGCATGGCAGATATAGAAAGAAAATCAATGCAAGTGCCAAGAGTGATTTATTCGAAAGTGATTAGAAGAGGGAAAAACAGAAACAGAAAGTAAGAAAGACAGAAAGACAGACAGAAAAAAAAGACAGACAGATATAAAGATAAAAAGAAAGAAAGGAAGGAAGGAAGAAAGACAGAAAGACAGACAGACAGACAGACAGACAGACAGACAGAAAGATAGAAAGAAAGAGAGAAAGAAAGAAAGGAAGGAAGGAAGGAAGAAAGAAAGAAAGACAGACAGACAGACAGAAAGAAGAAGAATTGCGAACAACAACAACAAAAACAACAAGAACAATAACAACAAGAAAGAGAAGAACCAGAAGAAAAACAAAAGACTGCAAGAAGGAGGAAGAGAAACAGAAAAAGAAAAAAATAGACGAGATAAAATCAAGGAATTCATAAGCAAAAACTCTAAGGTAGAAAAAGAAGTAGAAGAAGAAAACGAAGAAGAAGAAAGACATCTGTAAGGGAGAGAGAGAGAGAGAGAGAGAGAGAGAGAGAGAGAGAGAAAAGAGAGAGAGAGAGAGAGAGAGAGAGAGAGAGAGAAAAGAAAGAGAGAAAGAGAGAGAGAGAGAGGGAGAGAGAGAGAGAGAGAGAGAGAGAGAGAGAGAGAGAGAGGGAGGGAGAGAGAAAGAAGAGAGAGAGAGAGAGGAGAGAGAGAGAGAGAGAGAGAGAGAGAGAGAGAGAGAGAGAGAAGAGAGAGAGAGAGAGAGAAAGAGAAAGATAATGACAGAAAAAGAGACAGAGACAGAGAGAGACAGAGAGAGTGAGAGAAAGCGGGAAGGAGAGAGAGGCAAAGACTTAAACAGACAGACAGACAGATGGACAGCGAGACAGAGAGAGACTGATGAACTAACAGACAGACAGACATACAGACAGACAGTCATTAAGAGAGACACACGAAATACAGGGTCTGACAGGAAGATAATTATAGAAAGAGAGGTTAACAGAAATGCAAAAGAAAACAAAGAAAACACAGTCGTATAACAAGACACTAAGCAAAGAGACAGACACACAGGATGAAAATGCTAACCGAAAGAAAGAAAAAATATAGAGCAAAAGCTGAGAAAGAAAGATCATTGTAGTGTTTTATTCCAGAACTACATAGATGATACCATTCCGGTACTGTAAAAACCTTTTTCAGCAGTTAAAATAAGACGATCAGTTCTTCTTCTTCTTGTTCTTCTTGTTCTTCTTGCTCTTCATCTTGTTTTTCTTCTTCTTCTTCTTCTTCGCAATTCTTCGCAATTCTTCTTCTTCTTCGCAATTCTTCGCACGTCTTCTTCTTCTTCTTCTTCTTCTTCGCAATTCTTCTTCTTCTTCTTCTTCTTCTTCTTCTTCTTCTTCTTCTTCTTCTTCTTCTTCTTCTTCTTCTTGTTCTTCGCAATTCTTCTTCTTCTTCTTCGCAATTCTTCTTTGCATATCTTCTTCTTCTTGTTCTTCGCAATTCTCTTCTTCTTCTTCTTCTTCTTCTTCTTCTTCTTCTTCTTTTCTTCTTCTTCTTTCGCAATTCTTCTTCTTCTTCTTCTTCTTCTTCTTCTTCTTCTTCTTCTTCTTCTTCTTCTTCTTCTTCTTCTTCTTCGCAATTCTTCTTCTTCTTCTTCTTCTTCTTGTTCTTCGCAATTCTTCTTCTTCTTCTTCTTCGCAATTCTTCTTCTTCTTCTTCTTCGCAATTCTTCTTCTTTCTTCTTCTTCTTTTTCTTCTTCTTCTTCTTCTTCTTCTTCTTCGCAATTCTTCCTTCTTCTTCTTCTTCTTCTTCTTCTTCTTCTTCTTCTTCTTCTTCTTCTTCTTCTTCTTCTTCCTTCTTCTTTCTTCTTCTTCTTCGCAATTCTTCTTCTTCTTCTTCTTCTTCTTCTGTTCTTCGCAATTCTTCTTCTTCTTCTTCTTCGCAATTCTCTTCTCTTCTTCTTCTTCTTCTTCTTCGCAATTCTTCTTCTTCTTCTTCTTCTTCTTCTTCTTCTTCTTCTCTCTTCTTCGCAATTCTTCTTCTTCTTCTTCTCTTCTTCTTCTTCTTCTTCTTCTTCTTCTTCTTCGCAATTCTTCTTCTTCTTCTTCTTCTTCTTGTTTTTCTTCTTCTTCTTCTGTTCTTCTTCTTCTTCCGCAATTCTTCTTCTTCTTCGCAATTCTCTTCTTTCTTCTTCTTCTTCGCAATTCTTCTTCGCAATTCTTCTTCTTCTTCGCAATTCTTCTTCTTCTTTCGCAATTCTTCTTCGCATTCTTCTTCTTCTCTTCGCAATTCTTCTTCTTCTTCTTCGCAATTCTTCTTCTTCTTCTTCGCAATTCTTCTTCTTCGCAATTCTTCTTCTTCTTCCTCGCAATTCTTCTTCTTCTTCTTCGCAATTCTTCTTCTTCTTCGCAATTCTTTCTTCTTTCTTCGCAATTCTTCTTCTTCGCAATTCTTTTCTTCTTCTTTCTTCTTCTTCTTCTTCTTCGCAATTCTTTTTCTTCTTTCGCAATTCTTCTTCTTCTTCTTCTTCTTTTTCCGCAATTCTTTTCTTGTTTCTTGCTTCTTCTTCTTCTTCTTGTTCTTCTTCTTGTTCTTCTTCTTTCTTTCTTCGCAATTCTTCTTCTTCGCATTCTTCTTTTCGCAATTCTTTTTCTTCTTCTTCTTCGCAATTCTTCTTCGCAATTCTTCTTCTTCTTTCGCAATTCTTCTTCTTCTTCTTTTTTGTTGTTCTTCTTATTCTTCTTGTTCTTGTTCTTGTTCTTCCTCTTGTTCTTCTTCTTCTTCTTCTTCTTCTTCTTTCTTCTTCTTCTTCTTCTTCTTCTTCTTCTTCTTCTCGCAATTCTTCTTCTCTTCTTCTTCTTCGTCTTCTTCCGCAATTCTTCTTCTTTCTTCATCTTCTTCGCAATTCTTCTTCGCAATTCTTTTCTTCTTCTTCTTCTTCTTCTTCTTCTTCTTCTTCTTCTTCTTCTTCTTCTTCTTCTTCTTCTTCTTCTTCTTCTTTCGCAATTCTTCTTCTTCTTCTTCGCAATTCTTCTTCTTCTTCTTTTTCCTTCACACATTCTAGGAAGAATGCAATGCCATAGTGCCTGGTCTTCTCCTGTGCTTGTCACTCTGCATGAGGCCTGCCCGCTGGCCTCAGCCGACACATTAGGATTTCTATGCAGGCCATTAAGAAGTTTATAGGCGGAAAATCCAGATTTGTTTGCACAAAAAAGAACTGGCAGATGAATGGGCTGGGTAGGAAGAAAATAAGCAACAGAGAGAGAGAGAGAGTGAGAGAGAGAGGGGGGGGGAGACGAGGAGGAGGGGAGAAGGAGAGAAGAGAGAGAGAGGAGAGAGAGAGAGAGAGAGAGAGAGAGAGAGATAGAGGCTAGGAGGGGGAGGAGAGAGAGAGAGAAGGGGGCGAGGGAGGGGGAGAAGGAGAGAATGAGAGAGAGGGGGGGGGTGGAGAGAGAGGGAGAGAGAGAGAATATAAATAAAGGAAAAGACAGAAACACAGAGAGAGAGAGAGAGAGAGAGAGAGAGAGAGAGAGAGAGAGAGAGAAAGAATGTAAATAAAGGAAAAGACAGAAACAGAGAGAGGGAGAGAGGGAGAAAGAGAGGGGGAGAGAGAAGGAGAGAGAGAGAGAATACAAATAAAGGAATAGACAGAAGCATAGAGAGAGAGAGAGAGAGAGGGGGGGGGGAGGAGACAGAGAGAATATAAATAAAGGAAAAAGACAGAAGCAGATAGATAGATAGAATAGATAGATAGATAGATAGATAGAGAAAGAGAGAGAGAGAGAGAGAGAGAGAGAGACAGACAGACAGACAGACAGACAGACAGACTGACAGAGAATACTGAACACTGAACACTGAAAAGTGTTATTGTATCTCGGCCTTAGGCCACTGTGCAAAACATAGTAGAAATCATTTTTGAGAGAGAGATAGGGACAGACAGACAGACAGAGATACAGAGATATACAGACAGAGACAGAGGGACAGAGACAGAGACAGAGAGACAGACAGAGACAGAGAGAAAATATATAGGAAATTAGATACGCAGAAGGAGATGATAGAAAGGAGACAATTTTTGGCCCAAAATTTCCAGAAAGTGGGGGATGCTATCTATATTAAAAGAGCTCTCTCGCAAACCTCACGAAGGGATATGTCATGACAAATACAATATTCGATACAATATCAACACATTTGTTTTGAAATTGTGGAAGGTACAGCAGTGTTCACATCTCAGAAACATTTTGTACAAAACAAGTGGGGGTCGACAGATGAAATTCTATTTACAAGCTCATGTTAGAAGTTGTACTATATTTTGAAAGGGCATCACTCTTGAAGCCTAAAAATCTATACATTACTCAGTTTTGTTCACTGTTGCCATGGAAACAATCCAAAATGGCCGCCGATTATTTTTTAAAACTCCTAAGCTTTTTAAAAAAAATCTATAACAGGTACAAGAAAATCGTTTCTTTATATTTACGCAAGAAAATCTCCATATTTACATATAACTTTTTAAAAAATTCTATAAGAACATGATTTTGGCATTCTAGAAGAGCATGATGCATGCAT
>CM054147.1:54909855-54912355 GCA_028751875.1 Rapana venosa | reverse complement strand
TATATATATATATATATAATAATAATAATAATAATAAATGGAACTTATATAGCGCTATATCTTGCAAAGACAAACCAAGCGCATGCATTCAACCTAATCTTACACAGTCATGCAATCAATGATAAATAATCAAAAGTTTAAACAAACAGATATTTACAAACATGGTGCGATGCAGACAAAATCTATGAAATAAAATTTCGATAGTCAAATGTTTTTTCAAAAGCACACATACACTCGCACAGGCCGTATACTTTAGCAGGGTGATAGAACATGGGTTAGATATGAAACAGGAGGGGGGAAGTCTTAGGTTTGAAATAAATATGTTTTGAGGCTGGATTTAAAAGTGTCATAACTAGGTTTCTGGCGAAGAGAGAGAGGAAGGTTGTTCCAGATGGATGGACCAGAAATAGAGAATGAGCGGAGGCCAACAGTGGATTGGTTGAATCTAGGTATACGTAGGCACAAGGTGTCTGCAGTAGATCGGAGGGAACGTGAAGGAGTGTACAGGTTAAGACATTCACATAGGTAGGAGGGTGCAGTTTTGTGGAGACATTTGTAACAGAGGGTACTGATTTTATAATCTACTCTCTGTGGCACAGGCAGCCAGTGGAGAGATCGCAAGAGAGGGGTAATGTGCTCAGATTTTTTCTTTCTGAGAACTAGTCGAGCTGCGGAGTTTTGTATACGTTGAAGGGAGTGGATAGATGTTGCTGGCAGACCAGCTAAAAGAGAATTGCAATAGTCCAGACGTGAGAGAATGAGAGAAGTGACAAGTTTGGCTGTTGCATCAGTGGACAGGTACTTTCGAATTGCACTAATACGCCGTAATTGATAGTAGCACGACTGACAGGTCTGTGTGATGAATTTTTTCATAGAGAGTGTGTTGTCGATAACGACACCTAGATACTTCACGGAAGTGGATAGAGGGACTGATGTATTGCCAAGTTCTATTAAAGTTGTTGTAATGGAAGAGAGTTTGTGTTTTGTCCCTACAAGCATGGCTTCGGTTTTATCTGCGTTTAACTGTAACTTGTTTTGTATCATCCAGTTTTGGATATCTTGAAAGCAGTAGGCCATCTTTGTCAAGAGAAGGCAGATTTTCAGGTGTAACACTACTTTGAATCTGAGAGTCATCTGCATAAAAGTGATGGTTGATATGATGACGGTTTATTATATGTGATAGTGGAGCAGTATAAGAGTGAAAAGAACAGGGCCGAGAACTGATCCCTGCGGGACACCACATTCCAGTTTGGCAGTATTGACTGTATCTTGTTTACTGCGACTGTCTGGAATCGGTCAGTGAGGTATGAACTGAACCAGGAGAGGGCTGTGCCAGTAACACCGAATGTTTTTTGAAGACGGGAGAGAAGAATTGAATGGTCAATAGTGTCGAAGGCTGCAGATAAGTCGAGTAGAGTGAGAAGGGAGATTTTCCCCGAGTCAGAAGCAAGTAGAAGTGTATTTAGGGTATGGACTAGGGTAGTTTCAGTGCTATGGTTGACGCGATAGGCAGACTGAAACTCAGGAAGAAGACTGTTGGAGAGAAGGTGGTTATTGAGCTGTTTTAGAACTACTTTTTCAAGGACTTTAGAGATGAAAGGTAGATTGGAAACAGGTCTATAATTCTTCAGAATGTTAGGGTCAAGGTCATGCTTTTTGAGTAGAGGTGTAACTATTGCAGTTTTGAGAGATGATGAAACATTTCCTGAAACAAGAGATGAGTTCACTATTTTCGTGATAGCGGGTATAAGTTGTGGTAGGCACTGTACAAAAAGAGAAGCAGGTATGGGATCGAGGTCGCATGATTTTATAGTCATTTCTTTCAGAATTGTCGTAATTTCTTTCTCACTTGCAGGATGAAAGGAAAGGAGAGGAGTACCAGAGAATTGGGGATCAGGAACTGCAGGCTGGAAAGGAGTCTGATCCATCTGGAACGGATGTTACGGATTTTGTCAGAAAAGAATGTAGAAAATATAGAAGGAAGTTCAAGTGGTTGTGGATGGAAGGCAGAGGGCTTGCTTCACACATCCAAGAAGGTAGATGTGAGGGAAAAGAGAGATTTCATAGACGTGGCATTAAGAACTTGAGAAGAGTAGTACTTTGTTTTTTCTGAAAGAATTAAAGATTTGACCTTGTTGATTTGTTTTCGGAAGAGCTGTTTGTTGATTTCCGTTTTTGTTTTTCGCCACTGCCGCTCTAGCTGCCTGCGTTTGCGCTTTGCGACTAGGATGTCGTGGGTGAACCATGGTGCACAGGGCCTGTCAGGCAGGAGACGGTCAGTGGGAGGTGCATGCTCATCAAGCAGTTGGCTGAGAACAGTATTGTAGTGTTTCGAGGGGTCAGTGTTGTCAGAGGTTAGTGATAGGCGCTCAGCAGCTTGTGCAGAGAAAGTTTCAATATCTATAGCCTTGAGATTGCGACGGGTGACACATTTCTTCTTTCTGATAGGTTTTGCAATGTTGAGGGAGAAAAGAACTTTTATATATATATATATACCTAC
>CM054147.1:54902355-54904855 GCA_028751875.1 Rapana venosa | reverse complement strand
GTCTGTCTGTCTTTCTGTATGTCAGTCTGCATTGTAGATGCAGCATACAGATATTGAAGATATTGTGATACATACACTACTTCACCTTTTTTTTCATTCAAGATGTGCATCATATTTATCAACTTTACATTTCCAAAGATGAAAACCCAGCCTCCCAAAAATAAACCTTGCCTCTTCCAAGTATATACATCCCATCTTTGTTTACTTTTTTTAATTTCTATTTTTCTTCTTCGCCTTTTTCTTGTTATGTTACCAATCACTTTCCATTATTTCGCCCATTTCTTGAGCAAAACAACCTACTGCAGTGTGGACAGTTGGCTGCTTAGTTTTTTGCAGCTAAGAAAGTTCGTTCGTTGGCTAGCGACTTTGCTACGTTTCAGTTCTATAACTATTTGTTTCTAAGCTCGAAATCTCTGTCCATAATTATAACCCCTTGCCATAATAAATATGCACGCGCACGCAGCCTCTGACAGTCCCTTTCAGACTCTTATCACATACCCAAGGGCTGTTTCCTCGCAACGGAAAAGCACCATCACTTCCAGACTTCTGGCATAAACTATCACAGCCGGTGTAACCGTTTTTTTGGGGTTTTTCACCCTTCCCCCTCTCTATTTTAACCTGGCCAAAAAAAAAAATAACGAAAACTTTTACACTGGGATGGTTGGAGGAGGGGGGGGGGTGGAGGGGGGGAGGAGGGATGGAGGGGGGAAGGGGTGGGGAGGGAAGGTGGAAGGGAGGAAGGGAGGGGGTGAATCTTCCCCAACAGAGATAAGGGAGAGGGTGTGGGTGTCTGTGTAGTGATGTGTCGTGTGGTGTAGTGGAGTGGAGTGTGGTGTGGTGTGGTGTGGTGTGGTTTGGTGTGGTGTGATATGGAGTGGGGTGTGGTGTGGTGTTGTGTGGAGTGTGGTAGTGTAGTGTGTGGTGTGATGTGGTGTGGGTGTGGTTGGTGTGGTGTGGTGTAGTGTAGTGTAGTGTGGTGTGGTGTAGTGTAGTGGAGTGTGATGTGGTGTGGTGTAGTGTAGTATAGTGTGGTGTGGTGTGGAGTGGGGTAGTGTAGTGTGTGTGTGTGTGGTGTGGTGTGTGGTGTAGTGTGGTGTGGTGTGGTGTGGTGTAGTGTGATGTGGTGGAGTGGAGTGGAGTGTGATGTGATGTAGTGTAGTGTAGTGTAATGCAGTGCAGTTCAGTGCAGTGTAGTGTAGTATAGTGTAGTGTAGAGTAATGTAGTGCAGTGCAGTGCAGTGTAGTGTAGTGCAGTGTAGTGTAGAGATTTATATAAGGTAGTGCAGTGCAGGGTAGTGTAGTGCAGTGTAGTGCAGTGCAGTGTAGTGTAGTGCAATGCAGTGCAGTGCAGTGTGGTGTAGTGTAGTGTAGTGTAGTGCAGTACAGTTCAGTATGGTGTAGTGTAGTGTAGTATTGTAGTACAGTGTAGTGCAGTGTACTGCAGTGCAGTGTTGTGCAGCGTAGTCCAGTACAGTGCAGAGTAGAGTAGTGGAGTGGAGTGGAGTGGAATGGAGTGGAGTGGAGTGGAGTGGAGTGGAGTGGAATGGAGTGGAGTGGAGTGTGGCAGGGGAGATTGGACTAAGTTGTCTCTGGTGTGAGTGGAGTGTCAACAGTTGTGACTATGAACGTGTCAGGATGATCTATGTTTGGCCACTATCTTTTCTTGGGTTTCTGTTTCTGTGTGTCTGTCTGTTTCTCTGTCTGTCTGTTTCTGTCCTTGTGCCTGCCTGCCTGCCTGTATGTCTGTTTGTTTGTCTTCCTCTGTCTGTCTGTGTGTCTGTTTGTCTCTTCTGCCTCTGTCTGTCTGTTTGTCTGTCTGTTTGTCTTTCTGTCTGTTTATCTGTGTCTGTCTGTCTCTGGCTTTGTCTGTCTGTTTGTCTGTCTTTCTGTCTACATGTCTCTCTCTGTCTCTCTCTGTCTCTTTATTTTTGTCTCTCTGTCTCTCTTTGTCCTCCTTCTCTGTCTGTGTCTGTCTCTGTCTCTTTATATAATATATATATATATATATATATATATATATATATATATATATATATATTATATATTATAAATTCCATATATTATTATTTATTATTATTATTTTATATATATAATATATGTGTGGTGTGGGTACATATATATATATTATATATATTTATATATACAACACACAACAGACACACAGATGGTGACTAAACGCGATATCTGTGTATGTTTTCTTATTACTACTTTGTCACCTGTTTCTACCTGTACTAAATGGCCTACACTTCTACAATGCGGAACGGGTTGTTAATATTATGCGCAAGATGTTCTGCCTAAATTGTGACACAAAGCCTTGATGTATACTCTCATCCAAAGGACTTTGACATTCAGGTAATTTTTTTCGTCAAACTGGAAAGAAAGGGCAAGGCTGAAATCGAACCCAGAGCCTCACGGTTGACTTGTTAGGCAGGTGAATGTCTTAACCGTCCTGCCACCTTCCTTCTGACAAGTAAAATGGACAATAAGGTAAAGGTGCCCC
>CM054147.1:54882355-54892355 GCA_028751875.1 Rapana venosa | reverse complement strand
TTCAAATTTCCATGATGACGTCAGACGCTGCTGTTGTTACTAACATCAGGTTTTCATGATGATATCAGGAGCTAGAGGGAATGTATCAGAACTGTTGTAATGCCTAAGTGCTTAATAGATGAAATTATGAAGTAAGAGAGACGCTAACAGAGAGAGAGAGAGAGAGAGAGAGAGAGGGGGGGGGGGGAGGGGAGAGAGACAGAGACAGAGACGGGGAGACATTGTTTGACCTGATATTTAGCCCTAATCTCAGATCTAGGACTTTCGTTTGTGCACATTAAAATTGAATCACACTTTGTGTATACTTGGATGCACACATCCATCCAGAAGTCTAAACTAACTCAAAAGACAGAATAAAGCAGCATGCTCTCTCTCTCTCTCTCTCTCTCTCTCTCTCTCTCTCTCTCTCTCTCTCTCTCTCTCTCTCTCTCTCTCAAATGTTGCAATCTTTCTCTCACAGCCACACACACGTGCACACAAGCTATCCAGAAACTTCACTAAGATCTCAGGTATGTAATTATCAGAAGAAACCATCAAATACACAATCATATTACATTTACCCTCGCACTGGGTGTTAATAACAATTTCGTATCAAATTTGCTATTCCTTAAACTTCACCTAGATTTCACATGCATAACTATCAAAAAGAAACCATCAAATACTCAACATCCACAATCATATTACATTCACACTGAGTTTGACTGTTAATAAAATTTCTTTTCACATCAGACTTGCTACTGGCTTTCCCAGCAGCATAACATAACATATTCTGAGCACTGGAATCCCATGCTCCAGGCCAAGGTGGAAGTTATCTGGGCCGCCTAACATCAGGACCCCTTGCTCCCCACACTGTCCGCTGCTGCACAACACAGTATTGTGCACCTGGCTTAGGACACACACTACCAATATTCAGTTTCTCTAGGAAATGTCTGTCAAGCTGCGACAGGACTGAGAACATTTTCAATCTCCATTTATTATTATTATGATTGTAAACACTCCTAGCTGTTACTTTAGTTCCTTTCTTCTTTTACTAGGTTTTCTTTCAATCAGTAACAGATTAGGTTATAGACATGTCGGCCTACACTTTTAGACAAAAAGAATGAAATCTGTAGATCTGTCTGTCATCACAACTGTTTACTGATCTACCTCATTTGATATGAATGAATCAGCTAGTTTCACAAACTTCAAAACTGTTAAATTTCATTTAGTCATTTGCTACAGTCCAGTCATCTCAGAGTACAGTCAAAATACACAAATGAACAAGCAAAGTTTTTACTCTCAACCTGGTGAAGACTAGTCAGCTTCACCTACAACAGACATAAAATTGTAGCTTCCATTATAACTTTTAGACAATCAGTTTCAATCAAAATAGTAAATCTATTATTCACTAACCTGCTAAACCAGCAGCACAAAGTTCAATCTCCCATTCATTCCAAGGAGGAGCTATGCAGCACAGCCTTCTGCCTGCCTTGTTCTGTCACCAACTGCCTTCTCTGACTAGGACCTAGACTAGAACTTTCCTTCAAACAAATAACCTCACTTCCTGCTTTTGGCAACACTCCACAACTAAAATCAAACCCAAAACGTTGGTAATACTCTACAAGTGTAAAATGCAGCCAATCCAACTTGAAACAGACATAGGGACAGAAAGACAGAGAGAGAGAGGGGGGGAGAAGGAGAGAGAGAGAGAGAGAGAGAGAGAGAGAGAGAGGAGAGAGAGAGAGAGAGAGAGAGAGGAGAGGAGAGGAGAAGAAGAGACGAGAGACAGACAGACAGACAGAGTCAGAGAAAGACAAAGACGGAGACAGAGAGATACAGACACTTAGACAGAGACCAACAGACACACAGACAGACAAACAGACACACACACAGAAATTCTACCCACCACCTTCATAACATAATTCCTGACAGTGATTGTCCCAAAACACAAAATTGTTGTAGGGCGGTAACAAATCCACACCAAAAATTTCAGGTAAGCTGACAGATCGATTATCGGAGACATTATCCCAGACATTATTATGGAAGCAGACATTAGGCCATAATTATTGGCCATTTTTCTTTTCCACAGGAAAGAAGGGCGGTATTGGGCGTAATGGTGGTCAGGATATCCCATAATATTAGAAATGGAGGGGTGTGGACAGTAGAGTAGTGACTGCTGTATATAATGATGTGATATTGTTGTTGACGTTAATGATGTTGGTGGTGATATTGTTGACATTGTTGTTGTTATTGATGATGGTTGTGTAGGTGGTATTGATGTCGGTTTTGATGTTGTTGTTGGTTTTTGGATGTGAGCGGTGGTGATGGTTACAGCAATGATGTTTGATGCTAACTGCTGCCGAGGAAGAGGAGGAGAAGAAAGAGGAGGAGGAGAAGGAAGAGAAGGAGCAGGAGGAGAAGAAAAAGGAGTAAGAGGAGATGAAGGGGAGGAGGAGGAAGAGGAAGAAGAGAAGGAGAGGAAGAATATAGGAGGATTCTTTCATCTGCAACTGAGAAGTACACAGCAACAATGATGACAAGAACAACAATAATAACAACAAAGTAATATAATACAGCAACCTACTGATATAAAAACATAATGATTCATATACACACCTACATAAATCTACAAACCTAAAACTCCACTAACAGACAGACAGACAGACTCAGAAAGAAATACAGACACATATGCCAACAGACAAACAGACGGACAAACAGGAAAGTCAACCAACAGACAGGCAGACATACAAACAGACAGACAAACAAAACATATCAGGGCAGGTAATAGACATGCTGACAGCATACACACAGTCAGACTCGCACACCAACACACACACACACACACACACACACACACACACACACACACCACACACACACAACACACACACACACACACACACACACACACACACACAACACACCACACAGAGAGAGAGAGAGAGAGAGAGAGAGAGAGAGAGAGAGAGAGAGAGAGAGAGAGAGAGAGAGAGAGAGAGAGAGAGAGAGAGAGAGAGAGAAATTCCACCCACCACCTCCATAACATAACTCCTGACAGTGATTGTCCCAGAACACAAAATTGTTGTAGGGCGGTAACAAATCCACACGGAAAATTTCAGATAAGCTGACATATCTATTATCGGAGACATTATCCCAGACATTATTATGGAAGCAAACATTTTGCCATAATTATTGGCATCATTGGCCATTTTTCTTTTTCACAGGAGAGGAGAGGGGTATTGGGCGTAATGGCAGTCAGGATATCCCATAATATTAGAGATGGAGGGGTGTAGACAGTAGGGTGTTGACTGCTGTATACAATGATGTGATATTGTTGTTGATGTTAATGATGTTGATGGTGATATTGTTAACAGTGTTGTTGTTATTGATGATGGTGGTGTAGGTGGTATTATTGGGGATGTTGATGTTGTTGTTGGCTTTTTGGATGTGGGCGGTGGTGATGGTTACAGCAATGATGTTTGATGCTAACTGCTGCTGATGAAGAGGAGGAGGAAGAGGAGGAGAAGAAAGAGGAGGAGAAGAAGGAAGAGGAACAGGAGGAGGAAGAGAAGGAGCAGGAGGAGAAGAAAAAGGAGTAAGAGGAGATGAAGGGGAGGAGGAGGAAGAGGAAGAAGAGAAGGAGAAGGAAGAATATAGGAGGATTCTTTCATCTGCAACTGAGAAGTACACAACAACAATGACAACAAGAACAACAATAATAACAACAAAGTAATATAATACAACAACCTTCTGATATAAAAAACATAATGATTCATATACACACCTACATAAATCTACAAACCTAAAACTCCACTAACAGACAGACAGACAGACTCAGAAAGAAATACAGACACATATGCCAACAGACAAACAGACGGACAAACAGGAAAGTCAACCAACAGACAGGCAGACATACAACCAGACAGACAAACAAAACATATCAGGGCAGGTAATAGACATGCTGACAGCATACACACAGTCAGACTCGCACACACACACACACACACACACACACACACACACACACACACACACACACACTCACACACACACACACACTCGCACACACACACACACACACTCGCACACACACACACACACACACACACACACACACACACACACACACACACTTACACAGAGATGCACCCACCACCTGTAACATAACTCCTGACAGTGATTGTCCCAGAACACAAAATTGTTGTAGGGCGGTAACAAATCCACACGGAAAATTTTGGTAAGCTGACATTATCTTTTATCGGAGACATTATCCCAGACATTATTATGGAAGCAAACATTTTGCCATAATTATTGGCATCATTGGCCATTTTTCTTTTTCACAGGAGAGGAGAGGGGTATTGGGCGTAATGGCGGTAGGATATCCCATATATTAGAGATGGAGGGGTGTAGACAGTAGGGTGTTGACTGCTTATATAATGATGTGATATTGTTGTTGATGTTAATGATGTTGGTGGTGATATTGTTAACAGTTTGTTGTTATTGATGATGGTGTGTAGGTGGTATTTGGGGGATGTTGATGTTGTTGTTGGCTTTTGGATGTGGCGTGGTGATGGTTACAGCAATGTGTTGATGTAATGCTGTGATGAAGAGGAGGAGGAAGAGGAGGAGAAAAAGAGGAGGAGAAAAGAAGAGGAACAGGAGGAGGAAGAGAAGGAGCAGGAGGAGAAGAAAAAGGATAAGAGGAGATGAAGGGGAGGGGAGGAAGAGGAAGAAGAGAAGGAGAAGGAAGAATTAGGAGGATTCTTTCATCTGCAACTGAGAAGTACACAACAACAATGACAACAAGAACAACATAATAACAACAAAGTAATATAATACAACAACCTTCGATATAAAAACATAATGATTCATATACAACTACATAATCTACAAACCTAAAACTCCACTAACAGACAGACAACAGACTCAGAAGAAATACAGACACATATGCACAGACAAACAGACGACAAACAGGAAAGTCAACCAACAGACAGGCAGACATACAACAGACAGACAAACAAAACATATCAGGGCAGGTAATAGACATGCTGACAGCATACACACAGTCAGACTCGCACCACACACACACACACACACCACACACCACACACACACACACTCACACACACCACCACACACACACACACATCGCACACACACACACACACACCGCACACACACACACACACACCAACACACACACACACACAACACACACACACACACACTTACACAGAAGATGCACCCACCACCTGTAACATAACTCCTGACAGTGATTGTCCCGAACAAAAATTGTTGTAGGGCGGTAACAAATCCACACGGAAAATTTCTGGTAGCTGACATATCTATTATCGAGACATTATCCGACATTATTATGGAAGCAAACATTTTGCAAATTATTGGCATCATTGGCCATTTTTCTTTTCACAGGAGAGAAGGGGTATTGGGCGTAATGGCGGTCAGATATCCATAATATTAGAGATGGAGGGGTGTAGACAGTGGGTGTTGACTGCTGTATTATGATGTGATATTGTTGTTGAGTTAATGATGTTGGTGTGATATTGTTAACAGTGTTGTTGTTATTGATGATGGTGGTGAGGTGGTATTATTGGGATGTTGATGTTGTTGTTGGCTTTTTGGATGTGGCGTGGTGATGGTTACAGCAATGATGTTGATGCTAACTGCTGCTGATGAAGGAGGAGGAAGAGGAGGAGAAGAAAGAGGAGGGAAGAAGAAGAGGAACAGGAGGAGGAAGAGAAGGAGCAGGAGGAGAAAAAAAAGGAGTAAGAGGAGATGAAGGGGAGGAGGAAGAGGAAGAGAGAAGGAGAAGAAAATATAGAGGATTCTTCATCTGCAACTGAGAAGTACACAACAACAATGACAACAAGAACAACAATAATAACAACAAAGTAATATAATACAACAACCTTCTGATATAAAAACATAATGATCATATACACACCTACATAAATCTAAAACCTAAAACTCCACTAAAGACAGACAGACAGACTCAGAAAGAAATACAGACACATATGCCAACAGACAAACAGACGGACAAACAGGAAAAGTCAACCAACAGACAGGCAGACATACAACCAGACAGACAAAAAAACATATCGGGCAGTAATAGACATGCTGACAGCATACACACAGTCAGACTCGCACAAACACACACACACACACACACACACAACACACACACACACACACACACTCACACACACACACACACCCACACACACCACACACACCCACACCCACACACACACACACACATCACACACACACACACACACACACACACACACTTACACAGAAGATCACCCCACCTGTAACTAACTCTGACAGTGATTGTCCCAGAACACAAAATTGTTGTAGGGCGGTAACAAATCCACACGGAAAATTTCGGTAAGCGACATATCTATTATCGGAGAATTATCCCAACATTATTATGGAAGCAAACATTTTGCCATAATTATTGGCATCATGGCCATTTTTCTTTTTCACAGGAGAGGAAGGGGTATTGGGCGTATGGGGTCAGGATATCCCATAATATTAGAGATGGAGGGGTTAGAAGTAGGTGTTGACTGCTGTATATAATGATGTGATATTGTTGTTGATGTTAATGAGTTGTGGTGATATTGTTAACAGTGTTGTTGTTATTGATGAGGTTGTAGGTGGTATTATTGGGGATGTTGATGTTGTTGTTGGCTTTTTGATGTGGGCGGTGGTGATGTTACAGCAATGATGTTTGATGCTAACTGCTGCTGATGAAGAGAGAGGAAGAGGAGGAGAAGAAAGAGAGGAAAGAAGGAAGAGGAACAGGAGGAGGAAGAGAAGAGCAGGAGGAGAAGAAAAAGGAGTAGAGGAGATGAAGGGGAGGAGGAGGAAGAGGAGAAGAGAAGGAGAAGGAAATATAGGAGGATTCTTTCATCTGCAACTGAGAAGTACACAACAACAATGACAACAAGAACAACAATAATAACAACAAAGTATATAATACAACAACCTTCTGATATAAAAACCCCCCCCCCCCCCTAACAGACAGACAACAGACTCAGAAAGAAATACAGACACATATGCCAACAGACAAACAGACGGACAAACAGGAAAGTCAACCCCAAAAGACAGGCAGACATACAACCAGACAGACAAACAAAACATATCAGGGCAGGTAATAGACATGCTGACAGCATTTCACACAGTCAGACTCGCACACACACACACACACACAACACACACACACACACACACACACACAACACACACACACTCACACACACACACACACTCGCACACACACACACACACACTCGCACACACACACACACACACACACACACACACACACAAAACACACACACACACACACACACTTACACAGAAGATGCACCCACCACCTGTAACATAACTCCTGACAGTGATTGTCCCAGAACACAAAATTGTTGTAGGGCGGTAACAAATCCACACGGAAAATTTCTGGTAAGCTGACATATCTATTATCGGAGACATTATCCCAGACATTATTATGGAAGCAAACATTTTGCCATAATTATTGGCATCATTGGCCATTTTTCTTTTTCACAGGAGAGGACAGGGGTATTGGGCGTAATGGTGGTCAGGATATCCCATAATATTAGAGATGGAGGGGTGTAGACAGTAGGGTGTTGACTGCTGTATATAATGATGTGATATTGTTGTTGATGTTAATGATGTTGGTGGTGATATTGTTAACAGTGTTGTTGTTATTGATGATGGTGGTGTAGGTGGTATTATTGGGGATGTTGATGTTGTTGTTGGCTTTTTGGATGTGGGCGGTGGTGATGGTTACAGCAATGATGTTTGATGCTAACTGCTGCTGATGAAGAGGAGGAGGAAGAGGAGGAGAAGAAAGAGGAGGAGAAGAAGGAAGAGGAACAGGAGGAGGAGGAAGAGAAGGAGCAGGAGGAGAAGAAAAAGGAGTAGGAGGAGATGAAGGGGAGGAGGAGGAAGAGGAAGAAGAGAAGGAGAAGGAAGAATATAGGAGGATTCTTTCATCTGCAACTGAGAAGTACACAACAGCAATGACAACAAGAACAACAATAATAACAACAAAGTAATATAATACAACAACCTTCTGATATAAAAACATAATGATTCATATACACACCTACATAAATCTACAAACCTAAAACTCCACTAACAGACAGACAGACAGACTCAGAAAGAAATACAGACACATATGCCAACAGACAAACAGACGGACAAACAGGAAAGTCAACCAACAGACAGGCAGACATACAACCAGACAGACAAACAAAACATATCAGGGCAGGTAATAGACATGCTGACAGCATACACACAGTCAGACTCGCACAACAACAACACACACACACACACACACACACACACACACACACCACACAGAGAGAGGGGAGAGAGAGAGAGAGAGAGAGAGAGAGAGAGGAGAGAGAGAGAGAGAGAGAGAGAGAGAGAATTTCCACCCACCACCTCCATAACATAACTCCTGACAGTGATTGTCCCAGAACACAAAATTGTTGTAGGGCGGTAACAAATCCACACGGAAAATTTCAGATAAGCTGACATATCTATTATCGGAGACATTATCCCAGACATTATTATTGAAGCAGACATTATGCCATAATTATTGGCATCATTGGCTATTTTTCTTTTTCACAGGAGAGGAGAGGGGTATTGGGCGTAATTGTGGTCAGGATATCCCATAATATTAGAGATGGAGGGGTGTAGACAGTAGAATGTTGACTGCTGTGTATAATGATATGATAATATTGTTGATGTTGATGATGACGGTGTTGATGGTGATATTGTTGACAGTGTTGTTGTTGATGCTGATGATGGTGGTGTAGGTGGCATTATTGGTGATGTTGATGTTGTTGTTGGCTTTTTGAATGTGGGAGATGGTGATGGTTACAGCAACAACGTTATCTGTGGCTATTGATGTTTGATGAGAGAGGAGAAGGAATGTGAGATATGCAGAATAGAGATGGAGGCGGAGGAGGAGGAAGAGAGGAGGAAGATATGAGGATAATATTCCTGTACTGTTTGCATAGTTAAACTGTGAAGTACATGCAACAAATTGATGTTAAAGAAAAACTAAAAAATAACACAAAAAATGTAATACAACAACCTGCTTTAATATAGAAAAAACCTGATGGTTACACACCAACATAAACTCTGACATAGATAAAATGACAGACAGACATGATAGAGCGACCAAACAGAAAGAAAAGACCCACAAAGACAGCCAGCAGGCCAGCTAGCCAGCAAGCAGACGGAGCAAAATCAACAACAATCCAGGCCGGTTTAGCATACTTAACCAGAAACACACATACAACACGCGCGCAAGCGCGCGCACACACACACACAACAGACAATCAAACAACAGAAACAAGTAAAAACAAAACAAAACCCTATCAGTAAAAGCATGCAGACCAACAACACACACAAAAACACACACACAAGCACAACCCAACACACACACATACACACAGACACACCACACACACACACACACACCACACACACACACCAACACACACACAACACACACACAAACACACCAACACACAACACATACACACACACACATACACACCACACCACACCACACAACACACACACCACACACACAACAACACAAAAACAACACAACACCACAGAAAACACACCATACACACACACACATACACACAACACACACACACAACACACACACACACACAACACACACACACACACACAACACACACACACATACACACACACACTACACATACACACACACACACACACACAACACAAAACACAAAACACAAACACACACACACAAAACACACACACAACACACACAACACCACAAACACACACACAACACACACACACACACAACACACACAACAACACACACACAACACACACACACACAACCCAACACACACACACACATACACACAAACACACACAACAACACACACACACAACCACACAACACAAAACACAA
>CM054147.1:54874855-54879855 GCA_028751875.1 Rapana venosa | reverse complement strand
AAATATCTCTTCGCCAATCTGATGATCAGATTGTCTCGCCAATTTAGCAATACGTAAAAAGAATGGAGGAGGGTCAATTACCTGTTTACACACATATCATTTTATCTAGAGTATAGACAATCGCCAATCATTATCTTTCTGCTGTCCAAAAATAACTTGGCAACACAATAATATTATTCCTCGTTTAGATACAGCCACTACAACAGTCGTAATATGCTCTATAAAAAACAAGAAAAAAGTCATGGTGTGTTTATCGATGTTTCTTACCAGACACACTGTGTCTATATAATCTAATCCATTTGAAAGTGGAGTTTGAAATCGAACATAAAACGAGGAAGTCTAACTGCAAAGTAGGGGTTCCATAGTTCTAGATAAACTACACCTTGATTGTCTACTTTTTTCAATTAAAATTTTTTTTTACATTACTTTCAAAATTGTTGTCTATTCTTTAAAAAGGTAAAGATATACCATGACCTATGTAGTCGTAGGGGAGCGAGGCATCAGAGACCTCAACTTCTCTAGGGGCCAGCATATTGAGGGCGCCGCCCATCTCCTCTCCCTGTTGCTTTACCTTCCCTGACCCTAAAGGGGGCAGGTACCCATTTACAGCTGGGTGAACTGGTGAACTGTGCTGAAGCCAAGGTGTGCAGATGGTCACCCATCTAAGTGGTAAGCACACTCGACGCTACTTAACCTTGGCTGGAGGAAAGCGAGTGCTCTGACCACTGAGCTATCCTGTCCGCTTTCCATGGTGTCTCTTCTTTACCTCATAGTAAGATAAATGCTAGTTTTTACCAGACCTCATATGTCAGAAATGTCACACTTTATGTCATGCTTCTGTTGGTCTGTCTGTCTGTCTGTCTGTCTGTATTGTTTCTTTTAAATGACCTATTTCTCTGTCGTTACTACTAAAGCTTTAAGTTTGTGTTTCGTTTGTAGAGATAATACTTTGAAAAGTTTCTTTTTATAAGATCTTGTAGTTGGTCATTTTTATGGTAGACATCTATATAGCTGTATGTAATGTGCCTGCAGCGGTTTATTGCTGTGCCTGTGTTTTACTTGCTTTTTATTAAAGATAATTTTCTTCTTTTATTTTTCTTACTTAATGTATTTCTTTCTTATTTTACTTTTTTTCTGTTGTTGTTTCGTTTTCAAATGAAATGAATGACTAATTTCTTCACTTTTTAAAGCCTTTATGTATCTTGTACCTTGGTATACTTTTCTTTGTCTTATTTTGAGTTTTAAATATTCCTTGTTTTTCTCTTACTTGTTGCTATTTTGCATAGAAGGTCTTTTTGTGGGGATGTATTTTAAGCTAACCCACTTTTTGTGATTTTAGACATTTTACCTTGGTCTACTTTCTTTTAAGAGAACTCTGATATGGAAAGCTCACATAACAAATTCTAAATCTGTTCATGCGTATCTTCAACAATAATCACATTTTAAACAAATTCTGTTCCAAACAACAGCCTACTACCAAACAATTCCACCCCCATCATGACTCTCTCCCTATGGACAAAAATAAATCAGGGTGACAGACCAAACATTGCCCCACCCCTCCAGCACCTCATAAACATCCCCAAGGACATTTTTTTGTTTGTGAAAGGACAGGTATGTCCCCTGCCGAGAAATCTACCCCTGGGCGGAAATGAAATAATCATAGAGGGACAACATATTTCACTGATCAGCCCTGAAAATGTCTGACAAAAAAGAATGGGATATCAGCAAGTTGATCATATTGTGCAATATTATATTTTTTTATCTAACAAGTATCTGCAGCAACAATAACAACTTTCCTTTTCTTGCTGTTACATCCTTCTTGTCTATTTTTATCTTCTGGGTCCATCCTCCTAACTTTTTCCAGGAAGATGTCAAAGATGATTTTCTCCCACACTGAAGTAGGATGTGCTGGGCCTAACTTGTCAGGCGCTTAACGGCAGTGAGACGCATTGTGGCTCATATGACAGACAACAATAGTTGCTGTCTGAGCGTTCAAAGAAGAAGAAGAAAACCTAAAAGCATATTATTGGGGGTGTGTGTGTGTGTGTGTGAGTGTGTGTGTGTGAGTGTGCGTGTGGGTGGGTGTGGGTGTGTTGGGCAGAGACTAGATCAATACATCATCCTGGATGTATTTATCCTGCAATCAAATTTGTGTTTAAAAAGATTGCCAGATAATGAGTACCTGCAATCACCCAATAATGTATCTATTCGTTCTTCAATAACTAATAACTAAATCTGCAAATGGGTCGTATTGTGCAATATCATCTTTCTTTCTGACAAGCAGCAGCAGCAACAACGATAGCAACGAAGTGTGGATAAGGCTTAGATCAGACCCAGAGATCTCAAACAGGTAACAGGAGAGGGAAAATACCGTCACTAAAACTACCTCACCCAGCAGCTATCACCATCACAGCGTCAGCACTTGGCAGTCAGTGACTTGATATGGCTTACTGCCAATAGCTCCAGGATACAGGCCCTGACGTTAAAGGGAAGTAATTAGGGACTGGCATGGGAGGTAATTCATAGTGAATTAGGAGACCTGACGTTAAGCAACGTTAATCTTAGTAAAGGAGAGACAGGGTTTTCTTATTGCTCGGTCTGATATAACTGTAGGGAAAATCTTCACATAAAGAAATCAATGTCTTAAGAGAGAAAGAGAGAAGGGGTGGGGGTGGGGGGGGGGGGGGGGGGGGGGGGGGGGGGGGGGGGGGGGGGGGGGGGGGGGGGGGGGTTGGGAGCGAGGGAGTGAGAGAGAGAGATCAAGAGAGAGGGAGACATCATTTTATTCTTTTATTTGGAGGATAATGGAATAAGCACTCATGTGCTTTTTTATCCAGTCCCTGTAGATATGCAGTTATGTAAAGAGAGAGAACGAGAGAGATTGAGAGAGAGAAAGAGTAGGAGAAAAAAAAGAGACAAAAGGGAAAGGAGGCAGACAGATAGAGAGAGGGAGAAAGAGAAAGGAGAGAGAGAGGGAGGGAAGGTGAGAGAGAGGGAGAGGGATGGAGGGAGGGATGGTGGGAGAGAGAAAGAGAAGGATAGAGAGAAACACACACACACACACACACACACACACACACACACACTTATGAATGCGCGCATCCATGGACACATAGGCACACACATCTCAACTTTAGTCAGGTATTTGTCTTGTAGACTTCATTTTTCCCCATACAGATGCCAGGGACCTGTAAGTATAAACAACATCCCCACCTTCTGGAAATTCTGTGCTAGACATTACCTCTTTTCTATCCCTCTCTTTGTTTCTGCCTTGTTCCTCTTCTTTATGTTGCATCCTTCTTGTCTAATTTCTGCTTTCTGGGTCCATTCTCTTGTCTTTTTTTCCCCAGAAAGTTTTCAAAGATAATTTTCTCCCACGCTCAAACCGGTTGTGCTGGGTTTGACTTGTCAGGCGCTTAATGGCAGTGCGATGCATTTTAGGTCATGTACAGATAATGATTGTTGCTGTCTGAAAAGAAGAAGAATTGCGAAGAAGAAGAAGAAGAAGAAGAAGAAGAAGAAGAAGAAGAAGAAGAAGAAGAAGAAGAAGAAGAAGAAGAAGAAGAAGAAGAAGAAGAAGAAGAAGGAGAAGAAGAAGAAGAAGAAGAGGGAGAAGAAGAAGAAGAAGAAGAAGAAGAAGAAGAAGAAGAAGAAGAAAGAAGAAGAAGAAGAAGAAGAAGAAGAAGAAGAAGAAGAAGAAGAAGAACTGTGAAGAAGAAGAAGAAGAAGAAGAAGAAGAAGAAGAAGAAGAAGAAGAAGAAAGAAGAAGAAGAAGAAGAAGAAGAAGAAGAAGAAGAATTGCGAAGAAGAATTGCGAAGAAGAAGAATTGCGAAGAAGAATAAGAAGAATTGCGAAGAAGAAGAAGAAGAATTGCGAAGAAGAAGAAGGAAGAAGAAGAAGAAGAAGAAGAAGAAGAAGAAGAAGAAGAAGAAGAAGAAGAAATTTAAGAAAAAGAAAAAGAAGAAGTCAAAAAAAGAAGAAAGCTTAAATCATATTCACACAGGACGAATTTTTTTTTTTATAAAAAAGCATAATACGATTGTATTACATGGTGGAACAATATCAAGCATCCATAACTTTTTTTTGTATGTCAGATATTACAAACCAATGCCAGCAAAATAATCCAATAACTCTATTTTCATTTTTCTTCAAACTTGAGATGAAAGATATTGGAGGTGCTGAAAGCCAATAAAAGGTGACAGCCCTGGTATTGCTTGCTTTTGTGGTCGGTGGGGCGGTAAATAACACGAAATGAAAATCATCCTTTGAACTTCCAAGTTCATAAGTTGAAATCTCAAGTTGACAAGTTCATAAACTGTTGGTCCTCTCTATCACTGTCTAGCAGATGTTACCAGTGTGAGGATGAACTAGCGTTCAGATGTTTTCATTAAAACTTTTATAAAAGATGTTAGAAGAAAGGTGTGTGTATGTGTGTAGAGCTTTTCTTGAAGCTTTTATAAACCAAGATATTTAAGTGTGTGTGTGTGTGTGTGTGTGCATAGGTGTGTGTGTGTGTGTGTGTGTGTGTTTAGAAGTTTTCTTTAAAGCTTTTGTAAAAGGAAGATATTAACGAATGTGTGTGTGTACGTGCGTGTGTGTGTGTGAGTAGAAAATTACTTTAAAGCTTTTGTAAAGGATGATATTAAAGTGTGTGTGCGTAGAAATTTACTCAAAGCTTTGTAAAGGAAGATGTCAAAGTTTGTGTGTGTATGTGTGTGTATGTATGTGTGTAAAAGAGAGAGAGAGAGAGGGGAGGGTACAGAGAGCGGGAGAGAGGCGAGTATGAAAAGATGAGTAAATAGGGGAGTAGGAGGGGTGAAAGAGAATTTGCATGTGTGTTAGAAAGAGAAAGAGATAGAAAAAGAAAGAAAGAGAGAGGAGGAGGAGGCAGGTAATAATAATAATTTTTTAAAATTAAAAACTAAAAATAAAAATGATAATCATAATTAATGGAACTTCTATAGGGCTACATCTTGCAAAAGACAAATCAAAGCGCATG
>CM054147.1:54862355-54869855 GCA_028751875.1 Rapana venosa | reverse complement strand
CTGCACTGATGTTAACTTCAGAGGAAATATCCTCTCGAACGGGATTCGAACCCGGGTCAGCAGATCACGAGCGCATCACGCTAACCACCAGGCTTTATATATATATATATATATATGTGTGTGTGTGTGTGTGTGTGTGTGTGTGTGTGTGTGTGTGTGTGTGTGTGTGTGTGTGTGTGTGTGTGTGTGTTGTAAAACCCCTAAGATCACAAAAGCAAATGTCTCATCACCCGAATAATATCCGAATGCGCTGGAAAAGCCCTGGATGCATGCTGGGTATGCTCATGTGTTATCAAGGTGTGTGACACACTATCGTTTCCTGCAGAAAAACAATGTCAAAAAAATACAAAAAAGGGTAAAGGTAAAGGTGCTTCTGTAACCTACGTGGTCGTAGGGTAGCGAGGCGTCAGAGACCTCACTTCTCTAGGGGCCAGCATATTGAGGGTGGCGCCCATCTCCTCTCCCTCTCTGCTTTACTTTCCCTGACCCTAAAGAGGGCAGGTACCCATTTACAGCTGGATGAACTGGGGGAACTGTACTGAAGCCAAGGCGCACAAACAGTCACCCATCCAACTGGTAACCATGCTCGATGCTGCTTAACTTGGCTTGGGACCCAGAGTGCTTGTCAGAATAAATAGCATCCCGCCTTCTGGAAATTCTGTGCCAGGAATTCCCTCTTTTCTATCCCTCTCTTTGTCTCTGCCTTGTTCCCTTTCTTCCTGTCACCTCCTACTCAGATCCATTCTCGTGTCTTTTTTTCCAGAAATACTTCAACGATTTTCTCCCCCATGGCGAAGTCGGATGTGCTGGGCCTGACTTGTCAGGCGCTTAACGGCAGCGCAAATAATTTTCGCTCATATAACAAGCATCAATAGTTGTTGTTTGGGCAATCGACGAAGAAGAATATCCCTAGAGTTGACTGTTGAGATAAAAACAACATGGATTCAAATTCCTTGTTCACTCCCCTTAGTATTAATTCTTGACTGAATCAACGGATAATTTTTTGTTCCTTTCTTATCAAAAGAGATCAAACGTTATTTTTATCAAATGGGTCTGATAGAAATGAAATGAAATCTTTAAAGTTGATTTCTGTTTGAATTATTTTTGTGTCTGTGTTTTGATTTAGGTTGTTATTGGTATTTAGTATGCTGAATTAGCATATCTCGTGATGCTGAATTAGCATATCTTGTGATGCTGAATTAGCATATCTCGTGATGACTGCTGACGACTTGACAGGAAAGATTACGAAGACACTTTTTTTGTAAGTTTTTCTCTTTTTTCTATTATAATATTCGTTCTTTTTTTCTTTCTCACCTTCGTTTATTTTTGGGGCAACAGGATAGCTCAGTGGTCAGAGCACTGGATTTCCCCCAGCCAAGGTTAAGCAGCATCGAGCATGGTTACTAGTTGGATGGGTGATTGTTTTTTCGCCTTAGTTTCAGTACAGTTCCCTAGTTCACCCAGTTGTTAATGAATACCTGCCCTCTTTAGGGTCAGGGAAGGTAAAGCAGCGAGGGAGAGGAGATGGACGCCGCCCTCAATATGCTGGCCCCTAGAGAAGTGAGGTCTCTGACGCCTGGCTTCCCTACAACCACATAGGTTATGGGACACCTTTACCTTTTACCTTTGTTTTGTTGTTGTTGTTGTTGTTTTTATCTCTGCACTATGCTGTTTTCAGTTCTTTCTTTCTTGAAAAGAATCGGCAGCATAAAATGCAAAGGAAAAAAATTAGCAACAACAACAACAGCATGGTTTAAGGGTAACAACAGTAACAACAACAGCATGATTAAACAACAAAAACAAGAACAACAACAACATGCTTTCACAACAACACCAAAAACAGCAGCAGGAGCAGCATGCTTCAATAACAACAATAACAAAAACATGCTTTAACAGCAACAACAGCAATATCAACATCAACAACAGCAGCGTACTTTAACAACAACAAGCAATGGCAAAATCAACAAAAGCAGAATGGTTTAACAGCAGCAACAACAACAACATCAACAACAACATCAACAACAGCAGCATATTTCAAATCACAACATCAACAACAACAACAACAACAAAAGCATACTTTAGCAACAACAACAATACCAACATTAACAACAGCATTATACTTTAACAACAACAACAACAACACCAACAGCATGCCTTAACAACAACAACAACACATACTTCAACAGCAACAACAACATCAACAACACCAGCATACTTCAACAGCAGCAGCAGCAACAACAACAACAGTATACTTTAACAACAACAGCAACAGCATCAGCAACAGCATATTTTAACAGCAACAACAACAATAACATCAAAAACAGCAGCAATCTGTAACACAGCAACAACAACAGCATGCTTTAACAACAAGCAGCAGCAACAACAACAACAGCATGCTTCAACAGCAACAACAACTGTAACAACAGCAGCATTCTTTAACAGCAACAGTAAGAATATCAACAACAGCAGCATGCTTTAATAGCAACAACAACAACAGCAACAGCAACAACAACAGCAATATCAACAGTAACAACAGCAGCATGCTTTAACATCATCAACAACAACAACAACAACAATAACAATAACAAAAGCAGCAGTACCATTCTGCTTTAAAAACAGCAACAACAGAAACAGCATCATCAACAACAGCATGCTTCCTGCAACAACAACAACAGCAACAACAGCAAAACAATAACAAAGCAGGAACATAATTCTGATCAAGACTAAGGAAGAAAATAGATAAAGCTTTCTTTGAACAGAACATGACAAAAATCACAAGTTAGAAAAAATAAACAAAACAAAAATACTACAACAAAGATTTGGGCAGCCTTTGCCATTAAACGAACACAAGAACGAAACTGGTTGATGTGGTTTTGCAATACACAGACCCGGAATCGATTCACACAAGCCTTAACCCTTAGGGACAAAAATCTGTTAAGGGTGCTGTAACTACATCAAAGGCTGCTTGATTAACTACATTTAAAAAATATTTTCGTGTATATTTTTTTCCTTTTGCAGGGGTAGAGAGACATCAATGGGAGGTAATGCAATTTCTGTTGTGGTTGAAGTAGCCCTAGTTTCTTCCCTTTGTAAACGTGGTGAAGTGTGCTATTTTAGGACATCTATGACTTGTGGTCCCTGGGGGGGGGGGGGGGGGGGGGGGGGGGGGGGTCAGAGCATAAATGAATCTTTTATCATTTAGTGTGTGCATGCATTGGTGTTTGTTTTATAATTGGGTGCAAGTTATAGCATATTTGTTAAGGTCACCTTTTCCTGTGTCATAATGACGCATTGCCCTTGATCTATGTTCCAGGTCAACTTCAAGTGCAGACCTGCCAGTGCCTTCATTCCTTTCATGTATATATACACATGCAGAAGATCAAAATATGCAAGTTAAAGATCCCGTAATTCATGTCAGTGTTCAGTGGATTATCTGTCCCCACCAGCATACAATGACCTACTTTTGAAAAACAGAATAGGTTTTAACCTGTACGCAAGATGTTCTGCATGTGTTGATGGAATCTCAGTTTATGGTCTCATCCGAAGGGAAGGGGGAGTGGAGATGGCACTGATATTAACTCCAGGGGGAAAAATCCTTTTGAACGAGATTTTGACCGAGGTAAGCAGATCACGACAGCAATGCATCGTTCTAACCACCAGGCTATCCCGTCTCCCATACTTAATTCTCTTATTTGGTTTTGTTTGGGGACAGGATAGCTCAGTGGCTAGAGCACTCACTTTCCCCCAGCCAAGGTTAAGCAGCATCGAGTGTAGTTACCACTTGGATGGGTGACCATTTGCACGCCTTGGTTTCAATGCAGTCCCCAAGCTCACCCAGCTGTAAATGGGTACCTGCTCTCTTTAGGGTCAGGGAAGGTCAAGCAGCGAGGGAGAGGAGATGGGCGCAGCCCTCAATATGCTGGCCCTTAGAGAAGTGAGGTCTCTGACGCCTCGCTCTCCTACGACTTTATAGGTTATGGGACACCTTTACCTTTTCACACAAGATTAGTATGTCACAAAAGAGTGTAAAACAACAGATCGATGAAAAAGTGCTGCAAGAATTATATGATTTACAAAAATCCCCAACTTGTTGGTATGTTGCCATGACTAAGGCTAGCTCAGCACAAAATCTGTTGAAATATGGCAGCAATTTTCACTGATCGGTCAAAAATATGTTTTCTACTGCTAACCTTTATTTTTAATGTTTAGATACACAGTCACCTCACTGTGTCTCAACAATGCACTATATCTCAATTGTAACGAACCCCAGGAAGCCCCCATGAGGAAATGACGCAGTATGTCACAATTGTGACAAAATGCCTTGACTACCCACCCCACTCCCAAGCCTCAACAAACTTTGTCACAAATTGTAACATAGTGGGTTGCCTCCCCCATGTCTAAAGAAATCACACTCTACATCAATACAAGCTCAATGATATGTAATACCTCAATATTTTTAGAAGCTCAGCAGATACTTGTGTAAAGTTTCTGACTTCAGTTTCAAATTGTGACAAAGTGAGTTGGCAGGCTTTGTCACAACTCTTCAGCATCTACAGCCTAACACTTTGCCATGATAAAACCATTTAGCATTAAACAATGTGCTGGCTGCCATGGCGGGAGATAAGTTACTCTGTGAAAAAGAACAACAGAAAACCCCAACATTCAATGCTTTCCTGTGATACTCTTCAGCTCTTTAACCTTAGTTCCAGATTGTAACAAAGAGTGTTGAGGCATTCTGTCACAAGTTTGTGGTTTACTGTTTATTGTTCTAGATTGTAACAAAGAGCGTTGAGGCATTTTGTCACAAGTTTGTGGCTTTGTGTTTATTGTTCTTACACATGGGATGTGTATCCCACATTTATCCAAAAAAATTATCTGTTGTTTGAGATAGTAAAATATTCACTGTTATATTGTGGTTTGCTTTAGTTTAATTTTATTTGCCTCGATTTCATGTGATCTGGTTCAACATGCTCGCACGCACGTGCGCACACGCATGCACACACACATACGTCGTGCATGCACACGCGCACACACACACACATACATACACACACGCGCGCGCACGAATGCATGAACACACACACATACATGCGCGAACACACATATACACACAAACACACACATATACACACACAAACACACACACACACACACACACACACACAGACACCCACACAAACACACCCACACACACCTACACACACACACACACACTCACTCACACACAGCTCACACACCATACACACACTCTCTCACTCACACACACACACACACACACACACACACACACACACACACATCACTCACTCACACACACACACACACACACACACAAAACATGCAAAGAAAATAAGGGTCTCTTTCTTTTTATTAGTTCTGAATGTTCATCGCTGCTCATATACATCCTCAAATCAATACATCATCTTTCTATTAGTGAAGCCATCCATGTCTAGGCTAAACGTAAGTTTGTAGTTGTCCTACCTCCAATACTGACTGTTCTCTTATGTTTTGCAAGCGCGTCAGCCATAATTCTCTCTGAGAAAATGTTGAAGAGGGTGAGAGAGAGAAGGAGGAGGAGAAAGAGAGAGAGAGAGAGAGAGAGAGAGAAAGAGAAGAGAGAGAAGGAGGAGAAGAGAGAGAGGAGAGAGAGAGAGAGAGAGAGAGAGAGAGAAGAGAGGAGAGAGGAAGAGAAGAGAGAGAGGGAGGAGGGAAGATAGACGGAGAGAGAGACAGAGAGAGAGAGTGAGAGAGAGAGAAAGGGAAAGAGAGACAGAGAGAAGAGAGAGATAGAGAGGAGGGGAGAAAGAAAAAAGAGAGAAAGAGAGAGAGAGAGAGAGAAAGAGAAGAGAGAGAGAGAGAGAGAGAGAAAAGGAGAAGAGAGAGAGAGAGAGAGAGAGAGAAGAGCTAGTGAGCAAGAGAGGAGGGAGGGGGGGGGGGGGGGGGGCAGGGGAGAGAGAAAGGGAGAGAACTCTGAACTCAGAACAATTTAAATTGTACTTCGGCCTTGGGCCACAATACAAGTAAAGGGGACAAAAGGAAACAAACTGAAATATGTAAATCAACAGTTTTCTGTATACTGTCTAGTGATGCACACATTCTTCAAACACATAGCACACGACTGAATGCATCATAATAACTGAGAGTTATCATAATCCTAAACACATGGTGTCAGAATTTTCAGTAATTACATTCAATACAATCATTGTTATTATCTTCATCATCTTCATCTACATCCTTGTTTGGAATATGTTTGCATCTGTTTGCTATTAGTCATTTGTAATAACACATGAATTGGGGTTTTAGCTACCCCCCCCCCCCCCCCCCCCCCCCCCCCCCCAGAAAATGTGTTCTTAAATCAGAATATGTGGGACATACAACAAGAAAATGCTCTTCGTCTTCCTTTGCTGACCTGCACAATGAACAGGATTTCTTCTGCAGAATATAACTAACTCGATGCACATTTGCATTGATAGGCAGAACATTAAATCTGACTTGTGAAACGGCAACTCTGAAACAGTAGGTTTCCATGTTAGTCACACATTTTTCTTTTTAAAAAAATATTTTAAAGGATCTATAATTGCTATACCTATCACAGTCTCTGACAGTGCCAGACCACTCTTGGATATATTGATCAACAAGTCTCTGCTTCAACAACTTTATAAACACTTTGACCTGACCGACACCTTGCTGCAACCAAGCAAAACTAAACCCTGTCTGGCATAGAATTTCCCTAATTTTTGATACCCAACAATCTTTACCAATTCTATCTAATTCCTACAGCATCTGATAAGCTTTGTGTGGAAGTCTTTCATTATTCATTTATAACAATCTAAACCAACACTTTATGACAGAAATACTAAATTAACATACAGAGGTAATCTTCCTAAATCACCATAAACCATTTTGTTTGGAGTTCTGACTGGAACACCTAAAAATCTTTTGCAAGGCATAGTTTGAGCTTTTTCTAAATGATTTTATGTTGTTAAACCCATATTTCAGAAGCATACAGCAGAATTGGTTGAACTTTAACATAAAAAAATCTTTAAAAATGTTTTGGGGGTCATTTTTTTATATCTTTTAAAAACCCTATTCAGTTGAACAACTGCTTTCTTACCCTTAGATGCCAACGGTTTGGTACCTTTTTTCATTATTATCATTGTAGTGAAATGGAATTCTACATAACAATAACTATTAACAACATCTAGTTTCTTACCATTGAAAAACCACTGCTCATGACGTTCTTAATACCCCCCCTTTTCTGAATACCATAATTTTTGTTTTCTCAGTGTCCACATTCAATTTCATGACATTGCAACAGTTATGTAGGATATTTAATTGGTTTTGTAAGCCACCACAGAAGTAGAAAGCAAAGCCACATCATCCAAAAAGAGCAATATAAACAATTCCATAATGTCTGGCAAAATTTGGATACCATGTCTTTCTTTAACATTCATATGACCAGCAAGTTGATTTATAAAAACAGAAAATAACACAGTGTTA
>CM054147.1:54858275-54861855 GCA_028751875.1 Rapana venosa | reverse complement strand
TGTTCACACATTCACAATGTTTCAGTGTGATTGCTGAGTGAGTTGAGGTGAGAATTTTCACTACTACTTACTGTCTCCTTTTTATATTTCTTTTCTATTTTTCTTCTATCCTCTTCCTATTCCCCCTTTATCACTCCAAGCCCATAGTAGGCGAGCCCTAATCCTCTTTAAAGATACTCAAGACAATAGGAATCAGTCTAGGATTCCATTTCTGATGCTGGATCAGGTGCTGCTAGGAATCAGAGTGGCGACCTAGAGAATTCCTGCTTAGGACTCTCTACGCAAAGAGACACATTTTGGACTAAACATGCCGTGTGTTGTGTGTGTGTGTGTGTGTGTGTGTGTGTGTGTGTGTGTGTGTGTGTGTGTGTGTTGGGGGGGGACCGCTCGTGCATGCATGTGTATGTCATCTCTCTCTCTCTCTCTTTCTCTCTCTCTCTCTCCTCTCTCTCTCTCTCTCTCTCTCTCTATCTATCTATCTATCTCTCTATTTCTCGCTCTCTCTGGCGACATTGATTGCTTCAAATAAGGACTTTCCCTTGACAGTTATATCAAACCAAGCTCAATATAAAAAACACCCGTTCTCTCCTTTACTCAGATTAACGTTACCTAATGCCCGTTTTCCTAGTTGGCTACGAATTACCTCCCATGTTAGTCCCTAATTACTTCCCTTTAACGTCAGGGCCTGTATCCTGGAGCTATTGGCAGTAAGCCATATCAAGTCACTGACTGCCAAGTGCTGACGCTGTGATGGCGATAGCTGCTGGGTGAGGTAGTTTTAGTGACGGTATTTCCCCTCTCCTGTTACCTGTTTGAGATCTCTGCATCTGATCTAAGCCTTATCCACACTTCGTTGTTATTGTTGTTGCTACTTGTAAGACGAGAAGATGATATTGCATAATGTGTTCAACTTGATGATTATTTTAGGTAATAAGTATTGAAGACCGAATTAATGAGTGATTACAGGTACTCAGTTTCTGGGAGTATTTTTTAAAGGGTAATTCAATCTCAAGCTTTCCCCGTGAGTATGGTAAAAGAAAAAAGTAATGGTGTTCCCATAACCTAAAACGTAGTAGGGAAGTGAGGCATCAGAGACCTCAGCTTCTCAAGGGGCCAGCATATTGAGGGCGGCGCCCATCTCCTCTCCCTCGCTGCTTTACCTTTCCTGACCCTAAAGAGGGCAGGTACCCATTTACAGCTGGGAAGCAACCCCACCTTCTGGAACTTCTGTATTGGAAATTCCCTCTTTTCTATCGTTCTCTTACTTTCTATCTTGTTCCCACTCCTTGCTGTTACTTCCTTCTTGTCTATTTTTGTCTTTTTGGTTCATTCTGCTGCCTATTTTCCTCAGAAATACTCGAAGTTCCACGACTGAATTGTATAGTATATATGCAAGATAAAGCGCTATATAAGTTCCATTTATTATTATTATTATTATATATATAAGCAGCGAAGGTACATATAAAAAAACATCAGCGTCTACACAGACCAACAATACATACACACACACACACATAATTACATATCTATCCATCTATTTCTATATAATATTATCAGTAACTTCCATTCCTAGCTATTGTACACCACAAGCCTTCAAAGCGTCCTGTAGTAGGGGAGAGAACCGCTTATATCTATGGCCAAACAAAGCAGAGCTACTTCCCTTGCATTGTGTTTCTTCTCCTACCACCCTTCCGCGCGCGCGCGCCTGTGTGTGTGTGTGTGTGTGTGTGTGTGTGTGTGTGTTCCGCACCCGCGCTTTGCATATGTTTATTTATTCATTTTTTTAAATTCGTTTATTTATTTTATTTCAACGATTTAACAAAAAAACTTCTTTCATATCGAGGATAATGCAAATAGCACTTATGTGCTGTTTTACATCAAGTCCCTGTGTGTATGCGGTTTTGTAAATTGTCATCTGTTCCCACTGGCACGCATTGGCCTACTCTTACGAAAAGCGGAACAGGATTTAACCTGTGCGCAAGATGTTCTGCGTGCGTTCGCACACGGGGCCTTGGTTTATAGTCTCCAGAATCCGAAGGACTTTTGGGGAGAGTGGAGTCTACACTGATATTAACTCCAGGGGAAAATATCCCCTTGAACGGGAATCGAACCCGAGTCGTCAGATTGCGAGCGCAATGTTCTAACCACTAGGCTATCCCATCCCACCAGGGGGGGGTGGGGGGGCGGGGAACCACTCGTGTGCTGTTTACTTACACATCCAGTCCTCGTGTGTATGCAGTTTTGCAAAGTTTGTCATCCTTTCTCACAGGCACAAAATGGCCTAATCTTCCGAAAAGCGAAACAGGTGTTGACATGTACCCAAGATGTTCTGTGTGCATAACAACAGCTGCTCACAAACAACAACAACAACAACCACAGAAAAAAGCCACTCTGATAGGGAAACAAATACAGTTGCAGACAGGAAAAGGACAAAAAATGGGTGGCACTGCTCTTGTGGCGACGCGCTCTCCTCGGGGAGAGCAGCCCGAATTTCACGCAGAGAAATCTGCCGTGGCTTTAAGTGGTATAAATAAATAAATCAAATCAAATCACAACACACACACAAAGAACACACACACACACACAGAAAACAACACACACACACACACACACACACACACACACACACACACACACACAATCTAATATCGCTTTAAGTGACCAGACGTGGAATCAAACACACACACACACACACACAGAAACACACACACACACACACACACACGCAGAAAACACACACCATACACACAAACACATACAAACACACACGCGCACGCACGCACACAACAACACACACACCCAACACACCACACAGAAAACACACACACACACACACAACACACACACACACACACAAACACACACACACAACACACACATACAAACACACACGCGCACGCACACACACACAGATACACACACACACAAACACACACACACACACACAGAAAAACACACACATACACACACGCACACCACAAACACACACACATACAAACACACACGCGCACGCACACAACACAAGATACACACACACGCACACACACACACACACACACACACACACACACACACACACACACACACACACACACACACACAAGCCTAGTAAAATAGATCATGAAAAAGTTCAAAAAAACTTTCGTCTTTAATCCTTGAAAATATCACTCATTTCCTATTACAGAGATTAAACAAACCACCCACACCCCCAAAATTCAAGCGAAACGGTTTTATTTAAAGTTTAAAATGATAACAATTTTGCTATAAAAAAATAATTGTATCAATTCAAAAACCTTATCAATCAAGTCGGACACTAATCCGCCCTAAAAATATTCCTTGAATCAATAACTGGGAGGAAAAAATTGTGATAATTGACCACTAATAAACAATGATGGTCTTTCATAAAACGTTTATGTTATTATTTACAACCAAGAGATAAAAAAAAAACAACTCAAGAAAATATGCACGTAAAACATTCCTGTAAATGGGCTGAAAAAACCCAAGGTTTGCGACGAAAGTTTAATAATATTTAACAAATTAGCAAATAATTACATTAAAGAAAAGTTATAAATTATCTAGT
>CM054147.1:54838275-54850775 GCA_028751875.1 Rapana venosa | reverse complement strand
CTCTTTTTGGATTATACTCGTACAGATTAACACATATCATTGTTATGATAGATATATTTATTATAACTATAGTGTAATATAAAAAAAGAAAGACACACACAGACAGACAGAGACACAGAAAGAGAGACAGACAGACAATTTCCACAAAGTTCCTCAGGACCTTCACACCTTGTTCCATGGCCCTGCAAATCCACAAATTCACCTGCTGAGCTAGAACTGATACAAATTTCAAAAATAAAGGTAAAGGTGTTCCATAACCTATGTGGTCATTGAGAAGCAATGAATCAGAGACCTCAACTTCTCTAGGGGCCGGCATATTGAGGGTAGCGCCCATCTCCTCTCCCTCGCTGCTTTACCTTCCCTGACCCTAAAGAAAGCAGGTACTGGGTAAACTGGGGGACTGTACTGAAACAAACGGTCACCCATCTACTTGGTAACCACGCTCAATGCTGCTTAACCTTAGCTTTGGGGGAAAAGCGAGTGTTCTGACCACTGAGCTATATCGTCCCCATAAATTTTCAAGACGACCACACGAAACCTCCGTGTCCTTACCTGTTGAGCATCCAGAGGAAAGTGAGACAGCACCTCAGCCAAAGCCGCAGCCCCGCCATTGCCAATCTGGTTTCAACATAATGGTTTTACTGTTCAAGTTGTCTATCAGATTCAAAACGATTTTTATACGTTTTGGTTTTAATAGCTTTTATTCAGAAATGAGTATAATCATTGAAAACAAACAGTAGTTTGTAATCATAGCACCAACAAGCTTGTAGCTTATGGTGTGCTGCTCAATTAAACAATGAAGATTAACATGAACATGACGACTACTGAGCTGCAAAATGTAAACCAACAACAACAAACATTTTCATCGATTGCAATCTTTGCAAATGTATTAGAAAAAAGGTAAAAAACAAAAAGGAAACATATCGGATTGTACAGTAAACACACAACAAATAGTGGGAATAGAAAAACCAGAGAATGAGAGAAAGATAGGCAGCCATACTCCGACTTCAGAGAATGTTTTTTTCCTATAAAAGAAAGTGCAGGTTGTTATTTTAAGAGCTTGTCTTGACTAAAAGGCCAATCTCAACACATTTTTTACAACATAAACAACATTTTAGTGTAGGCCTTGGTAATTTACCTGACCTCAATAACTGACATTGTGTGCCGGTGGGAGCGGATGACAAACTTTACAAAACTGCGTGAACACGGGGAATGGATGTTTAAAAAAAAAATCTAAACTAACCTAAACACAGCATTTGGCCTGAGCCGAATAAACAACCATTTATTTTATTTTATTTATTCTTTTACATCAAAGATAATGGAATAAGCACTCATGTGCTTTTTTTACATCCAGTCCCCGTGTGTATGCGGTCTTGTAAATTGTCACCTGTTCCCACCGGCACACAATGGCCTACTCTTCCGAAAAAGCGGAACAGGATTTAACGTGTGCGCATGACGTTCTGCGTACAGTTTGCACATACGGGACCTCGGTTTATAGTCTCATCCGAAGGACTTTTTTGGGAGAGTGGAGTCTGCACTGAGGTTAACTCCAAGGAGAAAAATATCCCCCTTGAACGGGATTGGAACCCGGGTCGTCAGCTTGCGAGCGCAATGTTCTGACCACAAGGCTACCCCCCACCCCACCCCCCTCCCTTTTAGAAACCAACCTGGTTGCAAGCCAAGTCCAGTACCAGCAAGGTCCTGTTCGTCATCAGGCCTCTAGCCAAGGACTGAGCCCCTCGATCGAGATGCAGTTGTTGGACAAGTTCAGGGTCAGCAGCCTCTGGTTCCAGGAGTGGTGAGTGCCCAGGGCAGAACTCAGGCTGAGCGCATTGTGGTCCCCCACCTCGCAGAACCTCAGGGAGAGGTGTTTGATGGTGGTGTTGCTGCTCATGAGGTCGCCCAGGTGAGCGTCCCCTCGCCCTAAAGGGTTGGCGTCCAGAACTAGCGTGGTCAGCGCTCGGCATCTGTGTGATGGAGGTGGTGTTGATGATGGTTATAGCCCCAGTCCCCTCCTATGTGGTGTTGATGATGATTATAGCCCCAGTCAACCCCTGTGTGGTGTTGATAATTATAGCCCCAGTCCCCCCCCCCTGTGGAGTTGTTGATAATTATAGCCCCAGTCCCCCCCCCCGCCCCCCCCCCCCCCCCTGTGTGTGTTGTGGAAGATGTGTGAGCAACGTGTTCGATGTGGGTTTTTGTTGTTGGGGTTTTTTGTTTTGTTCTGGTGGTGTGATGATTGATGTGAGTGTGTATGTACCTAGTTGTATGTATAGTATAGAGAGTGTGGTTGTTGTTTTTTAAAGAAGAGAGAGAGGGAGGGAGAGAGGGATGGAGACAGACAGACATAGAGAGAGAAGAGGTGTTGTTGTTTTTTTTTATCAGAGACACAGACAGACAGATAGACAGAAAGACACAGAGAGAGAGACAGACAGAAATGCACACACACACACACACACACACACACACACACACACACACACACACACACACACATACACACACTGAGATTCACACACGCACATTATCCACATACCCCCACACACACCAGCCCACACACACACGCACACACAAACACACACACACACAACCCACCCCCACCCCACCACACACACACACACAAACCAAAACGAACACACCCACACAACGCAACAATCCAATCCAAATCCAAAACCAAATCCAAAAACCAAATCCAAATCCAAACCCAAACCACCTGGGCAAGAAAGCAGCCAGAATGCCCACGGTTTCTGGGGTCAGGCCGACATTCCACAGGTGAAGGACGGACAGGAGACTCATTGACACACAGCACTGCTTCAAAACGTCCATCATCACACTGTCCACTCTCCAGCCTCTCACGTACAGACTCTTGATCTGTCGATTTTCTGGATCCGCTTGATGATTCCGATGCTGGTGATACTCTATCTGTACACACACACACACACACACACACACACACACACACACACACACACACACACACACACACACACAAACCATGTTGATTCTTCCATTCCGTTGTTGTTGTGCGTTCCCCAGCTTAACAGTCTAGGGGGATATCACCCAGATCTGTGCACTTTTGACTCAGTCATCATCACACCTGAGAATCATTGTGAGATTGAAATTTGCCCACGGAATGAGAAGTTTACGTGTATGACTGGTGTGTTTTTCTAAAAAGTATCTTGCCATATAGGCAGCCATACTCCGACTTGATTTTTTTTCTCCTTTAAAGGAGAGTGTAGGTTTGTTATGTTAAGAGCTTTGTCATGGCTTGAAGGCAATCTCAACACAACGTTTTACAACATAACAATATTTAAGTGTAGGCCTTGGCAATTAGCTGACATCAATAACTGACACAGCTTTTGGCCTGGGCCAGATCCATTCTATTCAATTCAAATACTACAGACGTCCTGTGCTTACGAACACCTTGATTCAACTAGTTCACCGTTGGCCGTTGCTTGTTATCTATTTCTGGTCCATTGATCTGGAATGACCTCCCTCTCTTCTTTTGCCAAAAACCTACTTGGGACACTTTTTAAATACAGCCTCAAGACAGAGACTTATTTTTAATCAAAAATTCTTCCCTACTGTTTCATCTCATAATAAATCCCTGCCTTCAACAGCCGAAATCCCCATCATCTCGCCAAAGTATCATTATTACCTTCATGTGTGTGTGTGTGTATGTGTGTGTGTGTGTGTGTGTGTGGTGTGTGAGTGTGTGTGTGTCTTTGTGTGTTTGCCGCGCGGGCGCCGCGTGTGTGCGCATGTGTTTGTGTGTGTGCTGTGACAAAGCGCGTTCTGACCTTTTATCATACAACCCTTTTATTCCTTTAAATAAATAGATAATCATAGCCTACTATATACCCCATTACAAAAAGGAATGAACGTTGCTGTGCAATTTATACTAGGATCTACCTTTCCTCCCTTCCCCCCTACCTCCTCCCTCTCCCAAACTTTTGCCTACATAGAGCACATCAATAATGACAATACCAAAATTAAAGATCTATGCTATAGCCGAGTGGTTAAGACTGTTCCACTCCAATCCCATGGGTCCATGAAGTCGTGGGTTCCAATCTCGGCGGACTCTGGTGAATAAAGAGTAGGGGTTTTTTACGATCTCCCAGGTCAACTTCAAGTGCAGACCTGCCAGAGCCTTAACTCCTTTCGTGTATGTATATACATATGCAGAAGATCAAAAATGTATATGTATGTTAATGATTCCGTTATTTCTGTCAGCGTTCGGTGTGTTACGGAAACACGAACCCACCCAGTATGTATTCCCGAAGACGGGGACCTTTCTGGTAGACGATAACGGTCGCAATAACGGCACAATCTTAGCATTGGTAAACCTCGGAGTTCACGGAGGAACACAACACACACCTCTATCCCCCCCCCCCCTCCATACACCCACACACAAACACGCACCACGCACACACCCATCCACACTTTTATGGAAATTAAATATTCTGAATCTGAATTACACACACGCACACACACTTATACCCTCCCCCCCCAACCCACCCCCTACATACACACCCACTCCCCCCCCACATCAACCCCCTCCACACAACACTACACGCAAACACTCCCCCACTACACACAAACACCTCCATCCCCCCCCCCCCCCACCCCCACCCACACACACCACCACACACACACACCCCACACCACCCACCCCCTACCAACACACACTCACCCCCCCACACACCACAACCACTCACATCACCTCTTTGCCCCTCCCCTATCCCCCCCCCCCCCCCACACACACACAAACACAATCACACACACATTCACCACCCATCAACCCCCCCCACCCCTCAACCAAAAAAAACCCACCACAACCCCCCCCCCCCCCCCCCCCCCCCCCCCCCCCCCCCCCCACACACACACACACACTTCGGATGAGACTCTAAACCGAGGCCCCTTGTGCGAACGCACGCAGAACATCTTGCGCACACGTTAAATTCTGTTCCGCTTTTCGAAAGTATGCCATTGCGTGCCGGGTAGGAACAGATGACAACATTTACAAAACCGCATACACACGGGGACTGGTTGTAAAAAAGCACATGAGTACTTATTCCATTATCCTCGATATAAAAGAATAAAATGGAAAGAAATTAAATGAAAACACACACACACACACACATACCTACCTACCTACCTACATACATACATACCTACCTACCTACCTACCCACCCACCCACCTTCCTACCTACCCACCCACCCACCTACCTTCCTACCTACCTACCCACCCACCAACCTTCCTACCTACCCACCTACCCACACACCTACCTACCTACCTACCCACCCACCTACCTACCTACCTACCCACCTACCCACCCACCCACCCTACCTACCCACCTTCCTTCCTACCTAACCCACACAATCCCACCCCACCCCATCACACACTCACCCACCCTCTCACTCACCCACCACCACCCCCCACCCCCCCCCCCCCCCCCCCACAACCCCCCCCCCCCCCCCCCCCCCCATTCTCCACACATACTCACCTGTACGCAGGGAGCGAAACAGTGCAAGCTACCCGCTCTCTCCAGGGAGGTATTCTGACGGGAGGCGCCCACCTGGTTGTCGCTGCTGGTTTTTTCCAGCGAGATGTTGCTCCTGCTGGCTTCGTCTTGCAAAGGCGTGGTCATGGTGTTGGAGATCCCCATGGACACCTTCCGCCACTGTCCCCATTAGGCAGGTAGGTAGGTAGGTAGGTAGGTAGGTAGGTGGGTGGGTGGTAGGTGGGTAGGTAGGTAGGTAGGTAGTGGGTAGGTAGGTAGGTAGGTAGGTAGGTAGGTAGGTGGGTGGGTGGGTAGGTAGGTAGTAGGTAGGTAGGTAGGTGGGTAGGTAGGTAGGTAGGTAGGTAGGGTGGGTAGGTGGGTAGGTAGGGTGGGAGGGTAGGTGGGTGGGTGAGTAGGGAGGGAGGTAGGGAGGTGGGTGGTGGGTGGTGGGTAGGTGGGTAGGTAGGGAGGGAGGGAGGGTGGGTGTGTGGGTAGGTGGGTGGGTGGGTAGGTGGGTGGGTGAGTAGGGAGGTAGGTAGGTGGTAGGTAGGGAGGGAGGTAGGGAGGGAGGTGGGTGGGTGGGTGTGTGGGTGAGTAGGGAGGTAGGTGGGTGGATGAGTGGGTAGGGAGGGAAGGAGTAGGTAGATAGGTGGATGGGTGAGGAGGGAGGGAGGTAGGTAGGTAGGTAGGTATGTATGTATGTATGTATGTATGTATGTATGTATGTATGTATGTATGTATGTATGTATGTATGTATGTATGTATGTATGTATGTATGTATGTATGTATGTATGTATGTATGTATGTATGTATGTATGTATGTATGTATGTATGTATGTATGTGTGTGTGGATGGATGTATGTATGTATGTATGTATGTGTATGTATGTGTGTGAATGTATGTATGTGTGTGTGTATGTATGCATGTATGTATGAATGAATGAATGTATGTATGTATGTATGTATGTATGTATGTATGTATGTATGTATGTATGTATGTATGTATGTATGTAGATGTATGATATGTATGTATTGTGTATGTATGTATGTATGTATGTATGTATGCATGCATGTATGGATGCATGCATGTATGGATATATGGATGTATGTATGTATGGATGTATGGATGCATGCATGTATGTATGTATGGATGGATATATGGATGTATGCCTGTGTGTGTGTGTGTGTGTGTTTTCATTGAATTTTTTTCTATTTTATTCTTTTACATCGATGGTAATGGAATAAGCACTTATATGCTTTTTTACATCCAGTCCCTGTGTGAATGCGGTTTTGTAAATTTTGTCATCTGTTCCCACCGGAACACAATGACCTTCTCTTCCGAAAATCGGAACAGGATTTAAACGTGTGCGCAAGATGTTCTGCGTGCGTTCGCACACGGGGCCTCGGTTTATAGTCTCATCCGAAGGACTGTGTGTGTGTGTGTGTGTGTGTGTGTGTGTGTGTGTGTGTGTGTGTGTGTGTGTGTGTGTGTGTGTGTGTGTGTGTTCTTCTTTACTTTAACGTCTTTTTCACGTTACGCGATATCAGACAAGCTATGTGTGTGATGTGATAATGTGTGATAGTGGATAATGTGTGCGTACGTGTGTATGTGTGTGTGTGTGTGTGTGTGTGTGTGTATGTGTGTGTGTGTGGGTGTATGTGTGTATAGAGAGAGATGGATGGATGAATAGAGAAAGAGATAGAGAGAGAAAGAAAAATAGATAGACACATAGATAGACAGACAGAGAGACAGATAGACAGATAGACAGACAGACAGATAGATAGATAGGTAGATATATAGATAGATAGATAGATAGGTAGGTAGATAGATAGATAGGTAGATAGATAGATAGATAGATAGATAGATAGATAGGTAGATAGAGAGAGAGAGACAGAAAGGAGAAAGAAAATAGATACATAGATACATAGATAGATACATAGATAGATAGATACATAGATGTGAATGTAGTTCGTCTATTAACAGCCACAACCAAACATCTCTATACATCTGTATGTATGGAGATGTTCGGTTATGGCTCTTAATAGACGGTGCGTGTATGTGTGTGTGTGTGTTTATTTTATCTTATTTTTTTTATTACTTTTTTTTCTTTTATATCGAAGATAATGGAATAAGCACACATGTGCTCTTTTATATCCAGTCACCGTGTGTGTGCAGTTTTGTAAATTTTGTCATCTGTTCCCACCGGCACACAATGGCCTACTCTTACAAAAAGCGGAACAAGATTTAACGTGTGCGCAATATGTTCTGCGTGCGTTCACACGGGACCTCGGTTTATAGTCTCATCTGAAGGACTTTTAGAGGTGGGGGGGGGGTGGATGGAGTCGGCACTGATGTTAACTCCAGAGGAAAAATTCTCTTGAAACGGGAATCGAACTCGGGTCAGCAGATCACGAGCGCATCTCGCTAACCACCAGGCCATCCCGCTCCCATAACCTATGTGGTCGTAGGAGAGCAAGGCGTCAGAGACCTCAACTTCTCCAGAGGCCAGCATATTGAGGGCGGCGTCCATCTCCTCTCCCTCGCTGCTTTACCTTCCCTGATCCTAAAGAGGGCAGGTACCCATTTACAGCTGGGTGAACTGGAGGACTGTACTGAAGCCAAGGCGCGTTACCCATCCAAGTGGTATCCACGCTCGATGCTGCTTAACCTTAAGTTGGGGAAAAGCGAGTGCTCTGACTACTGAAATAAGTCTATGTCTATTTAGTTAATAGTCTTCAACAGATTGTATTCATACTTTGGTGTGTGTGTATGTGTGAGTGTGTGTGTGTGAGTGTGTGAGTGTGTGTGTGTGTATATGTGCGCGCGCGCGTGCGTGGGTGTGTGTGTATATGTGTGTGTATGTAAATGGTAAGTTTATATGTCTTTTCTAATCAATGCGTTTTACAGCATTGTATTCATACACTGGTGTGTGTGTGTGTGTGTGGGGGGGGGGGGGGGGGGGGGGGGGTGGGGGGGGGGTGGGGGGGGGTGTGTGTGTGTGCGCGCGCGCGCGTGCGTGCGTGCGTGCGTGCATATGTGTGTGCGTGCGTTTGTGTGTGTGATACTTTTATTTGAAGTTATCTTCGAATGGTCTTATCAATATGAAATGCAGCTTTCTTGTGTCTTTCGAGCTAATGATACATATCAAGGTGCCTGTCAGTATTGTAATTGCCCTTCATGGGATGATTCGAGTGTTTTTGACTTGACTTGATTTGACTTGACAACACACCACAAAACCATTTTCATTTTTTTCATTTTAGTTTTTATACCACATTTAAGTCACGATACATTTTCCTGCGTGAAATTCGGGCTGCTCTCCCCAGGGAGAGCGCATCGCCACAAGAGCAGCGCCACAAAATTAAGTGTGGAAAGGCTTCTGTACAAACTTGAGTCACTATTTTTATCTTCAAACCCTCACTGTGTTATATGAGTGAAAATGCGTTGAATTGCTGCCGTTAAGCGCCTGACAAGTCAGACCCAGCGCATCCGACTTCGGCATGGGAGAGAATTCTTATTTTTAATTAAGTCTTTCGGAGGGGAGAAAAAAAGCACAAGAATGGATCAAGAATGCAGAAAACAACAAAAAGGAGGTGATAGAGGAACAAGGCAGAAACAAAGAGAGGGATAGAAAAGAGGGAAGTCCTAGCACAGAATTTCCAGAAGGTGGAGATGCTGTTTACACTGACAGGCCCCCTGACATTCCCACGGGGGCAGAAGCAGGAATATAATAATAATAATAATAATGATAATAATAATAATAATAATGTATGGAACTTATATAGCGCTGAATCTTGTAAAGCAACAAATCAAAGCGCTCAGATTTCATTTCATATAAAGGTTGCATTTTTGACTGATACGGATTTGGATGTCTAGTACCTATGTAAAGTCTTGATGCAGTATAGTATGAATGAATCTTCGATCAAGTTCAATTCTTATGGCCACTGCGATCATGATCCACAAAGAATCGGTTGTTGTTTCTTTTTTCTTCTTTTATGTTTTATCACATTTTTGCATACCAATATGTTGGTTTTTCTCTCTCCAGCCAATCCCTACCCCTACCTTTGTATTGTGGCCTAGGACCAATGTACGTTGTTCAAACTGTTCACAGTTCAGAGTTCTTTCACTGTGTCTTTTCCTCTGTCTTTCTGTCTATCTGTCTGTCTATCTGCCTGTCTGTCTGTTTGTCTGTCTGTCTCCCACTAAGCTGTTCAGAGTTATCTATCTCTCTGTCTCACTTTCTCTGTCTGTTTGTCTGTCTGTCCGTCCGCTCTCTGTCTGTTTGTCTCTCTCTCTGCTTCTGCATATCTGCTGTCTGCCTGTCTGTCTGTCTGTCTTTCTCTCTCTGTCTCTCTCTAGTTACCATATCGGGTGGAACATGTAGTGTCTGCCAGGTCTTCTCCTGTCTTGTCTGTCACTCTGCAGCAGGTCTGCCTGCTAGCTGGCCTCAGCCCACACAGTCCCACGTGGTTTAGAGCAGCTCATGTCATTGTACAGGTTGCATGCTGGGTATGTTTGTGCTTCCGTAAACACACACACCACCACCATTCCCCCCCCTCCCCGCACACACATGCACACACGCATGCACGCACACACTCACAAACTAACTCTCTCACTCTCTCTCACACACACACTCACACCACCCTCAAACACACACCACCCATCTTCCATCCCACCTCCACCCCACACCCACCCACAACCGTCCCAACTCACCCCCACACCACCCCGACACCCCACCCACCCCCACAACACCCCCCTCTCTTCCCAGCCCCCCCCCCCCCCCACACACACACAAACATAATACATACATGCATACATACACATACATACATACACACATACATACCTACACACACATACATGCATATATACATATACACATACATACATGCAGACATACATACATACCTACACACACATACATACGTACACACACACTCACACACACACACATACTCACACCCTCCCTTCCTCCCCCCCCCCACACACCCTCAACCCCCCCCCCCCCCCCACCCCCCCTCCTCCATCCACACACACCCACCCACACACAAACACACACGCACACACCCTCATCCCCCTCCAACCCACCCACACATACACACACTCTCTCTCTCTCTCTCTCTCTCTCCTCTCTCTCTCTCTCTCTCTCTCTCTCTCTCTCTCTCTCTCTCTCTCTCTCTCCACACACACACACACACATACACACACGCACACACCCTCACCCCACTCCCACCCACACACCACACACAACACACACCCTCATCCCCCTCCCACCCACACATACACACACTCTCTCTCTCTCTCTCACACACACACACACACACACACGCAAACACCCTCACCCCACTCCCACCCACACCCTCACCCCTCTCCCCACCCACACATACACACACTCTCTCTCTCTCTCCTCACACACACCTTCACCCTCCCCCCACCCAACACACACACCCTCAACCCCCCCCCCCCTCCCACCCACTCACACACATACACACACACCCTCCCGCCACACCCTCAACCCCCCCCCCCCCTCCCACACACACACCCCCACACATACACACACACACCACCCCACACACACACCACCCCCCTTCCCACCCACACACACCCCCCACCCTACCCTCCCCCCCAACCCCCCACCCTAACCCACCTCACCACCCCAACACACACCCACACACACCTACCCACCTTCGACCTGGCCACAGAGTTCCTCTTCATGATGCTCAGGTTCTGGCTGGTTCTGCTGGAGTACGAGGTCTTGTTGCTGTCAGATCTTCGGGGCCGTGTGACCACCAGAGGGATCATCTCCATGCCCTTGTGCTTGCACAGCCGCGGAAAATCCTCCACAAAATCCCCTGTCCAGGTAAAGGGAGCATCGCCACCCAGCAGGTACACAGACTCTGTGCTGAACAGCTGATCACCTGAAGAAAATCCCACCCCCCACCACCCCACCCCGGGGATTTTTTAAAGCTCTCTTTTGTTTAAATATGATCATTATGCTTGCATAGCAAAAAGGTAAAGGAGTCCCATAACTATAAGGTCGTAGGGGAGCGAGGCGTCAGAGACCTCAGCTTCTCTAGGGGCCAAGCATATTGAGGGCGGCGGTGCCCATCTCCTCTCCCTCGCTGCTTTACCTTCCCTGACCCTAAAGAGGGCAGGTATTTACAGCTGGGTGAACTGGGGGAACTGTACTGAAGCCAAAGCGCGTAAACGGTCACCCATCCAACTGGTAACCACGCTCGACGCTGCTTAACTTGACTGGGGGAAAGCGAGTGCTCCGACCACTGAGCTATGCCGTCCCCTGCTTGCATAGCACTGTTGCTTAAACAACTGTACTATTTTTAGTTGGCTCTCGTCGCCAAAGTGGAATGACTTGCGACCACAGTCCCCAAATCGGATATCTCCGCTGGGACTGGAATTAAGGCGTATGCCTTTTACGCAGCCCCTTTTCCCCCCAGTGATATGTGCCTTCATTTTTTAATTTTGTTGTGTGTTCCAAACTGCAAGAAATGGCCTACTCTTGTGAATAGCGTAACGGGTTTTAACATAAATACAGACAAGATGTCCTGCGTGTGTTTATATTTTATGGGGCATCGCTTTTTAAGTCTCATCCGAAGGACTTTCGGGGGAGGTGATGCTAACTCCAGGAGAAAAAAGTCTCCATTGAATGGGTGGTGATTTGAACCTAAGGTGTCACACTGCAGGCTCAAGACTAACCACTAGGCCAATCTGCCCTCCCCCTCTTGGAACAAACCAACCCTTGGATTTTTAAGAACCTCTCTGTAAATCTGTCCAAGGGGCGGGATGGCCTGGTGGTTTGAGCCTTGTGCTTGTGATCTGAAACCTCAAGATAAAGCTACCACAGAGGCGCCTGTTTTGGGGGTTTTCTTCTTCTTCACCTATCCTGTAGTCTAGTAGACGCTTTGGGGCACCACTGAAGATTTTGCTACCAACTTCCTCCACTTCTCGCGCTTTTCAGGCCATTGTGTGCCGGTGGGAAC
>CM054147.1:54790775-54823275 GCA_028751875.1 Rapana venosa | reverse complement strand
TTGTTTCTTCTTGATTTTTATATTTTTTCAGGAGGTGGTGGTGCTACCTTGTTTTGTGTACCTCTCGTGCTGTTCCATGCATCCCATTCCTTTTCTTGGCCTCACCTTTGGTATCTGGAAGCTTCTCATTTTGTCTTCCTTAGTCAGCGATCCACATGGATTTACACACTGTTAGGTTTCCATGCGGGCCCCCAGCCCGCCGGCTGCCCTGCTCATGGGTCCTTTTGCCATTGTTTGATCGTGCTTTTTAGGCCACACTTGCACGGGGACAACCAGCTACTATGTTGCAAACTGACGGACAACTAACAGTCTTACCACCGAGCTGACTCAAGGGCCACCACCTCTAGGATTGTGATCTTATTCTATTACTTTTAACTTCTGATCCAAAAGCTTTGACACCAACCTCCACAGGCACAACAGAGTAGGGGAACCTCCCAAACATGTGCCGTTAGGTTTCACCTGAGCGAGAGCGCACCCCGCGGCCGTTGCATTAGAAATCTTTTTCTTGCATGATGGTCAATCGTGATAGGCTGATCTACCTGGCAATTTGGATTCTGTGATGGTGATGTTTGATAATACTCTGTCTGGGAGTGTTAAAAAAACCTAGTCATTGCTGTCTTGGTTAACCTTTGCCAAGCTCTAAAAGGCTGTAAACTACTGCCTGTACCAAAATCTTTCATTTGATCTCCCGTATTCTATCTGAGGAATTTGGATTAACCCTCTAGTCCGAGGTCAGAGCACTCGCTTCCCCCAGCCAAGGTTAAGCAGCCTTGAGCCTGTAACTGGGTCCTGCCCCACTTTAGGGTCCTGGGAAGGTAAAGCTCGTGCTGGAGTTGAGCTGGGCACACTAAATACGCTGCTGAGCTAATGCAAATAGGTTGGGACAAAGATTTTTCTGAAAGAAACATGGATTGTGCTTATGATCTACCCACAGGTATACTAGTGCCAAAAAAGTGCTTGTTAGATTATTATTAGAGTATATATATATTATCTATATTATTATATTCTATATCCTATATATATATCTATATATACTCTATTATATATATAATATATATATATTCTACTTGTACTACCTAAGGTACTGAGCATCCTTGCCTCTTGATTTGAGTGTAGCATTTGATATCAGAGAACCGCTTGCTCTTTATAAGGTTGGTCATGAATAAACATCAAACAGTATGATCTTTGCTACAGTACTTGATATAAAATATCTCATGAGTGCCCAGCTTACGTGTTGTGGGGGCAGCTTGTAGAATGGGGCGAGGAATTCTTTTTCTTTGTAGACTTCCATGTAATTGGCACTGGGGCCACTTTTTTGCTACCTTTATAAATTTAACTGTTAACGTGTTCCCCTTACCTATGAGTTCATTGGTGTGAGATGTCGAGAGTAGCTTCTTATTGGACAGCATTATTTGAGGGCGGCGTCCATCTCCTTCCCTAGCTGCGTTCCCTTTCCTGACCCTAATCAGGCAGAGTACCCATTTACGGCTCAATGCTGTTAACCTTGCTGGGGAAGCGAGTGCTTGACCACAGGAGCTCTAGTGGTTAATCCAAATATCCGGCTTATACGAGAGCAAATGAAAGATTTGGATACAGTGCAGTAGTTTTTACAGCTGGGTGCATGGGGGCACTGTCCTGACGACAAGGCAGCAAACAGCCACCCATCCACTTGGTAACAGGGTTCAATGCGGCTTCCCCTTTAGCTTGCGACACGTTGAGAGCTCAGGCCATGAGCTATCCCGTCCCGAACCTTTTCCAATACCTTACGTTCTTAATTCAAAGCTTTCAGTCCATTGTTCCCCAAGTACACTATTGTAGGGTGCATTCCACTCCAAAGGCGCCACACCGCCGTACTGCTCATGGCGTATCATTTCCCGACTCAAACTCCTGTGAACCCGACCCCCCTGGCCATTCTTACCAGGACATCCCATAGTGATCCCAACTATATAGCCCTACAAAGCGCCACCCCCGACCCTACCCTGCCCACCCTACCCGCAATTTCAAAACACTGCCCTTTATAAAAACACCCCCCCCCAACCAACCATAAAAACTTAATCAATTCCACACATCAATAACACATCCATCACACTCCCATTACCACAATCCACAAAAACATCATATAAATTAAATAAAATCAAACACCCCTTCCTATATAAAATTCTCACCATCCTCCCCCCACATCCCCCACCCACCCCCCACTATCCAATCATTCTTACCCCCCCCCCAAAACTACCTAACAACCCAACAACACCCTTACAACTACCTATCCCCTATTTTCCCCACCATCCTCTAACTCCCCCCAACAACCCCCACCCCTATATTAAAATCAAAACCCTATTCCCCCCAATAACCCACCCCCACCCCCCTAAACCCCCATCATACTACACCCCACTAAAACACCCCTAACTACAACCTTAACAACCAACATACAAACCCCACCCCACCCACCCCCACAACCCAACACACACACACACACCCACATTCACCAATTCCAACCCCACAACCAAACACCCCCAACCCTCCCAACCCACCCCCCCTATTCCCCCCCATATAACCTCTCCCAAACATCTAGATATACAACACCAAATCCCCACCACCCCCCAACCCACACCTTCCTAACCCATACCCTAAAAAAAACTCCATCCACTAAATCACCACACCCTCTACTCCCCCCACCTCCCTATTCCCAAAATCCCCCCCCATTAACCCAATCATTACCTCCATCATCCACTTACCTAAAAACCCATACAAAACCCTACCTCCCCCCCCAATCCACCCCCCAACCCGCACCCTCCTCTCCTATACACTCCTACCTCTACCCCACCCTAATAAAAAAAAAAAAACACCCACCACCTCCCAAACCCCCCAACCCCCCCATTCCCCCCCCCCCCCCTCCATCCCTTCACCCATCCACTCTCCCTGCCTACTCTCTCTCCTCTCTATCCCCACACATATCACTCCCCCCTACCCCACACTAAGATATATCTAATTGTGTTGTGTTCTTACTCCCCCCATCCCACTATACATCAGTGACGTACGACCGTCACTCCACCCGCTACCATCCATTCTTTCCTCATTACACTCTTCCCATATACTGATGTGTACACCTAACGTAATCAGTGTATCAATCCGAACGACTATAACTACAAATGTCATCTAAGACATCCTCTAGAAGACCTCACCAGAATACCAGAAGCACAAGTAATGACAGATGATTCATCAGATCATTACTAACCGTGCAACCTATCCCCCCACCACCCTCTACCTATCTCTCCCTCTCCTAATGTGGTGTACACCAATGAGTAACCACCTACTCCCCTACACTAAAAAATCCCCAGAGATCACAAACTACACAGTACAACCCATACTCCAAACACCCCCTTATCTCTTAATCTACATTCTCCTACTCCTAACCTATGAACTCTCTGATCCAAAGGACACTCATAGTGCCATTTGAAGACCCAACTATGTCTATCATACACTTATGTATGCCTGACTACCTCACTACCTAGATGTCCACAGTTCTAATAGACATCACTTTCACATGCCTCTTCTAACACTCACTAATAGACCCTCTTCTATAATACCTACTCTTATAACGTACTTCCCCCTACCTGCATTGTCCCTCGCACCAGTCCCTGTGTCGTCCCATAATCCATCCATACCCGCGTCCCCCCAATCCCCATACCAGACATTCTCATAGACGCATAGTTCCTCCATCATCTCCATATATCTCTAAATAATCGTGACATTAATACACCCACAGCACAATTAGAAAGTGCCCACAAATAGACTCAGTCCCCTATAATCCAAAAGATAACTTTTCTCAGAATGCACCGTTGTTCATTGTTGTCCCCCTGTCCTGTCACATCCACTCGCGCCCGTTCTTTGTTTGTCAATATTTTCTTATTCATCATCTGCTCAGCCCAGCGTCTTAATTTGTACAGTCTCATACATTCTCTTCAAGATACTGTGTTACTCTCCATACACATGTCATGAAGCTCTATTGTAATCCATCTGTTTATAAGTCCCATCACTTTATATATATCAGCGTCTCATGTTATAGTGTGTGCACTCTGAAGTTGCAGTTGCATAACCAGATTTATATATATAACCTATTCTCTCTCCCGCTTATGTCCCATTGTAGACGTCTCACCCCATCCTCAATTAACCTCACAAGGATCAGTGAGACACGTGTTGATCACACCGCACTGTGTCTAACCATTGTCGCCCTCTGCGTCCATCCCCTTTGAGAGACGATAGAGAAACATCTAACCATGTCTGACACCCCTCTGTCTCCGCCACACGCTCACCTACTGCGCTCTTCCATGTTATATCGCAGAGAACCCCCCGTCCCTGCTTTCCACATCCCTCCCCACTCTCTCCATGCGCCAGCCCCACACGCTGATGCTAATCATTCCCCACCTAAAACTCTCCTCTTCCATACCCCCCCATCCATGATCTAACCTCTATTATAGTCGCCCCCTCTGCCAGTTGCATTTCTAACTTCTGTTACCAAACCTCCCTTCTTTCTCTCCCCTAGATAATGTATAGAGTCTCCATTGCAAACCTAGAATCCCTGTGCACCATGCGTTAATCACTTTACAATCACCCACACAACCCCCCACGCAAATTCATGAATGACCCCCCCAGTTCCCCCAGATGATCAAGTGTCCTCTTAAATGAGTTTCCAGTGATCTTGTCACACTGTCCGCAACATCACATTAGTCATACTGCACTATGTCCTCCCACCAAGTGTTCCAATGTGACGCTAATGTAGACCATTGTACACATCCTCTTATGTCTCGCACCAGATCTAGAACTCCCAGATCTGAACCGTGGTGTAGGCCTTGTAACATACTGACTGCATAATGCTCAAACCCAGTGTGACTACCTACTCATCTGTCATCGCTCCCTTTACCTGAAGTGGTTTCAGTGACCACACCCATCCCACATGTGATCCATTCCTCCTTATGTCCTGTCCATTATGATCATCTATAGTGATCCCATCTAACCCTTACATCCTAAGAGCCGACATTGTGTGTTGTGAGTGAAGTAAGTGTGTCCCCCTCTGTAGACTACCTCAAATGTTTATTTCCAAAATGTCGTTCCATTCGCCTCTCTCCCAGAGTGCCATTCCTTCTCTCATCTCTGATGTTAACCACTCTTGTGTGCGCCTCATGTCTTTTTCACAACCATGTCGCCCGATCGTTGTCTCTCTTACTCCGCACCACTCCGTCACATAACCAGATCCTGACACCTCATATTCCCTCCTGACAACATAATTCCATTCCCACTGCCATTCCCATGTTACACAGACCCGTCTCTACCTTATCCTCGCATGCTCATTGTCCTATATCTACTCTGCTGACACCATACATTGTTCTCGTCTCTGTTCCATCACCCTTTTGCGCCTCCAGATGCGTCTCACCTGCAGTTCCAACTCAAGTAGTACCAGCCTTAAAGGCCCTGTTTTCACCAGCAACATTACCCAGATAAATCTAATATTCTGACCAAGACCTACACGAGGAATGATTCAGATTTGTTGTCTCTATCAATCACCTACAATGGTCTCCATAGCTACCTTTCTACACACCATAAAAATCCACCCCCTCCCCCCCTACCACATATCCCTCTCCCTCCATACTTTTATTCATCTAACCATTTTATCCCATCTACCTTTCTACTGTGTCGTTACTCATCAGACTATCGCCGCCCGTAGCTCTTGCCCCATGATAACTTCACTGCTCCGATCTGCCACTATTTGTAACACTACTAACCATTTATTCATTTTAACCCCCTTCCTCCCTCTAACATTTACAACCTCCATACCCCCCCTCACCTCAAAAACCCCCCCACCACTCCCCAAAAACAAAACTATATTTACATCCTCCATCATCCCCCATAATCATCAATAACCATTCCTCCCCCACATACACCCAAAACCTCCCCCCTCTCTACCAACATCCAACACATATCACATCCCAACCCATCCCATCACACTCTTCAAACAACCAAAAACGATAATCACACACAACCCACCCCCCCTTCCTACTCCCACCAAACCCCCCCCCCTCCCTCCATCCCATACAAAATCTAACCCCCCCACATACCAAACCTCCATCCACCACCCTCACATCTACACATACAACAAATACAATCCTCTTAACATATACCCTTTGTGTCACTTTACCTCTACTAGCTAATATGTTTGTGTGTGTGTAATCTCTCTCAGTATAGCCCTATTCCCTCTGAGACCAGTGTAGAAAACATAGAGAGGTGTAATCACGTCATATGTGCCCATCCTATAGACCATGTGTTCGATTTAGTCGTATGTGTTGTAAACCTAAATTACCATCTGTGCCCCATACACTTAATCACATTCTGCCCAATGTCACTGCACCCATAATATATTAATCCGCTTGTTACTGTCCCACTCTATCTCTGTAACTCATTATATGTGTACATTCGCCACCAACGAACTCCCACTCAGAATTTATGATCCATCATCTCTGATCACCGTGCACATTTGTTGTAACCCTTCATACAAGCACCATCTCCATCAGACTCGTCTTCTCACCTCCCAGATGTCTGTACCATTGACCATATGACCCTGTGTACACCCCTACACCACGTCCAAATCCTCCAACAAATACCCACCCATCTGTACCCAGAACTGAGAGCCAAGACCCCGCTTCACAAAGTTCTCAGTCCTGTCTATTTGAAACCCCACTGTGTCCAACAACAATTGACATCAACCACTTTACTGTGTTCCTTGAGAACTCTCACCTCACATGCTTAACCTTGATTGTAACAATCATGCACTAAGTGCTACACAATATGATATTACTAGACTCTTGTAAGCTATTGTTCAATCCATCTAACTGAGTGTTGTATCATTTAACATTAACTATGAATTGTGTACCATTATGTAAATGCACTTGTATTAGTATGTATCGTAATATTGATGTACCATATATTACTAAACATGTGTTTATGACATCTGTTGTATCCATTATTATTACTAAATTGTTGTTATGTACTGGTTCGGTCCGTCTCGAAAGTATCATTATAGTGAGTTATGTGAATCCTTGTCCTTCTTATTCGCCTCATAACTCTGGTGCTCTGTTTCTGTTCTAAGTGTCTAGATTTTCGTTAGATTGTTCACCAGTACGAGAATCATCACCTTCTCTTCACTTCGAAACTCTCCTGCCCCTAACGCCCATTTATTGAATATTTTTAAACTCCTCTAGATAAACACTAGTACGGTTACTGATCATCCCAATCGACAATACCATACCTTAAATAATATATCCATCAATATGAAGACCATAGTCGCAATGTATCAAGTGTCATCCCCCCCTTCCTGATCGCAGATGACTTAATTGATAGATACTCACACCGTTCTCACACATCAGAATCCTACAGTTGTGTAGCACCTCATCCAGACGACCATTTTTTGTATCCTACACTCAGACGTCTCGTGCTACTCACGTACCACACCTATCACCCAGATATATACTAGAGCACGTAATACTATTATTCAGTCTGACTAAGACCATTAGTATTGTGATAGTAATGTAGACTATAGAGTGTGATTTCATATAACCACCTATTCACTATCATTCATCCATCTAACCTTCATCCATCTACCATTCCATCGCACCTAACATTTATTCATCTAACACATTTTTTCACCTATACATTTATCCAGCTAAACCATATTATCCTATCGCACCATTCATCCCTCTAACTTTCATTACATCTAACCATGTATTCTTATCCATTTATTCATCTAACCATTTTCATTTATCACTTTTTATTTATCTAACAATTTATTATCTAACCATTCATCCATCTAACCTTTATTATCTAACTTTTCATTACAACCATTTATTCTTATCAACCATTATTTATTAACCCATTCCCCATACATCTAACCATTAATCCATTTAACATTACATCCACTCCACCATTTATTTATTTACATTATCCATCTACTATTTATTCATTTAACCATTTATCCATCTACAATTTATTCATTTATCCATCTAACCATTCCTTCATCTAACAATTTATTTATTCATCTAACCATTTCTTCCCTCTAACCATCATCCATCTAACCATTTATTATCTACCCTTTATTCATCTAACCATTTATGCATCTAACCATTTATACATTAACCCACTAATCCATCTAACCATTCATTCATCTAAATTCATTCATTTAAACCATTTTCATTAACCATTTTGCATTTATCATTACTTATCTTTCCATTTATTCTTCTCACATTCACATCCACCTAACTTTTATTCATCTAAACTTTTTCTTTTAACTATTTATTCATTTAACCATTTATTATTTTTACCATTACGCCTCTAACAATTAATTTATTTTACCATTCATCCATCTAACATTTATTAATTTAACCATTCAACTCCCATCTAACCATTATTTTTTAACCATTTCATCTTAACCTTTATTAATTTTAACATTTTATCCCATTCTAACCATTTATTTATTTAACCATTCATCCATCTATCCATTTAATTAATTTAACCATTCATCCATCTCACCATTTATTATTCAACCATTTATTTTCATCTAACCAGTTATTAATTCTAACCATTTATTCTCTAACCATTCATCTAATCATCTAACCTTTATTCCATCTTCATTACATCCATCTAACCCCTTTTTTCAGAGAACCACTTATTCATTTACAATTATATTTAATTACCATTCATCCATCTTACCAATTTTTTATTCAACCATACATCCATCTAACATTTAATTTATTTACTATTCATACATCCAACCATTATAATTATTTAACTATTCATCCATATAACCTTTTTTTAATTTAACCATTCATCCATATAACCATTTATTTCATTACTTTAGTAACATTTATCCATTAACCATTTTTATTTAACCATTCTCCATCTAACCATTCCTCCATTAACCATTTATTTCATCTAACATTTATCATCTAACCATTATCCATCTAACCCATTTATTTTTTACCCTTCATCCATCTATCCATTACATCCTCTAACCATTTATTTAATTAACATACTCCATCTAACCATCATCCATCAGACCATTATATTAATTGAAATAATTTATTTATAATTATATAAATATTTAGTAATGAGTGTGAATGATTACTTCTGTACGCATTTTCATTTTCTAGTCACTATCTTCCATTTTTTATTCCCTTCTTACAACCCAACTAAAAAACACCTCAAAACCATATAACAAATTTAATCCCCAACTATAAACCTCCTATTAATATCTTAATATAAAAGCAAAACTTTTTTTACTTTTTTTAATTAAAATATAATAAATAATATAAAAATTATAATAATTTAAAAAAATGTTGGTTTTGATTTATCTCGTGAGAATGTAGAAAACTCTCTCCGCAGGCTGAGTAAATCATTAAAAGTTAAAATTAAACAACCTAAACCATTTATCAACTCCACATATCACACCACCCCATACCCACATCACACAAAACACAACACAACCACACACAAAACCCACCAAAATAACAAAATGCCACACACTCACAAAACCAAAACACAAACAAACACCCTCCCACCCCCCCCCCCCCCCCCCCCCCCCCCCCCCCCCCCCCCCCCCCACAGTATCCTTGTACTCCACTGCCATACTCTCGTCAATCACACCCACTTGACTTCGTAATATCACCCCCCCCCCCACCTCGTTACGCTCATAAGCTCTCCAGTCATGTCGCCCACTCCATGTATCCTGCCGCGTTCACACCGGTTAGTATCAACACGCCCGACCACTACAGTCCCATCCAATCTCGATACACCCACCACGCCCCCCCGAACACTCAGTTCACCCTGTCAGTCCTCGTCAGATCTACCCATACCCACACCATGACACACCCAGCATACTCCGGTCTCCGTGATACACTCCTCATCCCCATACACCCGCCGCACCCTCCATCTTCCTCCACACTAACCTCCACAAACACATACACGATACACAGTCTAGAATTTCTCCTAAACCCCTAACAAACAAGTTCCCTCCAAACACAAAATAACAATAAAGAAAAAACTAAAACTCTCTCTATCAATCGTCCCCCTACACCCCCACCCACCACTCATCATGAACCCCCAATCACTATCACATGTGTTGCCATCCATGAAGTGTATCTCACTGCACACACCCAACGTTCATGTCTAAACGTCCGTGTCTCTCATCATACCACTATTGTCCCCCTCCCACCCCCCATACCCTCTAAAGTGTCTCCTCCTTGTACTTCTCCCTTCTACCCGCACCCCACCCCCTGATCTGTCCATCGTACCACACAATCAAAAGTGACCCATGTGTCCAGACACGATCTATCAAATAAACCCCTCCCTACCCACACTATGCCCTCTGCACATACACATCTCATATACCTAAGTACACATACCTATCACATGACTAGCGACGCCACTCACTGTTGTCTCCCTCTCTAGTGTCCTCACTTGTCTCCTCTCCTCCCTACTATCCCAGATACTCTATCAGACCCCCGAGTAAGAATCCCCTCTAACTGAGTCCCTCATCTCTCTCGATGTTAAGACCCAAAATACTTGATACACAAACCCCCCATACAATCTTCTTTCACCACTGCTCACCCCGCATGAAACCAGAGACAATAGACCTCTGACGCAGCCTATATACCCGTATAACTCCAGACACTCTACTACGTAAATCTCACACACTGAGAATCCTAATACCTGAATATCTCCCCTCTAGTTTACCCTCTCCTCCTCCTTGACCACATATATTAGAATCTCTAATGTCCATGATATAGTACCTCCTACATGACTCTGTGTCACAATGTCGCTGTGTCTGTCTGTCTTGTCATTTACATCTCCTGTACCCTAATTCTCTAGAACTTCACAGTCTCTCACGTACACATGATCCTCCTCCACCCTCGATGTAACACGTCTATTACACTATCACACTCCCTCTACCCACGTCCCTCGCACAGACACGCTGACTTGCTCGGTCCACCCCACTGACCCTCCTCTCTATAATCAAGATCAGTGCTCCCCCCCCTCCGTCCTATATGCCAAATCACCACTCCCCAGTCTACACAAACTAATGTTGCGCCCCATGACTCCACTCTAACTGTGCCTCTATAGATATCTCCCCCTCTCGCGCTGCAGCGTGCTCAAGCAAACCCTACTTCCTACAACTCTAAATCTCACCTATATGTCTCAAGAACCACATGAGCAAATGCACACTCCTACCTTTCATAGTCTACATTACTGCCTTGTCACCACCTCACCACCTCACCGCCGCTGCGATAAAGCCATCTGAGATGATAATCCAGAGCTTTCTAGTCCATAAGCAAAATACTCCTCTCACAGTAGAGAAGTAGTCTCTCTAGAATCACCTCGTCCATCGCCCAACACCGTCGAACTTATATATCGCTATATCTGTAGGAGAGAGAATCATCATGCACCTCTGCAGCGCCTGTTCACATGCTTCCTCAATCTACACACTGACTTAGTTACTCCATCCAGCTGTCCAACTCCGGCCGACACCCTCTCCCTCTGACTTTCTCACGCGCGACCTATAGGCCCCACCATAAACTGTCTCTTCTAAGCCTCCCGCACGCACCACACATCCTCCGCTGTGTCCCTTTGTGTAGAACTAAGTAAAGCGAGCCCAACCGCATCTCTCTCCCATCCGGTCTCATAACTACTTCGCAGACAGCCGTGAGCGTTTGCGTCCCTCACAAATGTCAAGACGGCGTCGCTCTATCACCACCGTCGTAGACGAGCTCACTCCGTCCCTAGAGTGATCCCTTTCATACGTGCAGGGCAAGTGTGCGTCTCTCGCTAACTACTTTAAATGCTCGTAGTGGTTGATAGTATATATCGTCGCTCACTACCCCACGTCTCAGGGATAGTAAGAACTAGTCTTAATTCGTCGTCATGTGACTTGTTGTCTTTGGGTTTGCGCTTTGTTTGTATTCCGTTGTGGCGGCGTATCCAACGGTCGAATACGTTGTAGCACTGACTAGCTACCTAGGATTAACTGACTCGTGTTGCAATACAGGAACTCGTTGGTCCAAGTGTGTCGAGTGCGGGTGGTTCTGTACACGAGAGGTCGAGCGTCTCATCGACGCGGTTTGGTGTTTCGCGTGTACTGCGATTCTTGTTCCTCTCGGCGGTTCTTCTCATTTTTGATCTTCTTATCTTCTTCTTTTCTTCTTCTTCTTCGTCCATCGACGTATCGTCCTACAAGCTCAGACAGCCATATTGATGTTAATCATATGAGGTAAACAAAAGGCTCAACGTGCTGTATAAAGCTGCGGAAGATCCCGCGCATCCAACTTCATCCTAGAGACAATTGTTGTTTTTAGATCTATTAGGCCAACACAAGACAGGAGCATGGACTCAGGAAGGAGAACCATGCGAGGAATTGGGGGGAGCCAGGCCGACCCACCACACACCAAGGAAACAAGGGCAGACCCCATGCGGTGCCAGCACAGCAGGGACCATATTAGCACCGCCTATTCCCGGAGGGCTGTTGTTTTATACCTGCCGCTCTGGCCCCCCACGCAGACAAGGACCCAAGATTTCCATCGGGCGCGACACTTAACTCCCTGAGATTTCCCAACCTGCCTAACGGCGCGAGACGGCTATGATAAGCATGCTGGCAGCCGCCGTCTTCTCCTAGCCTGCCGTCTAACACCGTGGTACTTCCTGGTCCCGCCCACTAGATTAGAATGTACATTATAGACCATCTTTTCCTACCGCCATCATTACATGCCATCCTTCCCCCACCCAAAAATAAAAGCTTCCCATGTTTTCCATTGTCACAAATTTTATTCAGCCCGCCTGATCTCGAAAGAGACCCTAACCCTCTATTTTAACATTATAAAACTGGAAAAAAACAATACTCAATACCACCCTATAATAACATCCTCTTCAAACCATAGAGACACCCCCCTCTTCCTTTACCCCCCACTCCCCAATCTCCCCCTATTTTCTTTAGCCATCTCATTACCCATTGTATCTCGAAAGATGTTGTAAGAGACGAGTGAGGCCTCGTACACGCCGGGCCTCGTTCGCATCTGACGCGCACCTGATACCACACACACGACCCCTAAAGCAGCCCTCCCTATGATGAATCCGCCCGCGCACAACCTTATTACAAGAAGTAGCATATCTTCTATACCGTGCATGCAGTCTCTCCTCTAGTGAACTTACAACCATCTACCGCATACCACACTCCCCCCCCTACCCCCCCTATACCATACTCATGGTCTATTCCCCCACCCAACACCCATCAACCTACAATCTAATTTTTCAATTTAGGTGTGACACGCTTCACGATTGTGTAGTCGGCTCACGTCAATATCAAAGACAGAATTTTATTCCTCCCGGTCACATTTTTTGCATGTGGTACTCGTTAATGTCACGGCACGTCAGTGCACCCATTGGTGACTGCCACCAGTGCGCTTCCCGACAGTAGGTTGTGAGGCAGTTGCTCGTATGCTGTGTGGCCTACTGCTGCGGCCAATGCGCCCGTGCGCTTCTCTGGTGACCATGAGTGTCCTAGCCTCTTTTATATTTTTTGTTATTATTCCTTCTCTTTCCAGGGATAATGGCCAAATAAGCATCATGTGCTTTTTCTACATCCAGTCCTGTTGGTATGCAGTTTTGTATAATACTTTTTTTTTATCCGTTCCTACTGCCCACCAATGGCTATTTTCCAACAAAACGGACGGTTTTTACGTGTGCGCAGATGTTCTGCTTGCGTTTGCACAGGGGACCTGGTTTATGTTCATCGAAGACGTCGAAAAGAGATTTAAAAAGTGTTTGTAAAGATTAAAAACATTGTTTTGGACATTCCCTAGCAAGGCATGTCAGTTATTAAAAAAGATAGACTGGTTTAATTTATTTTTTTTCCTCAGGGGATGTCAGGAGATGTCAGTGTCCATGATCCCCACTTTTGGATAATCTGTGCTGGATTTCCCTTTTTCTATCCTATTAGTTTCGCTTTGTTCCTTTTCTTCCTGTACCTCTTCTTCTCTATTTTCTGCTTCTTGGTTATCCATTCTCATGCCTTATTCTCCAGAGAAAATGTTAAAGATAACAGTTTTTCCTCGTCAAAAGTCAGAAGTGCTTGGTCCTGACTTTGTCAGGCGTTTTTAACCGCAGCGTACACTTTTCGTCATGTACAAGACGTCATCGTTGTCGTGCTGAGTGTTCGAGAAGAAGAAGGAATGTAAAGAAGAAGAACAACACAAAGCCAACAAAGAATGTGAGAAAGAAAGAACAAGAAGAAACAGACAGAATGTTGACCAGAAGAAGGCAGACGCAGAAGAAGCAGAAGAGAAGATAAGAAGCCGACGACGAAGAAGAAGAGAAGAAGAATGTGAAGACGAAGAATGCGAAGAAGAAGAATGCAAAGAAAGGACCTGCGAAGAAGAATCGAAGATGAAGATTATGATGTGGATGATGAAGATGATGGATGATGATGAGGAAGTGTGATGATGGATGATGTTGATGATGATGATGCTGATGCCAAAGAAGATGAAAAGTAAATCGCACAACACAGAATTGCGAGAAGAACAGGTTGCGACAAAGAAGAAAAGGAGAATTTCCCACGCAATTCGGAAAAGCACGACGAATTGCAAGGAGACTTGCGCGACTCACAGCAGACAGAAGAAGAAGAAGCAGCCGAAGAATGAAGAGAAGAGAAGATGACGGCCGAAGAAGAACGCCGAATTGCGAACGAAAAAGGAAGAAGAAGAGAATTGCGCAGAAAACGCAGAAGCAGACGAAAGAAGGAAAGCAGCACAGTTAGGAAGAAGAAGAAGACGACAGAAGAAGAAGAAGAAGAAGAGACTTTGTAAAGAAAGAAGAAGGAGAAGAAGACGAAGAAGAAGCGAAGAAAGAAGAAAGAAGAGAAGAAGACGAAGAAGAAGAAGAAGAAGAAGGAAGAATTGCGAAAAGAAACCAAGAAGAAGAAGAAGAAGAAAGAACGAAGAGAAGAGAAGCAGAAGAAGAACGCAATGCGAGAGAAGAATTACGAAGACGAAAGAAGACATGCGAAGAATGCGTAGACGAATGCAAAGCAGGATAAAGAAGAAAGAAACAAACAAAAAAGAAGAAAGAAGAAGAAGCAAACGCAGCAGAAGACGACGACGAAGAGGACGAATTGAAGGAGAAGAAGACGAGACGAGAAGAAGATAAAAGAGAAGAAGACGAAGAAGAAGGAAGAAGAAGAAAAAGAAGAGAAGCAGAAGTGAAGAAGAAAAAGAAAAAGAAGACGCAAGACAGAAGAATATCAAAGAAGAAGAAGAATTGAAAAAATAAGAAGAAGACGCCGAGTAAAGAAAGAATAAGGCCTGAATGACTGAAGGAAATGAATGAAATGAACGAACGAAAATATGAATAGGCTGAAAAATATCAATAAATCAAAACACCATGGTTTCCAGGACAGTTTGTGGAACAACGACGTGCTGCCAACACAACCTCCACCCAAAAAGCACATCGGAACCCCCCCCACACCCCAACCACCACCCACCACCCCACACTCCCCAAAAACCCAAAACCAACAACCCATACCACCCACACCCCCAAAACAACTCTACCCAGAAAACAACCCAAAACACGACACCTACCCAGCAAACACCACCAAAAACGACACCTGGTCTTCACCTTACGACCTCAACCCTGCTTCCGTGATTGAGGGCATCTCATTCCAGGACAGGATCGAAAGAGTCTCTGTCACCTCTCCAGCTGTACGATCCTTCCGACGTTCTCAAATGACGAAAATGCTACGGGGAGGTTTACGAAACGTTCGTGAGTGACTTCTCCTTTTGCCGGTGGTTTTCACGCTCGGTTTCTGTCGTTGACGTTGTTGCTGCATCGGCCGTTGGTGTGTGTCTGTGGCCTCTCACCTGTTATTTCCCTCCCCTCCAACTCAATGACGCCATTGCCTGTTCTGGTGCCGGCAGGGAAGGTGTATGCCATCTCTTTCGGGTTCGCATATTCAGCAAGTGGCTGGGGGATTCAGAGAAACGGAGGTTAGGTTGTTGTAGTGTTGTTGTTTTGGTTGGGTGGTTGTTGATAGGGGATGCCCCTAGGGGCCCTCCCGTACTGCAGCTGAGCATTTTAACTCTGATTCCTGAGGAGTTAGCTGCCAGCTTTTCACAACGGGGACCCTTATGCTGTCATTGGATGTACAGAGGACGGGTTTCATTTGGTGGAAACTTCTTGTCGTAGTTGTTGTTCTTTGGGTTGGCGGGGCTTTTTTTTTGTTGCTTATTTGGCTGATTTGATTGGTTGTTTGGTTTTTTTGGTGGTTGTTTGATGTTTCTTTTTTGTTGTGGTTGTTTTGTTTCTTCTTGATTTTTATATTTTTTCAGGAGGTGGTGGTGCTACCTTGTTTTGTGTACCTCTCGTGCTGTTCCATGCATCCCATTCCTTTTCTTGGCCTCACCTTTGGTATCTGGAAGCTTCTCATTTTGTCTTCCTTAGTCAGCGATCCACATGGATTTACACACTGTTAGGTTTCCATGCGGGCCCCCAGCCCGCCGGCTGCCCTGCTCATGGGTCCTTTTGCCATTGTTTGATCGTGCTTTTTAGGCCACACTTGCACGGGGACAACCAGCTACTATGTTGCAAACTGACGGACAACTAACAGTCTTACCACCGAGCTGACTCAAGGGCCACCACCTCTAGGATTGTGATCTTATTCTATTACTTTTAACTTCTGATCCAAAAGCTTTGACACCAACCTCCACAGGCACAACAGAGTAGGGGAACCTCCCAAACATGTGCCGTTAGGTTTCACCTGAGCGAGAGCGCACCCCGCGGCCGTTGCATTAGAAATCTTTTTCTTGCATGATGGTCAATCGTGATAGGCTGATCTACCTGGCAATTTGGATTCTGTGATGGTGATGTTTGATAATACTCTGTCTGGGAGTGTTAAAAAAACCTAGTCATTGCTGTCTTGGTTAACCTTTGCCAAGCTCTAAAAGGCTGTAAACTACTGCCTGTACCAAAATCTTTCATTTGATCTCCCGTATTCTATCTGAGGAATTTGGATTAACCCTCTAGTCCGAGGTCAGAGCACTCGCTTCCCCCAGCCAAGGTTAAGCAGCCTTGAGCCTGTAACTGGGTCCTGCCCCACTTTAGGGTCCTGGGAAGGTAAAGCTCGTGCTGGAGTTGAGCTGGGCACACTAAATACGCTGCTGAGCTAATGCAAATAGGTTGGGACAAAGATTTTTCTGAAAGAAACATGGATTGTGCTTATGATCTACCCACAGGTATACTAGTGCCAAAAAAGTGCTTGTTAGATTATTATTAGAGTATATATATATTATCTATATTATTATATTCTATATCCTATATATATATCTATATATACTCTATTATATATATAATATATATATATTCTACTTGTACTACCTAAGGTACTGAGCATCCTTGCCTCTTGATTTGAGTGTAGCATTTGATATCAGAGAACCGCTTGCTCTTTATAAGGTTGGTCATGAATAAACATCAAACAGTATGATCTTTGCTACAGTACTTGATATAAAATATCTCATGAGTGCCCAGCTTACGTGTTGTGGGGGCAGCTTGTAGAATGGGGCGAGGAATTCTTTTTCTTTGTAGACTTCCATGTAATTGGCACTGGGGCCACTTTTTTGCTACCTTTATAAATTTAACTGTTAACGTGTTCCCCTTACCTATGAGTTCATTGGTGTGAGATGTCGAGAGTAGCTTCTTATTGGACAGCATTATTTGAGGGCGGCGTCCATCTCCTTCCCTAGCTGCGTTCCCTTTCCTGACCCTAATCAGGCAGAGTACCCATTTACGGCTCAATGCTGTTAACCTTGCTGGGGAAGCGAGTGCTTGACCACAGGAGCTCTAGTGGTTAATCCAAATATCCGGCTTATACGAGAGCAAATGAAAGATTTGGATACAGTGCAGTAGTTTTTACAGCTGGGTGCATGGGGGCACTGTCCTGACGACAAGGCAGCAAACAGCCACCCATCCACTTGGTAACAGGGTTCAATGCGGCTTCCCCTTTAGCTTGCGACACGTTGAGAGCTCAGGCCATGAGCTATCCCGTCCCGAACCTTTTCCAATACCTTACGTTCTTAATTCAAAGCTTTCAGTCCATTGTTCCCCAAGTACACTATTGTAGGGTGCATTCCACTCCAAAGGCGCCACACCGCCGTACTGCTCATGGCGTATCATTTCCCGACTCAAACTCCTGTGAACCCGACCCCCCTGGCCATTCTTACCAGGACATCCCATAGTGATCCCAACTATATAGCCCTACAAAGCGCCACCCCCGACCCTACCCTGCCCACCCTACCCGCAATTTCAAAACACTGCCCTTTATAAAAACACCCCCCCCCAACCAACCATAAAAACTTAATCAATTCCACACATCAATAACACATCCATCACACTCCCATTACCACAATCCACAAAAACATCATATAAATTAAATAAAATCAAACACCCCTTCCTATATAAAATTCTCACCATCCTCCCCCCACATCCCCCACCCACCCCCCACTATCCAATCATTCTTACCCCCCCCCCAAAACTACCTAACAACCCAACAACACCCTTACAACTACCTATCCCCTATTTTCCCCACCATCCTCTAACTCCCCCCAACAACCCCCACCCCTATATTAAAATCAAAACCCTATTCCCCCCAATAACCCACCCCCACCCCCCTAAACCCCCATCATACTACACCCCACTAAAACACCCCTAACTACAACCTTAACAACCAACATACAAACCCCACCCCACCCACCCCCACAACCCAACACACACACACACACCCACATTCACCAATTCCAACCCCACAACCAAACACCCCCAACCCTCCCAACCCACCCCCCCTATTCCCCCCCATATAACCTCTCCCAAACATCTAGATATACAACACCAAATCCCCACCACCCCCCAACCCACACCTTCCTAACCCATACCCTAAAAAAAACTCCATCCACTAAATCACCACACCCTCTACTCCCCCCACCTCCCTATTCCCAAAATCCCCCCCCATTAACCCAATCATTACCTCCATCATCCACTTACCTAAAAACCCATACAAAACCCTACCTCCCCCCCCAATCCACCCCCCAACCCGCACCCTCCTCTCCTATACACTCCTACCTCTACCCCACCCTAATAAAAAAAAAAAAACACCCACCACCTCCCAAACCCCCCAACCCCCCCATTCCCCCCCCCCCCCCTCCATCCCTTCACCCATCCACTCTCCCTGCCTACTCTCTCTCCTCTCTATCCCCACACATATCACTCCCCCCTACCCCACACTAAGATATATCTAATTGTGTTGTGTTCTTACTCCCCCCATCCCACTATACATCAGTGACGTACGACCGTCACTCCACCCGCTACCATCCATTCTTTCCTCATTACACTCTTCCCATATACTGATGTGTACACCTAACGTAATCAGTGTATCAATCCGAACGACTATAACTACAAATGTCATCTAAGACATCCTCTAGAAGACCTCACCAGAATACCAGAAGCACAAGTAATGACAGATGATTCATCAGATCATTACTAACCGTGCAACCTATCCCCCCACCACCCTCTACCTATCTCTCCCTCTCCTAATGTGGTGTACACCAATGAGTAACCACCTACTCCCCTACACTAAAAAATCCCCAGAGATCACAAACTACACAGTACAACCCATACTCCAAACACCCCCTTATCTCTTAATCTACATTCTCCTACTCCTAACCTATGAACTCTCTGATCCAAAGGACACTCATAGTGCCATTTGAAGACCCAACTATGTCTATCATACACTTATGTATGCCTGACTACCTCACTACCTAGATGTCCACAGTTCTAATAGACATCACTTTCACATGCCTCTTCTAACACTCACTAATAGACCCTCTTCTATAATACCTACTCTTATAACGTACTTCCCCCTACCTGCATTGTCCCTCGCACCAGTCCCTGTGTCGTCCCATAATCCATCCATACCCGCGTCCCCCCAATCCCCATACCAGACATTCTCATAGACGCATAGTTCCTCCATCATCTCCATATATCTCTAAATAATCGTGACATTAATACACCCACAGCACAATTAGAAAGTGCCCACAAATAGACTCAGTCCCCTATAATCCAAAAGATAACTTTTCTCAGAATGCACCGTTGTTCATTGTTGTCCCCCTGTCCTGTCACATCCACTCGCGCCCGTTCTTTGTTTGTCAATATTTTCTTATTCATCATCTGCTCAGCCCAGCGTCTTAATTTGTACAGTCTCATACATTCTCTTCAAGATACTGTGTTACTCTCCATACACATGTCATGAAGCTCTATTGTAATCCATCTGTTTATAAGTCCCATCACTTTATATATATCAGCGTCTCATGTTATAGTGTGTGCACTCTGAAGTTGCAGTTGCATAACCAGATTTATATATATAACCTATTCTCTCTCCCGCTTATGTCCCATTGTAGACGTCTCACCCCATCCTCAATTAACCTCACAAGGATCAGTGAGACACGTGTTGATCACACCGCACTGTGTCTAACCATTGTCGCCCTCTGCGTCCATCCCCTTTGAGAGACGATAGAGAAACATCTAACCATGTCTGACACCCCTCTGTCTCCGCCACACGCTCACCTACTGCGCTCTTCCATGTTATATCGCAGAGAACCCCCCGTCCCTGCTTTCCACATCCCTCCCCACTCTCTCCATGCGCCAGCCCCACACGCTGATGCTAATCATTCCCCACCTAAAACTCTCCTCTTCCATACCCCCCCATCCATGATCTAACCTCTATTATAGTCGCCCCCTCTGCCAGTTGCATTTCTAACTTCTGTTACCAAACCTCCCTTCTTTCTCTCCCCTAGATAATGTATAGAGTCTCCATTGCAAACCTAGAATCCCTGTGCACCATGCGTTAATCACTTTACAATCACCCACACAACCCCCCACGCAAATTCATGAATGACCCCCCCAGTTCCCCCAGATGATCAAGTGTCCTCTTAAATGAGTTTCCAGTGATCTTGTCACACTGTCCGCAACATCACATTAGTCATACTGCACTATGTCCTCCCACCAAGTGTTCCAATGTGACGCTAATGTAGACCATTGTACACATCCTCTTATGTCTCGCACCAGATCTAGAACTCCCAGATCTGAACCGTGGTGTAGGCCTTGTAACATACTGACTGCATAATGCTCAAACCCAGTGTGACTACCTACTCATCTGTCATCGCTCCCTTTACCTGAAGTGGTTTCAGTGACCACACCCATCCCACATGTGATCCATTCCTCCTTATGTCCTGTCCATTATGATCATCTATAGTGATCCCATCTAACCCTTACATCCTAAGAGCCGACATTGTGTGTTGTGAGTGAAGTAAGTGTGTCCCCCTCTGTAGACTACCTCAAATGTTTATTTCCAAAATGTCGTTCCATTCGCCTCTCTCCCAGAGTGCCATTCCTTCTCTCATCTCTGATGTTAACCACTCTTGTGTGCGCCTCATGTCTTTTTCACAACCATGTCGCCCGATCGTTGTCTCTCTTACTCCGCACCACTCCGTCACATAACCAGATCCTGACACCTCATATTCCCTCCTGACAACATAATTCCATTCCCACTGCCATTCCCATGTTACACAGACCCGTCTCTACCTTATCCTCGCATGCTCATTGTCCTATATCTACTCTGCTGACACCATACATTGTTCTCGTCTCTGTTCCATCACCCTTTTGCGCCTCCAGATGCGTCTCACCTGCAGTTCCAACTCAAGTAGTACCAGCCTTAAAGGCCCTGTTTTCACCAGCAACATTACCCAGATAAATCTAATATTCTGACCAAGACCTACACGAGGAATGATTCAGATTTGTTGTCTCTATCAATCACCTACAATGGTCTCCATAGCTACCTTTCTACACACCATAAAAATCCACCCCCTCCCCCCCTACCACATATCCCTCTCCCTCCATACTTTTATTCATCTAACCATTTTATCCCATCTACCTTTCTACTGTGTCGTTACTCATCAGACTATCGCCGCCCGTAGCTCTTGCCCCATGATAACTTCACTGCTCCGATCTGCCACTATTTGTAACACTACTAACCATTTATTCATTTTAACCCCCTTCCTCCCTCTAACATTTACAACCTCCATACCCCCCCTCACCTCAAAAACCCCCCCACCACTCCCCAAAAACAAAACTATATTTACATCCTCCATCATCCCCCATAATCATCAATAACCATTCCTCCCCCACATACACCCAAAACCTCCCCCCTCTCTACCAACATCCAACACATATCACATCCCAACCCATCCCATCACACTCTTCAAACAACCAAAAACGATAATCACACACAACCCACCCCCCCTTCCTACTCCCACCAAACCCCCCCCCCTCCCTCCATCCCATACAAAATCTAACCCCCCCACATACCAAACCTCCATCCACCACCCTCACATCTACACATACAACAAATACAATCCTCTTAACATATACCCTTTGTGTCACTTTACCTCTACTAGCTAATATGTTTGTGTGTGTGTAATCTCTCTCAGTATAGCCCTATTCCCTCTGAGACCAGTGTAGAAAACATAGAGAGGTGTAATCACGTCATATGTGCCCATCCTATAGACCATGTGTTCGATTTAGTCGTATGTGTTGTAAACCTAAATTACCATCTGTGCCCCATACACTTAATCACATTCTGCCCAATGTCACTGCACCCATAATATATTAATCCGCTTGTTACTGTCCCACTCTATCTCTGTAACTCATTATATGTGTACATTCGCCACCAACGAACTCCCACTCAGAATTTATGATCCATCATCTCTGATCACCGTGCACATTTGTTGTAACCCTTCATACAAGCACCATCTCCATCAGACTCGTCTTCTCACCTCCCAGATGTCTGTACCATTGACCATATGACCCTGTGTACACCCCTACACCACGTCCAAATCCTCCAACAAATACCCACCCATCTGTACCCAGAACTGAGAGCCAAGACCCCGCTTCACAAAGTTCTCAGTCCTGTCTATTTGAAACCCCACTGTGTCCAACAACAATTGACATCAACCACTTTACTGTGTTCCTTGAGAACTCTCACCTCACATGCTTAACCTTGATTGTAACAATCATGCACTAAGTGCTACACAATATGATATTACTAGACTCTTGTAAGCTATTGTTCAATCCATCTAACTGAGTGTTGTATCATTTAACATTAACTATGAATTGTGTACCATTATGTAAATGCACTTGTATTAGTATGTATCGTAATATTGATGTACCATATATTACTAAACATGTGTTTATGACATCTGTTGTATCCATTATTATTACTAAATTGTTGTTATGTACTGGTTCGGTCCGTCTCGAAAGTATCATTATAGTGAGTTATGTGAATCCTTGTCCTTCTTATTCGCCTCATAACTCTGGTGCTCTGTTTCTGTTCTAAGTGTCTAGATTTTCGTTAGATTGTTCACCAGTACGAGAATCATCACCTTCTCTTCACTTCGAAACTCTCCTGCCCCTAACGCCCATTTATTGAATATTTTTAAACTCCTCTAGATAAACACTAGTACGGTTACTGATCATCCCAATCGACAATACCATACCTTAAATAATATATCCATCAATATGAAGACCATAGTCGCAATGTATCAAGTGTCATCCCCCCCTTCCTGATCGCAGATGACTTAATTGATAGATACTCACACCGTTCTCACACATCAGAATCCTACAGTTGTGTAGCACCTCATCCAGACGACCATTTTTTGTATCCTACACTCAGACGTCTCGTGCTACTCACGTACCACACCTATCACCCAGATATATACTAGAGCACGTAATACTATTATTCAGTCTGACTAAGACCATTAGTATTGTGATAGTAATGTAGACTATAGAGTGTGATTTCATATAACCACCTATTCACTATCATTCATCCATCTAACCTTCATCCATCTACCATTCCATCGCACCTAACATTTATTCATCTAACACATTTTTTCACCTATACATTTATCCAGCTAAACCATATTATCCTATCGCACCATTCATCCCTCTAACTTTCATTACATCTAACCATGTATTCTTATCCATTTATTCATCTAACCATTTTCATTTATCACTTTTTATTTATCTAACAATTTATTATCTAACCATTCATCCATCTAACCTTTATTATCTAACTTTTCATTACAACCATTTATTCTTATCAACCATTATTTATTAACCCATTCCCCATACATCTAACCATTAATCCATTTAACATTACATCCACTCCACCATTTATTTATTTACATTATCCATCTACTATTTATTCATTTAACCATTTATCCATCTACAATTTATTCATTTATCCATCTAACCATTCCTTCATCTAACAATTTATTTATTCATCTAACCATTTCTTCCCTCTAACCATCATCCATCTAACCATTTATTATCTACCCTTTATTCATCTAACCATTTATGCATCTAACCATTTATACATTAACCCACTAATCCATCTAACCATTCATTCATCTAAATTCATTCATTTAAACCATTTTCATTAACCATTTTGCATTTATCATTACTTATCTTTCCATTTATTCTTCTCACATTCACATCCACCTAACTTTTATTCATCTAAACTTTTTCTTTTAACTATTTATTCATTTAACCATTTATTATTTTTACCATTACGCCTCTAACAATTAATTTATTTTACCATTCATCCATCTAACATTTATTAATTTAACCATTCAACTCCCATCTAACCATTATTTTTTAACCATTTCATCTTAACCTTTATTAATTTTAACATTTTATCCCATTCTAACCATTTATTTATTTAACCATTCATCCATCTATCCATTTAATTAATTTAACCATTCATCCATCTCACCATTTATTATTCAACCATTTATTTTCATCTAACCAGTTATTAATTCTAACCATTTATTCTCTAACCATTCATCTAATCATCTAACCTTTATTCCATCTTCATTACATCCATCTAACCCCTTTTTTCAGAGAACCACTTATTCATTTACAATTATATTTAATTACCATTCATCCATCTTACCAATTTTTTATTCAACCATACATCCATCTAACATTTAATTTATTTACTATTCATACATCCAACCATTATAATTATTTAACTATTCATCCATATAACCTTTTTTTAATTTAACCATTCATCCATATAACCATTTATTTCATTACTTTAGTAACATTTATCCATTAACCATTTTTATTTAACCATTCTCCATCTAACCATTCCTCCATTAACCATTTATTTCATCTAACATTTATCATCTAACCATTATCCATCTAACCCATTTATTTTTTACCCTTCATCCATCTATCCATTACATCCTCTAACCATTTATTTAATTAACATACTCCATCTAACCATCATCCATCAGACCATTATATTAATTGAAATAATTTATTTATAATTATATAAATATTTAGTAATGAGTGTGAATGATTACTTCTGTACGCATTTTCATTTTCTAGTCACTATCTTCCATTTTTTATTCCCTTCTTACAACCCAACTAAAAAACACCTCAAAACCATATAACAAATTTAATCCCCAACTATAAACCTCCTATTAATATCTTAATATAAAAGCAAAACTTTTTTTACTTTTTTTAATTAAAATATAATAAATAATATAAAAATTATAATAATTTAAAAAAATGTTGGTTTTGATTTATCTCGTGAGAATGTAGAAAACTCTCTCCGCAGGCTGAGTAAATCATTAAAAGTTAAAATTAAACAACCTAAACCATTTATCAACTCCACATATCACACCACCCCATACCCACATCACACAAAACACAACACAACCACACACAAAACCCACCAAAATAACAAAATGCCACACACTCACAAAACCAAAACACAAACAAACACCCTCCCACCCCCCCCCCCCCCCCCCCCCCCCCCCCCCCCCCCCCCCCCCCACAGTATCCTTGTACTCCACTGCCATACTCTCGTCAATCACACCCACTTGACTTCGTAATATCACCCCCCCCCCCACCTCGTTACGCTCATAAGCTCTCCAGTCATGTCGCCCACTCCATGTATCCTGCCGCGTTCACACCGGTTAGTATCAACACGCCCGACCACTACAGTCCCATCCAATCTCGATACACCCACCACGCCCCCCCGAACACTCAGTTCACCCTGTCAGTCCTCGTCAGATCTACCCATACCCACACCATGACACACCCAGCATACTCCGGTCTCCGTGATACACTCCTCATCCCCATACACCCGCCGCACCCTCCATCTTCCTCCACACTAACCTCCACAAACACATACACGATACACAGTCTAGAATTTCTCCTAAACCCCTAACAAACAAGTTCCCTCCAAACACAAAATAACAATAAAGAAAAAACTAAAACTCTCTCTATCAATCGTCCCCCTACACCCCCACCCACCACTCATCATGAACCCCCAATCACTATCACATGTGTTGCCATCCATGAAGTGTATCTCACTGCACACACCCAACGTTCATGTCTAAACGTCCGTGTCTCTCATCATACCACTATTGTCCCCCTCCCACCCCCCATACCCTCTAAAGTGTCTCCTCCTTGTACTTCTCCCTTCTACCCGCACCCCACCCCCTGATCTGTCCATCGTACCACACAATCAAAAGTGACCCATGTGTCCAGACACGATCTATCAAATAAACCCCTCCCTACCCACACTATGCCCTCTGCACATACACATCTCATATACCTAAGTACACATACCTATCACATGACTAGCGACGCCACTCACTGTTGTCTCCCTCTCTAGTGTCCTCACTTGTCTCCTCTCCTCCCTACTATCCCAGATACTCTATCAGACCCCCGAGTAAGAATCCCCTCTAACTGAGTCCCTCATCTCTCTCGATGTTAAGACCCAAAATACTTGATACACAAACCCCCCATACAATCTTCTTTCACCACTGCTCACCCCGCATGAAACCAGAGACAATAGACCTCTGACGCAGCCTATATACCCGTATAACTCCAGACACTCTACTACGTAAATCTCACACACTGAGAATCCTAATACCTGAATATCTCCCCTCTAGTTTACCCTCTCCTCCTCCTTGACCACATATATTAGAATCTCTAATGTCCATGATATAGTACCTCCTACATGACTCTGTGTCACAATGTCGCTGTGTCTGTCTGTCTTGTCATTTACATCTCCTGTACCCTAATTCTCTAGAACTTCACAGTCTCTCACGTACACATGATCCTCCTCCACCCTCGATGTAACACGTCTATTACACTATCACACTCCCTCTACCCACGTCCCTCGCACAGACACGCTGACTTGCTCGGTCCACCCCACTGACCCTCCTCTCTATAATCAAGATCAGTGCTCCCCCCCCTCCGTCCTATATGCCAAATCACCACTCCCCAGTCTACACAAACTAATGTTGCGCCCCATGACTCCACTCTAACTGTGCCTCTATAGATATCTCCCCCTCTCGCGCTGCAGCGTGCTCAAGCAAACCCTACTTCCTACAACTCTAAATCTCACCTATATGTCTCAAGAACCACATGAGCAAATGCACACTCCTACCTTTCATAGTCTACATTACTGCCTTGTCACCACCTCACCACCTCACCGCCGCTGCGATAAAGCCATCTGAGATGATAATCCAGAGCTTTCTAGTCCATAAGCAAAATACTCCTCTCACAGTAGAGAAGTAGTCTCTCTAGAATCACCTCGTCCATCGCCCAACACCGTCGAACTTATATATCGCTATATCTGTAGGAGAGAGAATCATCATGCACCTCTGCAGCGCCTGTTCACATGCTTCCTCAATCTACACACTGACTTAGTTACTCCATCCAGCTGTCCAACTCCGGCCGACACCCTCTCCCTCTGACTTTCTCACGCGCGACCTATAGGCCCCACCATAAACTGTCTCTTCTAAGCCTCCCGCACGCACCACACATCCTCCGCTGTGTCCCTTTGTGTAGAACTAAGTAAAGCGAGCCCAACCGCATCTCTCTCCCATCCGGTCTCATAACTACTTCGCAGACAGCCGTGAGCGTTTGCGTCCCTCACAAATGTCAAGACGGCGTCGCTCTATCACCACCGTCGTAGACGAGCTCACTCCGTCCCTAGAGTGATCCCTTTCATACGTGCAGGGCAAGTGTGCGTCTCTCGCTAACTACTTTAAATGCTCGTAGTGGTTGATAGTATATATCGTCGCTCACTACCCCACGTCTCAGGGATAGTAAGAACTAGTCTTAATTCGTCGTCATGTGACTTGTTGTCTTTGGGTTTGCGCTTTGTTTGTATTCCGTTGTGGCGGCGTATCCAACGGTCGAATACGTTGTAGCACTGACTAGCTACCTAGGATTAACTGACTCGTGTTGCAATACAGGAACTCGTTGGTCCAAGTGTGTCGAGTGCGGGTGGTTCTGTACACGAGAGGTCGAGCGTCTCATCGACGCGGTTTGGTGTTTCGCGTGTACTGCGATTCTTGTTCCTCTCGGCGGTTCTTCTCATTTTTGATCTTCTTATCTTCTTCTTTTCTTCTTCTTCTTCGTCCATCGACGTATCGTCCTACAAGCTCAGACAGCCATATTGATGTTAATCATATGAGGTAAACAAAAGGCTCAACGTGCTGTATAAAGCTGCGGAAGATCCCGCGCATCCAACTTCATCCTAGAGACAATTGTTGTTTTTAGATCTATTAGGCCAACACAAGACAGGAGCATGGACTCAGGAAGGAGAACCATGCGAGGAATTGGGGGGAGCCAGGCCGACCCACCACACACCAAGGAAACAAGGGCAGACCCCATGCGGTGCCAGCACAGCAGGGACCATATTAGCACCGCCTATTCCCGGAGGGCTGTTGTTTTATACCTGCCGCTCTGGCCCCCCACGCAGACAAGGACCCAAGATTTCCATCGGGCGCGACACTTAACTCCCTGAGATTTCCCAACCTGCCTAACGGCGCGAGACGGCTATGATAAGCATGCTGGCAGCCGCCGTCTTCTCCTAGCCTGCCGTCTAACACCGTGGTACTTCCTGGTCCCGCCCACTAGATTAGAATGTACATTATAGACCATCTTTTCCTACCGCCATCATTACATGCCATCCTTCCCCCACCCAAAAATAAAAGCTTCCCATGTTTTCCATTGTCACAAATTTTATTCAGCCCGCCTGATCTCGAAAGAGACCCTAACCCTCTATTTTAACATTATAAAACTGGAAAAAAACAATACTCAATACCACCCTATAATAACATCCTCTTCAAACCATAGAGACACCCCCCTCTTCCTTTACCCCCCACTCCCCAATCTCCCCCTATTTTCTTTAGCCATCTCATTACCCATTGTATCTCGAAAGATGTTGTAAGAGACGAGTGAGGCCTCGTACACGCCGGGCCTCGTTCGCATCTGACGCGCACCTGATACCACACACACGACCCCTAAAGCAGCCCTCCCTATGATGAATCCGCCCGCGCACAACCTTATTACAAGAAGTAGCATATCTTCTATACCGTGCATGCAGTCTCTCCTCTAGTGAACTTACAACCATCTACCGCATACCACACTCCCCCCCCTACCCCCCCTATACCATACTCATGGTCTATTCCCCCACCCAACACCCATCAACCTACAATCTAATTTTTCAATTTAGGTGTGACACGCTTCACGATTGTGTAGTCGGCTCACGTCAATATCAAAGACAGAATTTTATTCCTCCCGGTCACATTTTTTGCATGTGGTACTCGTTAATGTCACGGCACGTCAGTGCACCCATTGGTGACTGCCACCAGTGCGCTTCCCGACAGTAGGTTGTGAGGCAGTTGCTCGTATGCTGTGTGGCCTACTGCTGCGGCCAATGCGCCCGTGCGCTTCTCTGGTGACCATGAGTGTCCTAGCCTCTTTTATATTTTTTGTTATTATTCCTTCTCTTTCCAGGGATAATGGCCAAATAAGCATCATGTGCTTTTTCTACATCCAGTCCTGTTGGTATGCAGTTTTGTATAATACTTTTTTTTTATCCGTTCCTACTGCCCACCAATGGCTATTTTCCAACAAAACGGACGGTTTTTACGTGTGCGCAGATGTTCTGCTTGCGTTTGCACAGGGGACCTGGTTTATGTTCATCGAAGACGTCGAAAAGAGATTTAAAAAGTGTTTGTAAAGATTAAAAACATTGTTTTGGACATTCCCTAGCAAGGCATGTCAGTTATTAAAAAAGATAGACTGGTTTAATTTATTTTTTTTCCTCAGGGGATGTCAGGAGATGTCAGTGTCCATGATCCCCACTTTTGGATAATCTGTGCTGGATTTCCCTTTTTCTATCCTATTAGTTTCGCTTTGTTCCTTTTCTTCCTGTACCTCTTCTTCTCTATTTTCTGCTTCTTGGTTATCCATTCTCATGCCTTATTCTCCAGAGAAAATGTTAAAGATAACAGTTTTTCCTCGTCAAAAGTCAGAAGTGCTTGGTCCTGACTTTGTCAGGCGTTTTTAACCGCAGCGTACACTTTTCGTCATGTACAAGACGTCATCGTTGTCGTGCTGAGTGTTCGAGAAGAAGAAGGAATGTAAAGAAGAAGAACAACACAAAGCCAACAAAGAATGTGAGAAAGAAAGAACAAGAAGAAACAGACAGAATGTTGACCAGAAGAAGGCAGACGCAGAAGAAGCAGAAGAGAAGATAAGAAGCCGACGACGAAGAAGAAGAGAAGAAGAATGTGAAGACGAAGAATGCGAAGAAGAAGAATGCAAAGAAAGGACCTGCGAAGAAGAATCGAAGATGAAGATTATGATGTGGATGATGAAGATGATGGATGATGATGAGGAAGTGTGATGATGGATGATGTTGATGATGATGATGCTGATGCCAAAGAAGATGAAAAGTAAATCGCACAACACAGAATTGCGAGAAGAACAGGTTGCGACAAAGAAGAAAAGGAGAATTTCCCACGCAATTCGGAAAAGCACGACGAATTGCAAGGAGACTTGCGCGACTCACAGCAGACAGAAGAAGAAGAAGCAGCCGAAGAATGAAGAGAAGAGAAGATGACGGCCGAAGAAGAACGCCGAATTGCGAACGAAAAAGGAAGAAGAAGAGAATTGCGCAGAAAACGCAGAAGCAGACGAAAGAAGGAAAGCAGCACAGTTAGGAAGAAGAAGAAGACGACAGAAGAAGAAGAAGAAGAAGAGACTTTGTAAAGAAAGAAGAAGGAGAAGAAGACGAAGAAGAAGCGAAGAAAGAAGAAAGAAGAGAAGAAGACGAAGAAGAAGAAGAAGAAGAAGGAAGAATTGCGAAAAGAAACCAAGAAGAAGAAGAAGAAGAAAGAACGAAGAGAAGAGAAGCAGAAGAAGAACGCAATGCGAGAGAAGAATTACGAAGACGAAAGAAGACATGCGAAGAATGCGTAGACGAATGCAAAGCAGGATAAAGAAGAAAGAAACAAACAAAAAAGAAGAAAGAAGAAGAAGCAAACGCAGCAGAAGACGACGACGAAGAGGACGAATTGAAGGAGAAGAAGACGAGACGAGAAGAAGATAAAAGAGAAGAAGACGAAGAAGAAGGAAGAAGAAGAAAAAGAAGAGAAGCAGAAGTGAAGAAGAAAAAGAAAAAGAAGACGCAAGACAGAAGAATATCAAAGAAGAAGAAGAATTGAAAAAATAAGAAGAAGACGCCGAGTAAAGAAAGAATAAGGCCTGAATGACTGAAGGAAATGAATGAAATGAACGAACGAAAATATGAATAGGCTGAAAAATATCAATAAATCAAAACACCATGGTTTCCAGGACAGTTTGTGGAACAACGACGTGCTGCCAACACAACCTCCACCCAAAAAGCACATCGGAACCCCCCCCACACCCCAACCACCACCCACCACCCCACACTCCCCAAAAACCCAAAACCAACAACCCATACCACCCACACCCCCAAAACAACTCTACCCAGAAAACAACCCAAAACACGACACCTACCCAGCAAACACCACCAAAAACGACACCTGGTCTTCACCTTACGACCTCAACCCTGCTTCCGTGATTGAGGGCATCTCATTCCAGGACAGGATCGAAAGAGTCTCTGTCACCTCTCCAGCTGTACGATCCTTCCGACGTTCTCAAATGACGAAAATGCTACGGGGAGGTTTACGAAACGTTCGTGAGTGACTTCTCCTTTTGCCGGTGGTTTTCACGCTCGGTTTCTGTCGTTGACGTTGTTGCTGCATCGGCCGTTGGTGTGTGTCTGTGGCCTCTCACCTGTTATTTCCCTCCCCTCCAACTCAATGACGCCATTGCCTGTTCTGGTGCCGGCAGGGAAGGTGTATGCCATCTCTTTCGGGTTCGCATATTCAGCAAGTGGCTGGGGGATTCAGAGAAACGGAGGTTAGGTTGTTGTAGTGTTGTTGTTTTGGTTGGGTGGTTGTTG
>CM054147.1:54772779-54790275 GCA_028751875.1 Rapana venosa | reverse complement strand
AGAAAAGAGAGAAAAGAAGAAAAAAAGAAAAGAAAAAGAAGAGAGAGAGAGAGAGAGAGAGAGAGAGAGAAAGAAGAAAGAAAGAAAAAAAAAAAAAGGGACAAAAAGGAAGGGAGAAAAGAGAGAGAAGAGAAAAGAAAAGAAAGAAAAAAGAAGAAGGGAAGAAAGAGAAGGGAGAAGAGACGAGAAAGAGACAAGAGAAGAGAGTAGAGAAAAGGAGGGATAAGAGGGAAGAGAGAGAAAGAAGAGAGAAAAGACAGACAGAGAGAGAAGAGACAGAGAGGGAAGAGAGATAAAGTTAGATAGATAAAAGAAGAGAGAAGAAGAGAGAGAGGAGGGGAAGAGAGAGAGAAAAGAAGAAGAAGAAGAGAGAAGAGAGAAGAGAGGGGGGGGGGTTCGTTGATTGTTTTTTTTTTTGCCATTTAAGAAAAGAAGAGAAAGAGGGGGGGGGGGGGGGGGGGGGGGGGGGGGGGGGGCGGTGGGGGGGGGGGGGGGGGGGGGGGGGGGGGGGGGGGGGTTTTTTGAGGGGGGGGGGGGGGGGGGGGGGGGGGGGGGGGGGGGGGGGGGGGGGAAGGCGGGTGTGTGTGTGTGTTTTTGGGTGTTTGTGTGTGTGTGGTGTGCGCTCGCGTGTGTGTTCGTTCGTGTGCTGCATACACAAGTGGCATGGGGGCGGCGTGTCTTTTAAAAGGATTGCACGTCTCTCTAGTAGTGAAGCCATTTTTCTTTATTTAGATCTTGTTTGTTTGTTTGTATCGTTGTGTGTGTGTTTGTTTTGGGGTTGCTGTTGTGTGGTGGGGTTGTGTGTGTGTTGTGTTTCATGGTGTTTTATGTGTGTGTGCGTGTGTGTACATGTGTGTGTGTGCAGTGTGTGGTGTTTTCATGTGTTTTTAGTTTTGTTTTTCATGTGTTTTCTTTGGTGTGTTGTGTGTTGGGTGTGTGTGTGGGGGGGGTGTGATGTGTGGGGGGCTGGGGGGGGTGTATGTGAGAGAGAGTGAGAGAGTGTTTTTGTTGTCGTCGTTATCGTTCTTGTTATTATTGTTGTGTGCGCATGCGCATGTGTGTATGTGTGTGTAATATTACATTATGCATGTGTGCACGTGTGTGTACGCACATGTTTGCCTTAATGTGTGTATATGTGTGTATAATATTATGTTATGCATATGTGCATGTGTGTGCGTTCGTGCATGTTTGCCTTAATTGTGTAGTTGTGCGCGATCTCTTGCACGCGTGTGTGTGTATGTGAGCGTGTATGCATGCACGTGTGTTTACATGCGTGTGTGTGTATGTGTGTGTGTGTGTGTGTGCGCACGTGTGTATATGTATATATGTATGTATGTACAGAGTCAGAGTCAGAGGTGTTTCTCTGCTACTGGTAACCTGTAGCCCAGTACTACCTGTCTCAGTGGGGAGATAACCCGACCCAAAAATCCCCAGTTATGGGCAAATAGCAGCTTGGAGAGGAGATGGGCGCCGCCAAGCAATCCACGCCCACAGAAATACCTACATGGACAACACTGCAAGGAAAGACATGCCGGATCGGTTGAGGCCCGGAATATCAACAACCGCGCCTTCATTGGAGCGTTCCAGGATGGAGGTGGAAAAATATGCGACTGGGACGCAAACAACAGCAATCAAACTCCAGGCTGGAAAGGACCATCATTGGTACATGGAACATCCGTACCTTGAAACCATGTGGGAAGCCCCAGAGTCTAACCCATGAACTTCGAAAGATACGAATGGGACATACTTGGACTGGCTGAAGTCCGTTGGGGTCGGATTCGGCGAAACAACTACAGAAGAAGATCACAAACTATGATATAGTGGCGACGACCCCAAACACCAAACACGGAGTAGGATTTCTTGTCAACAAGAAGAGACTAACAGTGTCATCAGCTGTACCCAATCTCAAGCAGACGATCTCCATGCGTGTCGCAGGAAAACCACACAACAATGACCATCATAAAAGGGTCTATGCACCACATCAGACTACGATGATGAAGCAATCGAGTGTTTCTACGAAGATTTGGAGAGCGCCATCAAATCAACTCCAAAGAAGGACTTTCTCGTGATCCAGGGCGACTGGAATGCCAAGATCGGACCTAAAGCTTATGACCAATGGCGGGGACAGTGGGGGCCGTTTTGGGCGTGGACGAAACTAATGATAGAGGTCTCGGGCCCTTTGGAAATTCGCAAACAGCCACAATCTTACTGTCGCCAACACCTTATACCCCCACAAGACATCAAGAAAGAACGACTTTGGCACTCCCCAAATGGAAAGACACATAACCAGATTGACTACATCTTGGCCCCCAAACGATTTTAAGTCGAGCATCAACAAAGCCCAGACAAGAAGTTTCCCTGGGGCGCTGATATTGGCAGTGACCCGACATGGTACTCATGACCCTACAGATCAAAGCTGAGACCAAAAACCAGAAGAGAAATCCCCCGTTTGCGGTAAAACATGGAAAAGCTAAAGGGACCCCGAAGTCGCTGAAATCTTTAAAGCTGAGATAGGGGGGCAGATTTGCAGCATTGATTTCCTCCAAGTGACATCAACAACCTCACTGAGACCTTCAGCAAGATCATTCAAGAGACAGCGCTGGAGACCCTTTGGGGAAAGAGAGGAAAAAAAACCCAAACCGTGGGTTCCAACGATATCCTGGCCCTGTGGGACCAACGTAGGGAGCAAAAGCCAGTGAAAGAACAAAAACCCAGAAACGGCCGAAGAGTATAGAACAGTCAACAGGTCAATAAAGGGAAGAAGATGACTGAGGCCATGGAAAACTGGATGTCAGAACAATGCTCCAAGGTTGAGAAGGAAATGGCGAAAGGAGACAGCAAAGAGGCGTACCCGACCATCAAGGTACTAACCAAGTCCCAGCAGCCCAAAAACCTCCGTTATGAAGGCAAAGAGGGGGACAGTCCTTACAGAGAGCGCCACTATCATGAAGAGATGGACAGAATATTGCAGAGACCTGTACAACTACAAGCTGAGGCTGATTCCGAACAAACTTCCGAGCAAGATCCCAGACCATCAGATCCTGAAAGCACCCCAGGTGCTGGAGGAAGAGTAGAAGAAGCAGTAAGATCCCTGAAAGGAGGCAAGTCACCGGGGATTTACAACATCCCCGGGTGAGCTCACAAGAACGGAGGCCCAGAGATGATCAAGGCATTAAAAAATCATCTGCCAACGCATCTGGGCCAGCAAAGGTGGCCTGAACAGTGGACCCAATCCATCAAAGTTCCACTTCCAAAGAAGGGAGACCTGAAGAAGTGCCAAAAATACAGAACAATCAGTCTGATAAGCCTTTCCAAACAAAGTTATGCTACGCAATTGCCTTGAACAGACTGAAAAACCACAAAACAGAAGAAATCCAAACAGAAGAACAGCAGGATTCAGACCAGTCGAAGCACTGTCGAGCAGATCTTCAACATCAGATGCTCATAAGAAAGCATCTCCAACATCAGCTATAGCTCTACAACAACTTCATTGACTTCAAGGAAGGCCTTCGACCGAGTGTGGCAAGAAGCTCTGTGGCAAGTCATGAGAGACTATTAAACTTCGACGAGGACCTATTCAAGTCATCCCGGCGCTGTATGACAGCTCCCACAGTGCAGTCCTCAGGGTGAGAAATCGGGGGGTTCTTCCGGACTTCAGTTGGGGGTTCGACAAAGGCTGCCCGCTATCCCCCGTTCTTTCAACGTGTTCCTGGGAACATCATGCAGGAGGCCCTCCTTTACTTCAAGACCACAATCACAATAGGAGGAAGGCCAGTCTGCAATCTTCGATTCGCAGACGATATCGATCTCATGGGCCGCAGTGAAGAAGAACTCCAGGATCTCACCACCAGACTGGAAACATCACCAATGCCCACGGTATGGAGATCAGACGGAAAGAGCAAGATCCTAGTGAACAGTACCACACCGACCACTCCCCACCAGCATCAAGATGAGTGGCGAGACACTAGAGGAGGGGGAAACTTTCATGTACCTTGGAGCAGTCACACCAAAGAAGGGACGAGCACACAAGAGGTGAAGATCAGACTTGCTGTGGCACTCTCCTCCATGACTAAGCTGGCGAAAGTGTGTAGAAACCACAACATCAGAACCCACACTAAGGTCAGACTCTACAAGGCACTCGTCACATCCATTGCCTTGTACAGCTGTGAAGCATGGACACTTACTGCCGATTTAGAACGTCGCATTTAAGCCTTTGAGATGAAGTGCCTCAGGCGGATCCTGAACATCACCTACAGAGACCGCAAAACCAATGACTACGTCTGGCAGCAGATCGAGGCACTGGCTGGCAAACAAGAACCATTGCTAGATACAGTCAAACGGAGGAAACTGAAGTGGTTTGGCCACACAACAAGGCATAACAGCCTGTCAAAGACAGTCCTGCAGGGAATGGTGGAAGGAGCAAGGAAGCAGGGACGACCACGCAAAAGCTGGATATCCAACATCAAGGAGTGGACCGGCCTCACTGTACCAAACCTCCTGAAAACAGCCCAGGACAGAACCATTTGGCGGTCCACTTGCAGCGTCCGTGTGGGTACCCCAACGGTCGTCCCGACCAAGGGATGACACACACACACACAATTTTGACACAATTTTATTGCTATTTAGCAATCAAGCCATATAGCGCTGCGGCGCGGTAACAACGATATCGAACGCGACGCGATTACAATGACATGGAAACCATGGCAGTGGTGGTATGTACATCAAGATTCGATACATTATTGTCTGTGTCTCAAGTGTTCTCAATTTTCAAACCAGCCTTTCCTTTTCCAGTCTACAGCCAGCGAAGTCAGCCCATGTAAGACCGGATCAGGTCCCGAAGATGATGTAACTCCTGCTCAGCACTCGCCACCACTGTCTCTGTGTGTTGTGTGTTAGTACACTGTTTCCCTTTACGAAGTCTGGCAAGCCTGACACGTTCTTCTGGCAACATGTTTTTCTCTTCTTGCTTGATGTACCAGAACACACACTTAGATTCCTCGCCAGGATCTCCATTCCAAGAGTATTCCAGGATGATGTCATCTGATTCACACATCACAATGTTTTCATCAACCGAACTATGTACCACCACCTTTCGAAACCGTGTGTTTCTCTTGCTGTCCCTTAACCGACGCTGTACACGTTTGTCAGTTAGAGTAGACACATACTGTTTCACAATACCAGTATCAGTATCAGAGTCATCCACTGTGCAGCCAACTGTCAGCTCTTCCTGCACATCAGGCGCCTCAGAAGCACACACCGATCTTGCTGTCTGTTGCTGGATCACACAGTAGATCAAGTGAATCTGGTGTGGCTGAGGCATTCAATTCACTGCTGACACATAGTTCTGTGTACACACTGGTTTGTTTTCCTTCTGTTTCCACATCGAGCAGGGAGTCAATGTTACACAAGACCGGCTCTTCCAAGACACTGTTATTGTCACATTGGCGACTTGCCTGTCTTTCTTGGTGTTGTCTACTTCTTGAACATCGCGACGTCTTTGACAAGGGGGTTTCTTGCGATAGTACTGAACACGGGAGTTACGGTTCAGCACCGGGTCCGCCATTTCTGTTGACACTGGCTTGTCAGCTGGCTTCATTCGCAAGACGAACACAACACTGCCGCTCTCCCCGGCGACTTTCCAACTCGATACGACGTTGTCGATCAGCAGGGCGTCTAAAGTTGTTATTACAGTAGCTGGAAGGCCAGTAACTGACATTTTGAAGCTAAAATGCAAAAATTTGCAGCAGCTTACTAACAGCACACCCGTTCAGTTCTCGTCCCGTCACGTCGTCCGACCAAGGGATGAGTGAGTGAGTGAGTGAGTATGTATGTATGTATATATGTATGTATGTATGTATGTATGTATGTATGTATGTATGTAGGTAGGTAGGTAGGTAGGTAGGTAGGTAGGTATGCATGTGTGTGTACGCATGTGTGTCAAAGGGAGGGGGAGAGAGAGAGAGAGAGAGAGAGAGAGAGAGAGAGAGAGAGAGAGAGAGAGAGAGAGAGAGAGAGAGAGAGAGAGAGAGAGAGAGAGACAGACAGACAGACAGACAGACAGACAGACAGATAGACAGACAGACAGACAGAGAGTGTTGTGGTTGTTGTCGTTGTTATTGTTATTTTTGCTGTTGTGTGTCTGTGAATGTGTGTGTATGCGTGTTTAATATTATATGCATGTGTGCATGTGTGCGTTTGTGTTTGCACATGTGTTTGCATGCGTGCATACGTGCCTGTGTGTGCAACTGAAAGGATGGGCTGGGTGGAGGTTGTGGCGATGTGTGTGTGTGTGTGTGTGTGTGTGTGTGTGTGTGTGTGTGTGCGTGTGTGTGTGTTGTGTAAGCAGTAAGTAAGTAAGTCTTCAATTTTAAACGTCTTTCCACTTTGAGTGATACCAGACGACCCTGAAATAGGAGACTGGATAGGAGAGAGAGAGAGAGGAGAGAGAGAGAGAGAGAGAGAGAGAGAGAGAGAGAGAGAGAGAGAGAGAGAGAGAGAGAGAGATACTGTGTGTGTGCGTGTGCGTGCGCGCGCGCGCGTGTGTATGTGTGTGTAATCACAAATGAAAGCGTATTCTTAACATTAACAGGTCAAGGAAAACATAAAACTTTTAAAAATCCAAAAAGAACTGCAAGAACTACAGTAAATGCCCTATAGGACTTGATAACAAACCTTTAGCAATGTCCAACGTTAGATTTACATTGTTCAAAACTTTGTCAATGGATTTCTTAGAAAAGGCAGGGAGATGGGCTTTTAACTTCTGACATTTGAAGTATGATATTGGTGTGTGTGTTTGTGTGTGTGGGGTGTGTGGTGTGTGTGTGTGTGGTGTGTGTGTGTGTATGCGTGTGTGTGTGGGGGGGGGGGGAGGGGGTTATAAAGTTTGAGGTAAACAGAAAATACATCTATCAGGGTTTTTTTCACACTCATCCCCCTCCCCCACCCCACTCATTCTCCTTGAATCCTTTCAGCAGCAGTTTAAATTCTTATCTCCAGAGTAAAGGGCTAAAAGCGATACACTTCTAAAGGCATAAACATATCGCTTCCTGAAGTATGGAAAACCCTTAGCGTCAAAAGAACTTAACTCAAGAATAAACATCGTTTTGCGAAATCGTTATTAATGGAAACGTTTTTGTTTTGTTGTTTTGTGGTGTGTTGTGATTTGATTATGATGGCAAGCGTATTTTGGGGGGCATCGTTTTGAGATCTTTGTTGTAATTTATGTTTGTGTGTCTGTGTGTCTGTGTGTCTGTGTGTATGTATGTATGTATGTATGTATGTATGTTATGTATGTATGTATGTATGTATGTATGTATGTATATGAATAAGAACAACAACAACAGCAACAACAACAGCAGCAACAATAACAAGAAAATGAAGAAGAAGAAGATCAACAACAACAATAACAACAACAGCAAGAAGAAGAAAGAAGAAGAAGAAGAAGAAGAAGAAGAAGAAAGAAGAAAGAAGAAGAAGAAGAAGAAGAAGAAGAAGAAGAAGAAGAAGAAAAAGAAGAAAGAAGAAAGAAGAAGAAGAAGAAGAAGAAGAAGAAGAGAAGAAGAGCAGCAACAACAACAAGAAACTGAAGAAAAAGAAGAACAAGAACATGAACAACAACAACATAATAACAACAACAAAAACAACAACGAGATCTAGATCAGATAACAAAAAACTGTCATAAACAGTTATTCTTTGAAAGCTCTAGACTTGTCAATCCTTTTTCTTGAAAGAAAACACATTTTTGCTGGAAAGCAAATAGATGCAGAAAGAAAACAAAACAAAAAGAAGACATTCTGAACAAAAAAATAGACTTATGTTCAAAGCACGTTTTCTGTTTTCAAAGTAGAGGTAACAGAGTGCAAGTGTATCAGAAGGGAAAGGCAATTGCGCACATAAGGCTTCGAAATAATAATTATTCAAAGATAAAAAATGAATATTTTAAATGGAGATTAACACAAATACCTTTTCATTAAAAGAAATAGGCATGTTTTTGCATTAACCATTCATTCATTAATTTATTCAATCGATCGATCGCTCGCTCGATAAATCAATCAATCAATCATTTAATAGATTGATCATTCATTCAATCAATAGATCGATTGATCCATCCATCCATCCATCCATCCATCCATCCATCAATCAATCAACAACTAACTAACTAACTCACTCACTCATTCACTCATTCACTCACTCACTCATTCGCTCAGCCAATCAATGAATCAACGAAACAATGAATGAATGAATCAATCAACCAGTCAAAAGCTCACTCACTCACTCACTCACTCACTCACTCACTCACTCACCCACTCACTCACTCACTCACTCACTCATTCACTCACTCACTCACTCACTCACCCACTCACTCACTCACTCACTCACTCACTCACTCAATCAATCAACAAGCCACAGACCAACAACAAAACAACTAATCAACTAATCAAGCAAGCAAGCTACCAGCCACCCATCCATTTCACGAATTGTATTTTCGTTCCTCAGCTAGAGCTCCGAGGTTCACCAATGGTGAGATTTTGCGTATGCGACCGTTTTTCTGCCCACCATGAAGGTAGCCGCATTCCGACTTCGGGGATGCATGCTGGGTATGTTCGTGTTTCCTCATCTCACAAAACGCTGATATGAATGACAGATCTTTAACGTGCATATTTGATCTTCAGCATGTGAATATACACGAAAGGAATGAAGGCACCGGCAGGTCTGCACTTGAAGCTGACCTGGGAGGTTGTAAAAATCCCCCACACCCTTAATTCACAAGACGCTGCCAAGATTCGAACCCGCGACTTCATGGCCCTATAGGATTGAAGTCGAACTGTCTTAACCACTTGGCTATAGAGTCCGTCACTCCATGAAATAGAAGGATATAGACAGTTTCAGCTTAAAACAAGAAAATAAACTCATAAGAGAAGCAGGTCTCAAAACAGGCATTAAATAATAATAGTAGATATTATCTCTTAATGGATTGGTTTTTTTTATTTATTCATATAATGCATCTTTCATGAGTACCACCCCCTCAACATTCCCCACCCACCTACCCCCTCTTTCCTTCACACTCTCCTTAAGGACAGAAACAAAAAAGTTCAGCAACACAGTTTCCAAAACATGTGGACCCACTTGTAGTATTCATTGTTGTTGTACATTGGCATAGTTGTCTGTGTGTCTGCATGTCTGTTCATGAGTGTTGGTCAGTGTGTCTGCCTGTCTGCTGTGTCTGTTTTTCTAGGTGTCAGTATTTTCTGGTTCTTGTATATGAATTCTCCCAGGGATTACAAGGGGCCTATCAGAATAAATGATCATTACTATCTTCTGAAAAATATGTGTCAGGAAATTTCCGATTTTGGTTTAAATAGTTTTATCCAGAAATGAGTATAAGCATTGAAAACAAACAGCATTTTGGAATCATAGCAGCAACAAGCTTGTAGTTTATTGTGTGCTCAATTAAACAATGAAGATTAACATGAACATAACGGCTGCTGCTGAGCTGCTAAATGTAAACCAACAACAACAAACATGTTCATCAATTGCAATCTTTGCTAATGTAAGAAAAAAGGAAAACAACACAAAGAAACATATCAATTTGTAGAGTAAACATACATAAAAACAAACAAAAAATAGTTGGAATAGGAAAACCAGAGAGGGAGAGAGAGAGAGAGAGAGAGAGAGAGAGAGAGAGAGAGAGCAACTTTTTCTCTTCTCTCTCTCTTTGTTTCTGCCTTGTTCCTTTTTCTGCCTGTCACCTCCTTTTTGTCCATTCGCCTGCCTTCTTTTTCAGAAAGACCTAAAAGATAACAATTCTTTCTCATGCCAAAGTCGTATGCTCTGGGCCTGACTTCTCAGGGGTTTAAACAGAAGCTCAATGCTTTTTCACTCATTTGACCGACATTATTTGCTGTCTGAGAGCTTGAAGAAGAAGAAGAATTGAGAAGAATTGTGAAGAAGAAGAAGAAGAAGAAGAAGAAGAAGAAATATAAGTTAGCTTTAAAAGGCTAGGGTTTTAGTTTCCACAGTTTTACATGTCTGACACCTTTCCACGTTTCCAGTTTGTTTTTGTCTTGCCTGTGTTGTAATACCCCTTAAGGCAATAAAGACACGTCAGTGTCAAAGTCCCAAGTTACATGGCTTCAGTTTATGAGGGCAGGGAGTGTGTTGTAGGCTGTATTGTTGTCTGCCTGTCTGTCCAACTATCTGTACGTGCGCTCGCGCTCGCCTATGCATGTGTATGTGTATCAGAAGACAGAGATATGCCGACTTGCCAAAACACAGAGAGGCGAGTGTCTTACAGAAAATAGAGATATGTTGATTTACAAACACAGAGAGGTGAGTGTTTCACAGAAAACAGAGATACAGAGAGGTGAGTGTCTTAGACAAAAAGAGATAATGATTTACAAACATGGAGAGGTGTGTGTTTTACAAATAACGGAGATATGTTGATTTACAAAAACAGAGGGATGTATGCCTTAGAGAGGTTTTAGAGATGTGTGCTTTAATATAAGATGAGGGCAACATATCTCGAAAAGAACACATGGGTTTGTGTGTCTTAAAAAGTCTAAGAAATGAACTGTGTACAAAAGACACAACTGTGTTAAACATTAAACAGACAATGAAAACATGTATCTCTTAACCAGAACAGAACTCTGTATAAAATAAGATCAGACTAATATGTATTTCATAGCCCTTCAAAAAATAGAGGAAAAACACGAAGAAGATGAAGATGAAACAGAACTGTGAAAAAGAAAAAGAATTGCAAAGAAGAATAAGAAGAAGAAGAATTGCGAAGAATTATAATGAAGAATTGAGAAGATCTGTGCAGAAGAAGAAGACAAATTGTGAAGAAGAAGAAGGAGAATTGGGAGAAGAAGAAGAAGAAGAAGAAGTGGAAGAAGAAGAAGAAGAAGAAGAAGAAGAAGAAGAAGAAGGAAGAAGAAGAAGAAGAAGAAGAAGAAAAAAGAAGAAGAAGAAGAAGAAGAAGAAAAAAGAAGAAGAAGAGGAAGAAGAAGAAGAAGAATGCAAAAAAAGAAGTAGAAGATGAAGAAGAAGAAAAAATATGAAGAATTGCAAAGAATAGCGAAGAAGAAGAATTGAGAAGCAGAAGACTTGTGGAGAAGAAGACTTGAGCCTTCTAAAAAGAATTGCAAAGAAGAATTGCAAAGGAGGGTGAGAAGAATTGTGAAGGAGAGAGAGGAGGAATTGCAAAGAAGAAGAATTGTGAAGAATTGCGAAGAAGAAGTAGAAGAATTGTGAAAAAAATTGTGAAGAAGAAGAATTGTGTAGAAGAAGAAGAATTGCGAAGAAGAAGAAGAATGCAACAAGAACAAAATTTGATGACTACAGTAACAAGAAAGTTCCAAGCTTGATGATCACCTTAGCCGAAGGTAAACAAACTTTTGTAACAATGCAAAAGATGCTGAAAGAACAGAAAGCAAACAAAGGCATGAAGATCAAAAACAAGGTGTCTAAGGCAGTTTCTGTTTCAAAAGAGAGATAAAAAGCGCGCGCGAGAAAAAAAAAGGATGCAAGGCAATTACGTGCATACAGCAATTCTGTTACTGTTTCTTGGTAAAAGTGATCCAAGATTTACCAATGATGACATTTTGCATACACAGTGGTTTGCCCACCCTTTAGGTAGCCACATTCCAGCATTGGGAATGATGTTTAATTTCAACACCAGTGAGTATGCATTTAAAAAAATTGTCACCCATCCTCTCCAGCATTGCCTACCCATCCAAAAGGTGGAACAGGTTTTAATGTGAGTGTAAGATATTATGTGTGCATTCTTACACCGGAATCTGGTTTATAGCGTCATCTGAAGGACTTTTGGGGCGGGGATTAAGTCAGTACTTGTGTTGACTCGTGGGGGAAAATTCTCCTTGAATGGGTATCTTGGTTGTGGCTCAAACACGTGCCATCAGACCACAAGCTTACTTCTCTAACCACCAGGCTACTCCTGTCCCTGCATAGAGCTTTTACATGTGTATGCAAATAAATGTCTGTTTGTTACAAATTCATGAGTGCTTTCATGCGAGCATGTGTGAGTGAACTTTAAGCCACTTTAAGTCCAGCAGGTGGACAAAAAACACGAACAGTCTTAGGTTCAATTCCACCCCAACACACACACTATCTCTCTCTCTCTCTCTCTCTCTCTCTCTCTGTAAACTCTCTCTCTCTCTCTCTCTCTTTCATCTAATACATCCCTAAGGGTGGTGACTGCTTGTAAAAAAGCTCATGGGTGCTTATTCATTATCCTCGAAATAAAAGAATTTGTCATTGTCATTGTCATTAAGTACTTTAAGTTGGGTCTCATGCCTTTACATATGCTCCTGCATAAATGTGTAAAATGCTTACAAGTGTTTGTATGCATAGTTGCGTGTGAGTGTTAAGTAGAATATAAATTCCTCAGTGAATCAATCTATCGACCAACGAATGAATCAATCAACCAATCAATCATTCAGTCAATCAGTAATTCATTCATGCATCAATAAATCAACCAATCAACCAGTTAACCAATCAATCAATTCACCAAGAAAACAAGCAAGTAAAAATGACCCCAAACAGACAAAACAACAACAAAAATACAGACAGATTTTAATCTAAAATGAAGTAAACAAGTTAAAAAAAACACAACACAACACAAAGGAAAATGAAATAATGCTGACAGTTTTAACCTAAAAGCAGAAAATAAACGTATTGACAAGCAGGCCAGACCACAAAAGTAAAAACTGTTGACAGGTTTTATTTCAACATGGATTTGTTTTCATCTCAAAAGAACGTTCCCTTTAAACCCCTCCCCCTCCCACACACAAACACCTCCTCACCTCTTTCCTTTATCCTCCTCCCCCTCCTCTGATTAACATTTCAGCAAAGCCATTCTAAAAATGTGTCGCCCAACTTTTATATCCTTTATCTTATGCACAGCATCTTTATCTTTTGTGTTTGCATATCTGTTCTGGATGTTGGACAGCGTGTCTGCCTGTTCTTTTTGTCTGTCTTTGCATGAATTAACAATTTTCTTGTTGTTGTATATATATGATTTTGTTTTACATTTGAATTTGTAAAAAAAAAACTATCAATTGTAACTGGCTGCATGTGCAAGACTAGGATGAATGAAAGCGCTTTGATTTGTTTTTTGCAAGATATAGCAAGATATGTTTTCTTCTTCTTCTTCTTCTTCTTCTTCTTCTTCTTCTTCTTCTTCTTCTTCTTCTTCTTCTTCTTCTTCTTCTTCTTATTATTATTATTATATTAGTATTATTATTATGAAAACACTGGGGTTTTCATTCAGTTGAGCTGGGCCCGATTTGCCAGTTACTTAATTTAAGTATTTATTTTATTTAAAAAAAATTATACCACTTTAAGTCACGGCAGATTTCTTTGCGCGAAATTTGGATTGCTCTCCCTGAGGAGAGTGCGTCACCACAAGAGCAGCACAGCCCTTTTTTTCCTGTCTGCAACTGTATTTGTTTCCCTGTCAGAGTGGCTTTTTAATACATAATTTTGCCAGGGACAACTTTCTTGTTGCCGAGGGTTCTTTTATGTGTGCTAAATAATTATGTGTAACACACAGGACCTCGGTTTATCATCTCATCCGAAAGACTAACGCCCAGACCGCCACTCATGGTCTAAGGGATGGGGGAAAATTTGGGGCCAAACGGGTTAAAACCACCACACCCCCCCAAACCCAATTTTTGCTTTTAGACAGGCCCCTTACCTCAGCCCCCCGATCCACCTTGTGGGCAATAAAAATAATAAAATAATAAATGGAATTTATATGCGCGTATCTTGCACAGACAAATCAAAGGCTTGCCTCAACTCACTTTTTAACTCATCAACCAATAGAAAGAAATATTCTAAAAATCCAAAAAGCCGCACACACACACACACACACACACACACACCCCACGAGGTTATCCTTTTGGGCGGGGTGAGGGGATTTTGGCTTTTAAAAAGCAGGGAAGCTATAAATTAAAAGAGAGGAAAATCTTAGGTTGAAGCAAATATTTTTGAGGCCGGGTTTTAAAAGTGTCACAAGAAGGTTTTTGGGCAAGAGATGGGGGGGGCCTTTCCAAATCGAGGGCCCAGAACAGAGAAAGAGCGAGGGCCGACTTGGACGGGCTGAATCAGGTGTTTGTAAGTACAAGGAATCTGCAGCAAGCAAGAAAAGGAAAAGGAGTTACAGGTGAAGACATTCACGAGGTAGGAGGGTGTTCATGGAAAATTTTTGTAACAAAAAGAAGATCTTAATGTTTTTCTTTGTGGCACAGCGCCAGAGGAAAATCGCCAGAGGGGGTTTTTTTGCTATGATAGGAACAATATTGCTGTCTGAGCATTTGACAAAGAAGAAAAAAAAAAAACCCTTGGGTTTTTTGGGGGGGGGGGGGGGGTTTCTTTTTGTTTGAAAACCTTTCCCACTTTCCATTTGTTTTTCTCTTCCCCGTGTTGTAAACCCCCTTAAGGGTCATGAAGACACTTTAGTGAAAAGCCCAAGGGCAGGGCTTCAGTTTTGGGCGTGTTTAGGGTGTGTTGGGGGCTGATTGTTGTTGTTGTTCTTTTTCAAAGGGGGACGGGATAGCTCAGGGTTCGGAGCATGTTTTCCCCCCGCAAGTTAAGCGGGTCGAGCGGGTTACCGCTTGGATGGGGACCGTTTGCGCGCCTTGGCTTCGACGTTCCCCCGTTCACCCCTGTAAATGGGTACCCCCTTTTAGGGTCGGGAAGGTAAAGCAGCGAGAAGAGGAGATGGGCGCCGCCCCAATCTGCCCTAGGAGTGAGGTCCTGACGCCTTGCTCCCCCTTTGACCTTATAGGTTATAGGAAAACCCTTTTCCTTTCCCTTTCCCGTCTTACTGTCCAACCGAAGTATGTTGTCCTGTCTGTCAGGTGTGTAGGGGTGGGAGGTGTGTGTTGTGGGGAGGTGTGTGTGTGGGGGGGGGGGGGGAAGGTGGGGGGAGCCTGTGCCCGGTGTGAGGGGTTGATGTGTGAGTGTGTGTGTGGTAAATTTTGGAGTGTGTGTGTGGAGGTGTGTGGTGAGTGTGTGTGTGAGGTGGGTGTGTGGGGTGTGTGTGGAGTGTGTGGTGGTGTGGTGTGTGTTGTGAGTGTGTTTGGGGGTGGTGTGTGTTGAGTGTGTGTGGAGTGTTGTGTTTTATGTGTGATGTGTGTGTGAGTGTGTGTGTGAGTGTGTGTGTGAGTGTGAGTGTGTGAGTGTGTGTGGTGTGTGTGGGGTGTGTGTGAGTGTGGGTGTGTGTGAGTGTGTGTGGAGGTGTGGGGTGTGTGAGTGTGTTGTCTGAGTGTGTGGGGTGAGTGTGTGTGGTGAGTGTGTGTGTGTGAGTGTGTGTGTGAGTGTGTGTGTGAGTGTGTGTGTGTGTGTGTGAGTGTGTGTGTTTTGAGTGTGTGTGTGAGTGTGTGTGTGTGAGTGTGTGTGGAGTGTGTGTGTGTGATGTGGGTGTGTGTGTGGTGTGTGTGTGAGTGTGTGAGTGTGTGTGTGTGTGAGTGTGTGAGTGTGTGTGTGTGGTGTGTGAGTGTGTGTGTGTGTGTGTGTGTGAGTGTGTGTGTGGAGGTGTGGAGGGGTTGAGGTGGGTGTGTTGTTGTGAAAGGGGTGTGTGTGTGGGGGGTTTAGTGTGCGGTGTGTGTGAGTGGTGTGTGTGTGTGTGTGTGTGGGGGGGGGTTGAGTGTGGGGTGTGAGGGGGTTGGTGTGTGGTGTGTGTGTGTGTGTGTGTGTGGTGGTGAGGTGTGTGAGGGGGGTTTAGGGTGTGTGTGTGGGTGGTGTGAGGGGGTTTAGGTGTTTGTGAGGGGGGGGGTTGAGTGTGTGGTGTGGGGGTGGGGTGGTGAGGTGTGTGAGGGGGTTGAGGTGTGTGTGTGAGGGGGTTGATGTGTGTGGTGGTGTGGTGTGGGGGGGGGGTTGAGTGTGTGGTGTGGGTGAGGGGGTTGAGTGTGTGTGGTTGTGTTTTGTGGGTGTGGGGTGAGGGGTTGAGTGTGTGGGGTGTGTGTGAGGGGTTTAGGGGTGTGTGTTGGGGGTGGTGGGGGTTGAGTGGGGTGTGGGGTGAGTGTGTGTGGGGGGGGGTTGAGTGTGTGTGTGTGGTGGGTGTGTGGAGGGGGTTGAGTGGTGTGTGTGTGAGTGTGTGTGGAGGGGTTGGTGTGTGTGTGGTGTTGTGTGGTGGGGGGTTTGGGGGTGTGGTGGGTGTGTAGGGGGTTGGTGGTGTGTGTGTGGGAGGGGTGGGTGTGTGGAGGGGTTGAGTGGGTGTTGGTGGTGTGGTGCTGGTGGTTTTGAGGGGGTTGGGGTGTGTGGTGTGAGTGGTGTGTGGTGTTGGTGGGGGGTGTGTGTGTGTGTGAGTGTGTGTGGTGAGGGGGTGTGGGTGGGTGGTGGGTGTGAGTGTGTGTGTGAGGGGGTGTGGTGTGTGTGAGGTTGTGGGTGGTGGTGAGTGTGGTGTGTGTGAGTGTGTGGTGTGTGTGGGGGGTGTGTTTTGGGGTGTGTGTGGTGAGTGTGTGTGTGTGAGGTGTGGTGAGGGGTTTGGGGTGGTGTGTGTGTGGTGTGGTGGTGTGAGGGGGGTTGTGTGGTGGTGTTTAGTGTGTGGTGTGTGTGTGTGTGAGGGGGGTGGTGTGTGTGTGGGGGTGGTGTGTGTGTGTGTGTGTCGTGTGTGGTGTGGGGGTGTGTGAGGGGTTGAGTGTGTGTGTGTGTGAGTGGGGTGAGGGGGGGGTGTGTGTGTGGGGTGGTGTGAGGGGGTTTGGTGTGTGTGTGTGAGGGGTTTTGTGTGTGTGAGTGTGGGGTGAGGGGGTTTAGTTGGGGGGGGTTTGTGGGGTGGGGGGGTGGTGGGGGGGGTTGGGGGGGGGGGGGGGTTGGTGTGGTGGGGGGGGGTTTGGGGGGGGGGGGGGTGGGGGGTTGGTGGGGGGGGGGGGGGGGGGGGTGGGGGGGTGGGGGGGGTGGGGTGGGGGGTTTGGGGGGGGGGGGGGGGGGGGGGGAGTTGGGGGGTGGGGGGTTTTGTGTGAGGGGGGTGGTGGGAGGGGGGAGTGTTGGGGTGGGGGTGGTGGGGGGGGGTTTTTTTGGGGTGTGGGATGTGTGTGTGTGAGGGGGGGGGTTTGGGTTTGGTTGGTTGTGGTTGGGTGAGTGTGTGTGTGAGGGGTTTGTGTTTTGTGTGTGGGTGGGGTGGGGGGGAGGGGGGGGGTGGTGGAGTGTTGTGGAGGGGTTAGTGGTGTGTGGTGTTGTGGTGTGAGGGGTTGAGGTTTAATTTGTGTGTGGTGAGGGGGGTTTAAAGGGTGTTTTGTTGAGTGTGTGTTGGTGAGGGTTGAGTGGGTTGAGTGTGTTGTGAGGGGGGGGGGTTTAGTGTGTGGTTTTGGTGTGTGTGTTGAGAGAGTGTGGGGTGTGTGAGGGGGTTGAGTGGTGTGTGTGTGTGTTTTGGGGTGTTGTGTTGTGTGGTGGTTTTGTTGTGTGTGAGGGGGGTTGTGAGGGGTTGATGTGGAGTTTTGTGTTTTTTGTGTGTTTTGGGGTGTGTGTGTTGTG
>CM054147.1:54752081-54772279 GCA_028751875.1 Rapana venosa | reverse complement strand
TAAAAAAAATCAGGAGTCTTTCTTTTCTGCTTGTCAAAACTTCACTGGGTTTTGAACTGGGGGTTTGTCCTTGCCCGGGTTTCGATGATAGGCACAAAGGGGGTCTTTGGGGTGATACAAAAGAAATTTAAAAAAAACACTAATCACATGAATTAAAAGAACACAAGGGGCTGCTTAGCAGTGGGTGGTGGGCAATCAGGGGTTGTCCTTGGCCGGTTTCGATGATAGGCACGAAGGGGCTTGGGGATACAAAAAAAAAGTTAAAAATCACTAATCACATGAATTAAAAGAAGCAAAATGGGCTCCCTGTCAGGTAGGTGGTCGGCAATCAGTGGGGTAGGAGGAAATTTTAAAAGTTGAGGCATTGTTAAAAATTTTGAAGAAAATAAAAAAAAAAAAGGCCCCCTACAAAAAAAAGCTTTATTTTGAGCACCCGAAAAACCCCCTGTTTATTGACATTGCAGTATCTTTTTCGTTTTTTGGGAACAAATTTCATTTTAAGGATGCACATACCGAGACTGTTTTGCGACGTCCACCCTGTATACTGTTCAAAACAGTAACGAAGGAAAAATTAGCTTGTAAAAACTTTGGGTTGGTCCTGTGTGGTGCCACAACCCCAGATTTATCCCCATCCTCTAGCAGACAATTTTTCGGAACAAAGAGGCGACCTTCGCCAAGAGTTTGCCGACAAGGCTAAGCGTACAAAGTCACATGACGCTCAAAAGGCAGACAATCCCCCCGGGCGCAACAGGTCCCAGAAAAAAAACGCGAAAGGTAAAGCAGTGAAACTGAAAAAAAGAGTGTTCCGGCATTTGTGATGCTTTGGTTTTAGTGCGTTTGATAAATGCCGGTTATTTTGGGGTTGGGGCTTTTTTTTTGCCGAGAAACGAAAAAAACGATTGTCCACGTCAGCGCTACATTCATTTCCCATGCAAGTGACTGTAGGCTGTACCCGTGAGGTTCCTGCATTTAAAATACGAACTTTAATCAATAACGATCTGCTTTATGCAGTATTTTGGGTTAAATTAACTAAACAGGTTTTGATTGACTTCTCGTTCGTTTTGCGCTCGCGCATGGACACGCACGAAGGGCGCGCGCACGCCCCCGCCGTGCACACACACACACACAACACCACAAAAAACACACAAAAACCCCAAAACATATACAACATACACTAAAGATCATGTGCATGAGCACACACACATGCGCGGGCCCAGACCACACACACACAATAACACCACATACACACACCAATACACACACATACACACCACAATACACACACACAACCCCACAATACACACCCACACACCCCCGGGGGGGGGGAAAGCTAGTGGTCAGAAGGTTCGAATCCCGCCAAGGGGAATTTTTCCCCGGAGTTAACCAGGGAGACTCCACTTCCCAAAAGTCCTTTAGATGAACTATAAAAACCCAGGCCCCTTTCAAAACCTTAAACCTGTTTCACTTTTTAAAAAAAGGGCCCTTGTGTGCCATGGGAAAGATGACAAATTCACAAAACCCCAAAACCATGGGGACTGGATTAAAAAGCATTAAGTGCTTATTCCTTATTTCCCCATATAAAGAATAAAATAAATAAAAATTCTTTAGTTGAAAGGAAAGAATAAATGAAAAAAAAAATAAATAAAATTTTTAAAAAGAGTAGAAAAAAATGATAGATCTAAGATAAATAGAAATTGGAAAAAAATCACGAGTTTTTGCGTATGTGCTGTGTATGCAGATATGAAGAATACGCAAAAGTTAGGCAGGGGCTTTGAACATGATCCCGTAATTTTTCGCTAGATCTCCGGCAGGGTGAACCCATAGGTAAAGAAGATGGTTGGTTTTTGTTGGGGGGTGTGTGTGTGTGCTGTTTCTGAAATCTAGGGGATAGTGTTTTTTTTGGAGAAAAAAAAAAAAAAATATTAAAAATATATTATAATATATATATATTTAGTGTGTGTGTGTGTTTTAGAATAGGATGAAAAACGTAGATAATATATGTGTCAGGAATTATGTCAGATCAGATGTGATTTTTTTGTGAAATGAAATTGTTGTCAGTTATTTTTGGGTTTAAAATTTGCCATCTTCCCCTTGGGTTTAAAAATAGACTTTTGGTTTTTTGTGTGAAACCCTAATTGGCTGGGTTTTTAAACTGGTTAAAACCTCTGCCAAAATTTGGCAAGGGAGACCTGAGGGGCCCTTTTTTTGGTTTGTTTTGTCTGGAAATTTTAATATTTGGCTTGTATTTCTGCTAGACCCTAATTTGTCATAGTTGATGCAATGTTATTTGTGTTGCTGCTTGGCTCAGGCATTATTCTATTTCTGTGCTGTTTGGTTGTTCAATTTATAACTACCTGGTATCAGCAAGAAAATTTTTTTATTTTTTTGTTGGGTTGGTTGCTCATTTCCAAAAATTTTTCTTTTCATCAAAAACTCAGACAGCAATTTGTTTTCTGTCTATTATCATATTCATGAGCGAAAAAACATTTTCTGCCCCGGGTATCCCGGTTTGTTGGGCGAAAGGTTACTTTGAAGCCTTTCTAGAAAAAAGGCAGGGAAAGGACCAGAAGGCAAAATAGTAACAAAAAGGTGACTGGAAGAAAAGGAAAAAACACAGAAAAAAAGAGGGATAGAAAAAGAGGGGAAAGCCTTGTAGTAATTCCAGGGGGGGGAATGCTTTGAAACTGCAGGCCCCCCGGGATCCCCTGGAGGGATAATAAAAAATCAATAAAAATTACGTAATAATTTCGTTTTTTGGTTCGCGGGGGGAGAGGCTGATTATTATTTGGCTATGTTTTGGCTGGTTTTTGTCCTTCCCCAGTTTTATTGATAGTTTCATTGTTGCCCCATGGTTGTGTTGTGTTGTGTGGGTGAAACATAGACTATTCTGGGGTTTTCTGTCCTCCCCCTGGCACTCGACCGGACATGCTTTGCCCTCTCCCCCAAAAAAGAGGGAAAATTGTGCTGGTCAACAGTAAACAGAATACAAGTAGTTGATGGAGTATTGGTAGTAAGGGCTAACCAATTAATCAGTCTAAATTATAATCTCAGTCATAGCATGTCTCTATGATTAAATAATAAACTAGGCTTTGCAGTTAAAACTAAGTCGGGAGTCTATCTGTTCTGCTCTGTACTATACTTCACTGGGTTTTGAACTGGTGGTTGTCTTGACGGTTTCGATGATAGGCACAAAGTGGGTCATTGGGTGATACAAAAGAAAGTTAAAAATACACTAATCACATGAACTTAGAAGAAGCACAATGGGCTGCCTGTCAGCAGTAGGTGGTCGGCAATCAGTGGTTGTCCTTGGCCGGTTTCGATGATAGGCACGAAGTGGGTCATTGGGTGATACAAAAAGAAAGTTAAAAATACACTAATCACATGAACTTAGAAGAAGCACAATGGGCTGCCTGTCAGCAGTAGGTGGTCGGCAATCAGTGGGAGTAGGAGGTAATGTTAAAGTTGAAGGCTATTGTTGAAATTTTGAAGAAAATAAAAAATAAAAGGCACCCTACGAAAAAAAGCGTCTTACTTTGACGCATGCGCAAACCCCACTGTTTATTGACATTAGCAGTATCTTTTTCGTGTGTGTGAACAATTTCATTTTATAGGAATGCACATACCTGCAGACTGATTGCGACGATCCATCCTTGTAATACTGTTCAAAACAGCTAACGAAGGCAAAATTAGCTTGTAGAACTTTGTAGGTTGGTCCCTGTGTGGATGCCACAATCCCAGATTTATCTCCCATCCTCTTAGCAGACAATCTTTCGGAACAAAGATGGCGACCTTCAGCCAATGATGCTGCCGACATAGGCTCAAGCGTAGCTAAGTCACATGACGCTCAAAATGGCAGACAATCACCACGAGCGCAACAGGTCCAGAAAATAGAACGCGAAAGGTGAGACAAGCAGTGAAACTGTACAAAGAGTGTTCCGTGCATTTGTGATGCCTTTGGTTTTAGTGCTGTTGATCAAATGCACGGTTATTTTAGCTGGTTGGTGGCTATTCTTTTGCCCGAGAAACGAAAGACGATTGTCCACGTCACGCGCTACATTCATGTCACATGCAAGTGACTGTAGGCTGTAGCAGTGTAGGCTTCCTGCACTTAATACTGAACATTAATGACAATAACGATCTGCTTTACTGCAGTACTTTTGGTTAAATTAAGCTAAACAGGATTTGATTGACTTCTCGTTCGTTTTGCGCTCGCGCAGTGACACACGCACGAAGGCGGCGCGCGCACGCACGCACGTGCACACACACACACACACACCACACACAAACACACACACAGAGACACACATACACTATCACACACATACACTAAAGATCAATGTGCATGAGCATGCACACACATGCGCAGGCACACAGACACACACACACACACATACACACACATACACACACAACACATACACACACATACACACACACACATACACACCACACACAACACACATACACACACACACACACCCCTGGGGATGGAAAGCCTAGTGGTCAGAGGTTCGAATCCTGTCCAAGGGGATATTTTCCCTGGAGTTAACATCAGTGCAGACTCCACTCTCCACAAAAGTCCTTCAGATGAGACTATAAACCGAGGCCCTTGCAAACACCTTAAATCCTGTTTCACTTTACATAAGAGTAGGCCATTGTGTGCCATGGGAACAGATGACAAAATTCACAAAACCACATACACATGGGGACTGGATGTAAAAAAGCATGTAAGTGCTTATTCCATTATCCTCGATATAAAGAATAAAATAAATAAATTCTTTAAGTTGAAAGGAAAGAATAAATGAATAAATAAATAAATAATTTTTAAAAAGTAGTAGAAAGATAGATAGATACTAAGATAGATATAGATAGATAGGTAAATGAATACACGAGATATATGCTGTATTGTGCCCTGTGTATTGCAGATATGAAGAACTACGCAAGAAGTTCAGGCAGCGCTTTGAACATGGATCCAGTATTCTACGCTAGATCTCCAGGCAGGGTGAACCTGATAGGTAATGAAGATGGGTTGGTTTTTGTTGGGTGGTGGGTGTTGTGTGCTGTTTCTGAAATCATAGGGCATATGTGATATTTTCTGGAGAAAAAAACAAACATATATATATATATATATATATATATATATATATATATTTAGTGTGTGTGTGTGTTTTAGAATAGGATGACAAAACAGTAAGACTAATAATATGTGTCAGAGTAATATATGTCAGATCAGATGTGATTATTTTGTGAAAAGTGAATATTGTTGTCAGTTATTATCTGGTTCAAAATTTGCCATCTTCCACTCTGGTTGAAAAGTAGAGCTTTGGTTTTTGTGTGACCATAATTGGCTGGTTTTCCAAACTGGTTCAAAACCTCTGCCAATCTAGGCCAAGGTGAGACCTGAGGGCTTTTTGGTTTGTTTTTGTCTGGCTAAACTTTGAATATTTGGCTTGTATTGCTGCTAGACCATAATTTGTCATGAGTTGATGCAATGTTATTTGTGTTGCTGCTTGGTCATCATGCGCATTATTCCTATTCTGTGCTGTGTTGGTTGTGTCAATATTTATAACATACCTGGTAGTCAGCAAGAACATTTTGTATTTTTATGTTGTGGTATGGTTGTCATCATTGCCACATTCATATTGTTCTTCTTCATCAAACACTCAGACAGCAAATTTGTTGTCTGTCATATTACTCATATTCATGAGCGAAAACACATTATTCTGCCAGGGTATCCGGCTTTGCTATGGGCGAGAATGGTTATCTTTGAAGCCTTTCTAGAAAAAAGGCAGGAGAATGGACCAAGAAGGCAGAAAATAGATAACAAGAAGGTGACTGGAAGAAAGGAACAACACGAAACAAAGAGGGGATAGAAAAGAGGAATGCCTTGTATGTAATGTCCAGGATGGTGGGAATGCTATTGAAACTGACAGGCCCCGGCATTCCCATGGAGGGATAATAAAATATCAATAATAAATTACGTAATAATTTCGTTGTTTGTGTTTTCTGCGGGTGAGAGCTAGATTATTATTCTGGCTATGTTTTGGCATGGTTTTTGTCCTTCCAGTTTATATTGATAGTTGTCATTGTTGCCCATGGTTGTGTTGTGTTGTGTGCAGGTGAACACATAGACTATTCGGTTATGCTGTCCTCCCATGGCACTCGACCAGGACATCGTCTTTGCCGTCTCCCCCCAACAAGAGGGAAACATTGTGTGGTCAACAGTAAATCAGAATACAAGTGAGTTAGTGCATGTATGTGGGTGGGGGGGGGGGGGGGAGTGGGGGGGGGGGGGAGTGAGTGTGTGTGTGTGGCTCTTTTTGTGCGTATAGATAGATAGATAGATAGATAGATAGATATATACTATTGCTCAGTATTAGTTCTTTTGTTTTAACAATAATGCAAAAAGAAGAAAGATACATGTATCAAATTTATCATGGAATAGTTCTTTTCTGTTCAGTGCCAGTGATGACAAAGTGTATGTGTTACATGTGTGTGTGTGTGGTGTGATATTTGACACACCACTCACACACATGCCAAACTATGCACCCTATGCACCCTCTCCCCCCTACCCCCCCCCCCCCCCTTCATTCACACACTCACTCTCACCACACACACACACTTAGCCATTACCCTACACACTACCCCCATCCCCACACACAAACCACACACTACACACCACACATACACAAACACACACACACACTGCCTCCCCCCTCTATACACGCACACATACACACACACTACACAAACACTACTCTCACTCTCAGTAAAAGAATTTGATCTGATCTGAATATCTCTCTCTCTCTCTCTCCCTCTATCTCATCTCTCCCCTCCTCTCTCTCTCTCTCTCTCTCTGCCTTCTGCTGTCTGTCTGTCTCTCCCTCTCCTCTCTCTCTCTCTTCCCTCTCCCTCTCTCTTCCTCCTCCCACTATCCCTCCTCCTCTCTCTCAATCTCTCTCTTTGTTCTTTTTCGGTGTTTTTTGTGTGTGGGTTTTTTTCTCTCCGTTTACTGTGTGAATATATTGGTATTGGGTTTATTTTATTTTATTGTCATATAATGTATCCCTATGGGTGGGGACTGGTGTAAAAAAAGCACATGGGTTGCTTATTTATTATCCTCGAAATAACAGAATTTGTCATTCTCTCTCTCTCTCTCACTCTCTATCTTTTGAAATTAATATTCAAGTCAGTTAGGGATATGTAATGTAAGTTTTTTTTCTTTTAAAATCATGTTTGTGTTGTTGTAGTAAGATTTTTACCTGTTTTGTTAGATAGTCCTAATCGGGGCAAGGGCCGGATGAAAAAGTATGCGCATGCCTATTCTGTTACCTTGAAAAATAAAGATTCATTCATTCTATCTGTCTCACTCACACACTATTGAACTTCCTTTGCCTAGAACTACATTATTCAACACAAGTCTTTCATATTCTGGAGGTTCGCTCTGGAACAGACTTCCTGTCTTTTAAAAAGAGAAACAAACCTTAAAAGATTCAAAGCAATGTATCATGACTTTTTAATGATGAAATGCAAACCTGGCATCACTTTTCTCCCTAAATGTATTGATCAACAATATTACTTAGTGGCATGCAATTAAGTGGTATAGGTAAAGGAGGTAAAGGAGTCCCATAACCTAAAAGGTCGTAGGGGAGCGAGGCGTCAGAGACCTCACTCTCTTAGGGGCCAGCATATTGAGGGCGGCGCCATCTCCTCTCCTCGCTGCTTTACCTTCCCTGACCCTAAAGAGGGCAGGTACCCATTTACAGCTGGGTTAATGGGGAACTGTACTGAAGCAAGGCGCGCAAACAGTCCCCCATCCAAGTGGGTAACCACGCTCGATGTGCTTAACTTGGTGGGGAAAGCGAGTGCTCCGACCACTGAGCTATCCCGTCCCCATGTGGTATGCTTTGTTTAATTCTGTTTTCCTGTTTGGTGATATGTCAGTTTTCCTGTTTAAACTGCTTAGTTTGTCAGATTCATTTGTGTGACTTACACATGTGGAGAGGATTTGTTACGAGTAAATTCCTACCAAAAGTTTTTGCTACATGATTTGCATTAGAGCTATTTCCACATAACAATGTAATCTATGCCCCCACCTCCCCCTTTTTGTTTTGTTTTGAAAACTTTCCCTCTCTGTCTGTCTGTCTGTCTGTATGTATGTCTCTCTCTCTGTCTCTCTCTCTGTCTGTCTGTCTGTCTCTCTCTCTCTCTTCTCTTCTCTCTCGTCTCTCTCTCTCTCTCTCTCTCTCTCTCTCTCTCTCTCTTCTCATGTGTGTAAGTGTATTCATTGGCATTCTTTGCTGTTGTTTTACTTACAATTTGTTTTTTTTTTTTTTTTTGGGGGGGGGGGGGAGGGGGTTTCATGTTGAGGGCTGGATGAAAAAAAGTCTTTGTAACTTAATCTACTACCTCGTAAAATAAAATTGCATTTCACGTTTGCATTCTCATCTCTCTCTCCTCCACACACACACACAAAACCAACCACACAACAAACCACACTAAAAAACACAACAACAACGCAAAAAACAACCCAACCTTTCATCTCTTTTTTGGCTAGGGACTTCTCCGTGGCGGCAAAAGACATGCCATCAGCAAGACTGACCCCCAGTGGTTCAACTACGCCTCTGCGGGGGTCAAGGGCACGCTGGAGCACGTGGTGGGGGGGAGGAGGGGGAGGGGGGGGTGGTGGGCTTCAACGCGGTGGTGGACGGCCGCATCCCCAGGAGTGCGGGACTGTCCAGTTCCAGCGCCCTTGTCTGCTGGCGGCCTATCACCATGAGTCAGGTCAACCACTGAAGCTGTCGTGGTAGGGCAATTTTTTTTCTTTTTTTTTTTAAAAAAAATTTTTTTTTTTTTTTTTTTTTTTACTTTTTTTTTAAGCTGCCTCATCTTCTGTGATGTCCCTGTCCTACTGTTCCATGTCGATTTTTCCCTACCAGCCACATACCCAGGTTCGTTATGGCTCATCCTCAGGGTTGGAAGTCCACGAGGAGCCATCACCACAGGGACTGGATGTAAAAAAAAGCACATGAGTGCTTATCTCATTATCCTCGAAATGAAGAATTTGTCATTGTTACTATCAGGCCGCCGTGGGTCCACCAGTCAGAGGGGCCCTGCATTGCTGCTGGGTCACTTTGGTGGTGCTCAGTGGTGCCTGTTCTGAGCTAATATATGCAGGATACCACCTACTAAGCCCCTACTAACGACAGTATTAGCTCAGTTACAGAGCCAGACTGAGTGAGTTGCCTACCCGAGGTGGTCGGACTATTCACAACGTCCCTCCAACGACTGTCCACGCGAACCTCCAACCCACAAGGCTTTGACACAAACTCACTACAGGCACAGAGTGTAAGGGCAAACCAATTCTGAGGTCACCATGAGACCAGAGCAACTGGGACCACTGAATCAGAGGCAATTTTTTTTACTGCATGATGATCAATGACAATGAGGATGAAGTAATGATGCTGCTGTGGAAGTGCATATGCTTTGAGACTACTTGACAGGGTTGTACTCTACGCTTACTATCATAATATATCCCGGCGTCAACCAGGCCGAGAGATACAGACACCTGCAGTGTTGGTCAGGTATTTGATCAACACTCTCAAATTCGCATCCGTTAAGTGGATGAAGCTCGACTGTGTGGTCCCAGTCTTCCCATGAGCCCACAGCACACTCACTCTGGGTAGGAGCCGGCCGGAGTCGCAAAATCCCTATGACTCTTATGGGAATCGAACCCGCGACCTTCCAGTCCATAACCCAAGGCACTAACCACTGCGCCATGGCAGCTGGATGCACTTTTTTTTGTTTGGGGGGGGTGGACAAAATTGTTATTTTACGGGGACGGGCTAGCCTATGGTTTAGAACATTGCGCTCGCAATCTGACAATCCGGGTTCGATTCCCGTTCAAGAGGAAATTTTCCCCTGAGTTAACATCAGTGCAGACTCCACTCTCCCTAATAGTCCTTCGGATGAGACTGTAAACCGAGGCCCTGTGTGCGAACGCACGCAGAACATCTTGCGCACATGTTAAAAACGTTCGCTTTTCGGAAGAGTAGGCATTGTGTGCCGGTGGGAAGGATGACAAAATGTACAAAAACTGCATACACACGGGGATCTGGATGTAAAAAGCACATAAGTGCTTATTCTATTATCCTCGATATAAAAGAAAAAATAATAATAATAATATTTTTCAGGGGTAGAGGGGTGTTTATGTTGGATTTTTTAGGGGGTAGGGGTGATGAAGGTGTATATGGAGAGGGGGGGAGGAAGAAGGTACAGTGTGTGTGCTTTGTTAAATCAAATGGTTGAAACACGTTTGAGATGGAATCAGTATCAACATCATCACTATTTCATATTCCTTTGTTTAATAAGAATCTTACAAATCTATAAGTCTTCAATCAAGCAATCCCTTAATCCATTATTAAAAGAGTCTTACGAATATAGACAGCTTCAATCAATCTGATAATGTATAATTATTATGAATGCAGAACCACTCTTCTGGTTTTTGTGATTGTCAAATTGTTAGATATGTTACATAGACAAAAGTTATAGTGGAAAGTGCATACCATATATAAATGTTCAGGCAATTTTGACAATCAAGCTGCTCGAAGAAAAAAAGTTCTTGAAATATCAAAAGAGTTAGACTTCCTTGTGGGGATGCTAAGGGCTGTCAGTATGAACAGCATCCCCACTTCTGGAAATTATGTGCTGGAATTCCCTCTTTTCTATCCCTTGCTTCATGTCTGCCTTGTTCCTTTTCTTCTGTCACCACCTCCTCCTTGTTTATTTTCTGCCTTCTTGGTCCATTCTCCTGCCCCTTTTTTTCCAGAAAGACTTAAAAGATACAAGTCTCTTCCACGCCAAAGTCGGATGTGCTGGGCCTGACTTGTCAGCGCTTATGCATTGCAAGACATTTTTGCTCATATGACAGACATCAGTAGTTGCTGTCTGAGCGCTCGATGGAGAAGAAGATGAAGAAGTGAGGGCATACTGTATGAGCTATTTGTGCGACCATCCAACGCAGTGTTGAATCCCAGGGCTGTGTCAGCTCCTGTGTTCCATGGTCCCTCAGTAAAGATCATTTTGACTTCGCAGACAAACACACACACACACACACAATATTATGTGCCTAGGGATTAGAACATTGTGCTCGCAATCTGACAACCCGGGTTCGATTCCCGTTCAAGGGATATTTTCCCCTGGAGTTAACATCAGTGCAGACTCCACTCTCCCCAAAAGTCCTTCTGATGAGACTATAAACTGAGGCCCCGTGTGCGAACACACACAGAATATCTTGCGCCACGTTAAATCCTGTTCCGTTTATCGTAAGAGTAGGCCATTGTGTGCCGGTGGGAACAGATGACAGAACTGACAAAACTGCATACACACAGGGAGTGAATGTAAAAAAGCACACAAGTGCTTATTCCATTATCCTCTATATAAAAGAATAAAATAAATAATAAAATATAAAAAATAAAAATAAATAAATAAAACACACCGCACACACACTCAAACCCCCACACCTCCCTCCTACACCACCCCCCCACAAAACACACACACACACACACACACAAATCCCTCTCTCCCAACACAAAAAACCCAGTCACTGACGACAGGACATACTGTACTGCTTTCAGAAACAGCTGGCCGAGCTGACGGCTCGCTGTGAGCGCTACATAGGGACTGAGGGCGGGGGCATGGACCAAGCCATCAGCCTGACTGCCAACGCCGGCATGGTGGGTGCTGGAGACCATCCCAGTCTGTCTGTCCTGATGATTTTTGTTGTTGTTGTTACTGTTGTTGTTGTCATGCCTTGGCTAAAGCTCCGAGGTTCACCAATGGTGAGATTTTGAGTGTCAGGTGGAGGCATCCTTCAGTCGTTGAAGACTATGGAGTTTCACTCTACGAGGCTGGCCAGTTTTTGTGTATGCAACCATTTTTGCCCACCATGAAGGTAGCCGCGTTCTGATTTCAGGGATGTGCGTTTGAATTTTGTTTATAGCTTTTTGATAGTTATTGGCTGCGTGACTCTGTAAGAATGTGTTGAATGCAAGCGCTCTGATTTGTCTGTGCAAGATATAGCGCTATACAAATTCCATTTATTATTATTATTATTTATTATTATGTATAGCTGGGTATGTTCCTGTTTCCATAACCCACTGAATGCTGATATGAGTTATGGGATCTTTAATACGTATATTTGATTTTCCGTACGTGTGTATATATATATATATATATATATATACATGTAGGGAATTAAGGCACTGGCAGGTCTGCACTTGAAGTTGACCCGGAAGGTCGTAAAATCTCACATTATTCATAGAAGCGCTGAGATTTGAACCCAGGACTTATGATCTGTGGATTGAGTCAAAGGGTCTGAACACTTGGCTGTGTCATTGTCAGAGATTCGTATTGCTTTTTCAGTGATCTGATCTCTTAACTCCTGGAGTCTTGATGCACTGCAGGGAAGTCTTAGACAGTGTAGGGGACTTTGAACCTCGTGATCCATTCCTTCTTTATGGGTTGTCTTTAAGCTGATAAGAGCTTAACTCCATCATTTATTTAGCACTTTCGTCACGGCAGATTGTCTCTGCATGAAATTCGGGCTGCTCTCAGGAGTGAGGCTGTCGCCACAAGTGCAGCGCAATTTTTTAAATAATATTTTCCTGTCATGCATACGGTATTTTCTAATATCAGTGGCTTTTCTTCTTACAGATTTGCAGGACAACTTCTTATTGCCGGGGTTCTTTTTGGGTAATAATTTTTGTAACTTAAGTGATTTGTTATCGTCTCATCAAAATAGCCCAGGACACTGTCTCCTCTAGTGGATGGGAGGTTGGTCCAAACAGGATTTGAAACCACTACAATACTTCACCGGACTTTTCGCTTTCTAGCAGGCGAGTTATCTAGACCCCTGATCAACTGTCTTTCGTGCTTTTTTAGGACTCCACACTGCCCAGGGTTGCATCTCTCTTGATCTCTGTGAGTTTCATCTCTGTAGCCCCTCCAGCCATGAACCTCAAGTGTGTTGGAATGATAGGATGTTGGTAGTCTGCCTCTATCCTTCTGCCCTACTTACCTCGAGAACTGTCGTGGCTATGATGTGTTTGTGTTTCCTACAAACAGAAAGAAAACAGATACAGGTATATGAGGACATATCTATACAGCCTAGCAGGAAAGTACAGCATGCCAACTGTGGTTTGTTGAGATTGACCAGATTGATCAACTCTTGTCAGTAGATCAACAGATATGTTACCATGTTGCGTATAGAAAAACAAAAAAATGTGAATTTGGTTTGCGTGAGTTTATGTGCTGCGGTGTCTATGCATTGTGTGTGTTGTGTCATGTGGGTTTTTGTGTATTGTTGCGTGCACTGTGTGTTCTTGTGCCGTCACCTTGTGTGTAGTATGTCTGTGCTATGTGTGTCTTTTTAGTATGTATGTATTGTTGTTGTGCGTACATACATAATATGTAGCATGTATGTATGTATTATATAGTAAGTATGTAGATATCAAGTCATGCATGAGGATGAATGTACAGTTCATACTACGCACGTGGTTTATTTATTAATCGTTGATCATTGTTGGATCAGTTGTATGTAGTGTGATGTTGCTACTGTGTTGGTTGCGACACAAACGCACGCGCATGCACATGGAAGCCAAGTGATCAGTTTGACCTGGAGCGGGGACGTGCAGCTGTCCCCAGGGCCAGTTCTCATCAAACAGTCGTGGCTGAGTCACAACAAGGCGCCTCCTCGAGTTCAACACAGAGTAGTGTGTCGCGCCTGGCTGCGAGTGTGAGTCGGAATGTGTGTTCTTAATGAGGATGACCTCCTGACTACGTCGCCTACTCACTCATTCACTATCTCACTCACCTCAGCTCGCTCGCTCCATCATCATTCACACATCTACTACTTATCACAACTGCCATCATCACCTACCTCACACATACTCACATCATCACCTCGCAACCTCATCACTCACATCTATCACTCAACTCTTATTACCTCACCTCACTGTCTCGCTCCTCACTCAGGCGCTCACTCACATCACCTCACCTCCCACCAGGCTCACTCACATCCACTACTCCACCTAACCCCCTACGCACTCACTCAACTCGCCTCCCTCACTCACTCTCCTCATCAGCACATCTCCACCTCACTCGCCTCTCCTCGGTCGACCTCGCTCGCCTCGCCCTCACGTCGTCTCATCTCTACTTACCTCACCTCACACTCACCTACCACACCAACCACACACCTTCCACACACACCTCACCTCACCTCACATCAGCCACGCCACGACCTCTCATCACCATCACCACCACACCTCACTCACCACACCTATCACTCACCAAATCACCTCGCCTACTCACCTCACCTCACCTACCATCACTCCCCATCACCCACTCAGCCACACTCACCTCCCTCACATCACCTCACCTACCTCACCACCTCACTACCTCACCTCACCTTACCTCCTCATCACCTCACCTAACCTCACTCCCTCACCTCACCCATCACCTACCTCACCTCACCTCACCTCACCTCACCATAACCTCACCTCCTCACCTAACCTCACCTCACTCACCTCACCACAATTCACTCGCCTCACCTCACCTCACCTCACCTAACCTAACCTACCTAGCCTTTTCACTTCTTCTCTTCTTCTTCTTCTTCTTTTTCTTTTCTTTCTTCTCTTTCTCTCTTTTTTCCGTTTTGTCATATTTCTCCCAGGGGTTGACATGATGAGCCTCTCCACTCTTCTCTGTTTTGACTTCACCTTATTTATCCCCATTTCCTAACATCACTGCAATCACCAGCACCAGTCTTCTAGTCTCACCCTTTGGTCCTTTCACCCCTACGAAGTTCATTCCTCTTTTTATGAGTTGGCTCTTTCCGTTGAACGTGCCCTCAACCAGCCAGTCTATTGGTACTAGCTACAGACTTCAGATCATCTAACCTAACCTAACCTCACCTCACCTCACCCACCTAACGTGAGATTCCAGCCTCAAGACATATTTATTTCAAACCTCAGATTTTCCCCTCCTGTTTCATATCAGAACTGTCCCCACCTTGTAATTGCCCTTCATGGGATGATCAAAGTGTTTTTGACTTGACTTGACTTGACTTGACAAACTGATGTCCCATCACCCTGCCAAAGTATTAATGACCTTAATGTGTGTGTGTGTTTGCATGCTTTTGAAAAACTGTTAGCGTACCGTGTTTGTAATATCTGTTTGCTTAAACTATGGATAGTTTGTTATTGGTTGCATGACTGTAAGAATAGGTTGAATGCTAGCGCTTTGCTTTGTCTTTGCAAGATATAGCTCTATATAAATTCCATTTATTATTATTATTATTAAGATTTCCCCTCATGTTTCATCTCAGAACTGTCCCTGCCTTCAACAGCCAACGTCCCATCACCCCACTAAAGTGTATGAAGTTGTATGTGTGTGTGTGTGTGTGTGTATGTGTGATATCTTCAGTGTAACGTCTATTCACATTTAGTGATTTTAGACGGGAAAAAGTAATCTAAACAAGAGAATGCAAACAATGACAGAAAAATGTCAGATAACAGTAATAAAAACTAACTTTAAGTTTAATATACTACAAAAACTGAATTATCAGACTTCTTATCTTTCCTAACACAATGTCCAACAGTAACGATGGTTCAGACAGAATCTGATCCAGTGACAAACTTGGTACAGCGGGTAAAAATGCTTTTAAATGTCCACAATAAAAAATAACATGACTATTGGTCATCTTCTCCCCACAAATACAGTTTACATCTTTCACGTATTTTGTCGTGAAAGCATTTAGTTTAAATCTATACATAAGGGATAACATATCTCTACGATTATACCAACCTCAGACTTTGTTAGAAATGAAAGCATCTCGAAAATATATCACATTGCTTGTACAGCCATTATAAAGACAATAGCCCAAATCATATATTTTCTTTCTGAAGTGGTGTATGTTGGTGTCTGTGTATGTGTGTGCACTTGAATTTGAACTATTAATTGCTGTTAGTTGCTGGACTGTATTGGAGTTGGTTAAATGCAAGCGCTTTGATTTGTCTGTACAAGATAGTTATAGTGCTATATAAATTCCATTTATCATTATGGTGTATCATAGGCACCCCTCGTGGGATGCCCAAGGGACCTGTCAGTATAAATACCATCCCCACTTTCTCTGCTAAAAATTCCCTCTTTTCTATCCCTTCTCATTGTTTCTGCCATCTTCCTTTTTCTTCTTGTCACCTCCTTCTTGTCTGTTTTCTGCCTTCTTGGTCCATTCTCCTTTTGCCTTTTTAATATTTTACCTAAAAGACTTTAGATATAAAACATTTTCTTCCCCCCCCCCCCCCCTGCTGAGGTTGGATGCACTGGGCCTGACTGGTCAGGCGCTGTACAGCAGCGCAACGCATTTTTGCTCATGTGACAGACAAGAATAAGTTGCTGTCTGAGTGTTTGAGGAAAAAGTACCAAAAGCTTCTTTTTTTCTTTTCTTTTTTTTTAACTTTTGGGGACGGGATAGCTCAGTGGTTGGAGCACTCGCTTTCCCCCAGCCAAGTTAAGCAGCGTCAAGCGTGGTTACCAGTTGGATGGGTGACCGTTTGCGCACCTTGGCTTCGGTACAGTTCCCCCAGTTCACCCAGCTGTAAATGGGTACCTGCCCTCTTTAGGGTCAGGGAAGGTAAAGCAGCGAGGGAGAGGAGATGGACGCCGCCCTCAATATGCTGGCCCCTAGAGAAGTGAGGTCTCTGACGCCTCGCTCCCCTACGATCTTATAGGTTATGGGACTCCTTTACCTTACCTTTTTGGGGGGGGGGGGGGGGGGGGGGGGGGGGGGGGGGGGGGGGGGATGGATTTTTTTTGGTTGGTTTATTTTTGTTTTTTATTCCTCGATCGGAGCTCCAAGGTTCACCTATGGAGAGAATTTGCCCCACTGTTAAGGTAGCCACATTCCGACTTCAGGGATGATGTCTGAACAGGACATCAGTGAGCGTGCATTTTAAACATTTCGCCTTCTGTTCCTACCATCACACAATAGCCTACTCTTCGGAAAGGTGGAACAGGTCTTAAAGTGTTCTCAGGTCGCATGTGTTTGGACACGGGACCTCGGTTGACAGTCTCACCTGAAGGACTTTCAGGGGGAGTGGAGTTGGTACTGATGTTAACTGTAGAGGGAAGATAATAATAATAATAATAAATAATAATAAATGGAACTTATATAGCGTTATATCTTGCAAAGACAAATCAAAGCGCATGCATTCAACCTAATCTTACACAGTCGTGCAATCAATGATAAATAATCAACAGTGTAAACAAACAGATATTACAAACATGGTATGCTGCAGACCAAATCTATGAAATAAAATGTCAATAGTCAAATGTTTTTCAAAAGCACACACACACACACACTCACGCAGGTCATATACTTTAGCAGGGTGATAGGACATGGGTTAGTAAAGGTGGGATAGTTCTGATATGAAACAGGATGGGGGAAATCTAAGGTTTGAAATAAATATGTCTTGAGGCTGGATTTAAAAGTGTCATAACTAGGCTTCTGGCAAAGAGAGAGAGGGAGCTCATTCCAGGTTGATGGACCCGAAATAGAGAAAGAGCGGCTGTCAACGGTGGATTGGTTGAATCTAGGTATTTGTAGGCACAAGGTATCTGCAGCAGAGCAAAGGGAATGAGAAGGAGTGTACAGGTTAAGACATTTCACAGAGGTAGGAGGGTGCTGTTTTATGGAGACATTTGTAACAGAGGGTACTGATCTTATAATTTACTCTCTGTGGCACAGGCAGCAAGTGGAGAGATCACAAGAGAGGGATAATGTGCTCAGATGTTTTTCTTTCTGGGAACTAGTTGAGCTGCGGAGTTTTGTAAACGTTGAAGGGAGTGGATAGATGATCACCTTGAATGGGTGCCTCAGTGGTAGTTTGAACCTGGGCTATCAAATCGTGGGCTCAATACTCTAACCACTAGGCTATCCTACCTCCTGTACTTAGTTAAATGTTACAGTACTCATTGTGTTGTGGACCAGCAGCAGTCTCCTGAATCTTAGTTTGTGTGATGCTGTTATACATATTGTGTTGTTGTGTGCTTCAAATGTAAAGTGTGCAATCTTAGTTGTTAGTCAGCTCTTCTTCGTTGAACGCTCAGACAGCAACTGCCGTTGTCTGTTATATGTGAGCAAAAATGCATCAGGCTGCCATCAAAACATCATTAAACCGATCATGGCAAGAACATCCAGACCTGTCTTTCCCTACCACTGTCTATAGCATCCATCATTGATCCCATTCAACAATTTTCTCTTCTTCTTCTTCTTCTTCTTCTTCTTCGCAATTCTTCTTCTTCCTTTTTTGTCATGTTTCTCCCAGGGGAGGTTTGACATTGATGAGCCTTTTCCATCTCTCTCTGTTTTGAGCTTCCTCCTTATTTATGCCCCTTTCTCAAAGATCCTCTGCAATACAGGCAGCCCAGGTCTTGCTAGGTCTTCCCTTTGGTCTCTTTCCATTCACTACGAAGCTCATTGCTCTTTATATGATGTGGTGGTCTGCTTTCCGTTGAACGTGCCCAAACCAGTGCAGTCTATTGCTGCTAGCTACAGACTTCAGATCATCAACTTTGCACATTCTCCATTCTCCCCATTTAACAATGTTAATAATAATAATAATGTATGGAATTTATATGGCACTGAATCTTGTAAAGCAACAAATCAAAGCGCTCAGATGATTTTAGTTTTTTTTATATTAATTTTGTTTATGCGTGTGTATGCGGTTTAAAAAATTTTGTCATCTGTTCCCTCCGGCACACAATGGCCTACTCTTCCGAAAAGCGGAACAGGATTTAACATGCGCGCAAGATGTTCTGCATGCGTTCGAAGACGGGGGACTCGGTTTACAGTCTTATGCTGGGTTTGCCACGCTGTGAACTATAATAATAATAATAATAATGTATGGAATTTATATAGCGCTGAATCTTGTAAAGCAACAAATCAAAGCGCTCAGATTTCATTTCATACCACTTTAAGTCACAGCGGATTTCTCTCCGTGAAATTCGGGCTGCTCTCCCTGGGGAGAGCGGGAGAGCGCGTCGCCACAAGAGCAGCGCCACCCTTTTTTTTTTTTCTTTCTCCTGTCTGCAACTGTATTTGTTTCCCTATCAGAGTGGCTTTTTTCTACAGAATTTTGCCAGGGACAACTCTCTTGGGTTCTTTTACGTGCGCTAGATAATTACGTGTAACACAAGGGACCTCGGTTTATCGTCTCATCCGAAAGACTAGCGCCCAGACCACCACTCATGGATGGGGGGAAAAGTTTCGGGCCCAAACGGGGTAACGAACCGCCGCACACTTCCGAACCCGGACTTTTCGCTTTCTAGACAGATGCGTTACCTCTAGACCACCGATCCACACTATAGCATCCATCGATCCCGTTCAACAGTGTTCTCACGCCCGATATACCTCACCCTGTCTCCAGGTGTTGGCCAAGTGTCAGGACTTGGACTGGCGGGGGATACGGAGGCTGAGGGACCTTCAGCATCGGCTGGGGCTGGAGGTGGAGGACATGGCTCCCCTGGTGGAGAGGTTGCTGAAGAAGGAGGACTACAGCAAGGAGGAGGTGTGCCGCATCCTGCAGGTCACCCCTGAAGACCTGGCTGCCACCAGCCTCAGCCAGAACACGCTAGGAGGTAGCGGTGTGCTGGTGTGATGTGGTGTGCTGGTGTTGTTTTTGTGTGTGTGTGTGTGATGGGGTTTTTTGTTGTTGTGGTTGTGTGGGTTTTTTTTGGTACTGTTGGCGTCATGGTTCTGCGAGGTTGAAATGAGATTGAGAGAGAGGTGGGAGGAAGGGAAATGAGGAGGGAGGGGAGATTTATGTACTTTTTTATATTTGTTGTTGTGGTTGTTGAGGATGATAGAATAAGCACTCATGTGCTGTTTTTTTACATCCTGTCCCCCGTATGTATGCAGCTTTGTAAATTTCATCATCCCTTCCCACCAGCACATAATGGCCTACTCTTCTGAAAAGCGGATTGGGTTTTAACATGTGCGCAAGATGTTCTGTGTGCGTTCGCACACTGGACTTCAGTTGATAGTCTTATTCGAAGGACTTTTGGGGAGAGTGGAGTCTGCACTGATGTTAACTCCAGAGGAAAAAATCTTCTTGAACGAGAATCAAACCCGGGTCAGC
>CM054147.1:54744896-54751581 GCA_028751875.1 Rapana venosa | reverse complement strand
AGAAGAAGAAGAAGAGAAGAAGAAGAAATGCGAGGAAGAAGAATTACGAAGAAGAAAAAGAATGCGAAGAATGCGTAGAAGAATGCAAAGAAGGAGAAAGAAAGAAAGAAAAAAAAAAAAGAAAGAAAGAAGAAGAAGAAAAAGAAGAAGAAGACGAAGAAGAAGAGGAAGAATTGCAAGGAAGAAGAAGAAGAAGAAGAAGAAGAAGAAAAGAAGAAGAAGAAGAAGAAGAAGAGAAGAAGAAGAAGAAGAAGAAGAAGAAGAAGAAAGAAGAAAAAGAAAAAAGAAGAAGAAGAAGAAGAATTTCAAAGAAGAAGAAGAATTGTAAATAATAAGAAGAAGAAGAAGTGTAAAGAAGAATAAGAATGAATGAATGAAGGAATGAATGAATGAACGAACGAATGAATGAATAGGCTAGAAAAATATCATTAAATCACAAAACACCCATTGGTTTCCAGGTCTGATTCTGTGGACACAACGACGTCGCTGCAACTCAACATCACCAAAAAAGAACATCGACACCCACCACACCACCACCACAACCACCACCCCCACCACCCCCACACTCCCCAAAAACCCAAACCAACCAACCCTTACCCACACACCACCACCACCAACAAAATCTACCCCACGAAACAACCCAAACACGACACCTACCCAGCCAACACCACCAAAAACGACACCATGGTCTTCACCTTACGACCTAAACCCTGCTTCCGTGATGAGGAATCTCATTCCAGGACAGGATCGAAAGAGTCTCTGTCTCTCTCCCAGCTGTACGATCCTTCCGACGTCTCTCTCATCGACGAACTGTACGGGCGAGGTTCTACGAACGTTCGGGAGCTGACTTACATCCTTTTGCCGGTGGTTTTCACGCTCGGTTTCTGTCCGTTGACGTTGTTGCTGCATCGGCCGTTGGTGCTGTGTCTGTGGCCTCCTCACCTGTTTCCCTCCCCCCCAACATAAAGACCCCATTCCCCTGTTTCCGGGTGCCGCAGGAGGGTGTATGCCCCTTTCGGTTCGTTTTTCAGCAAGGGGCTGGGGTTTCAGAAAAAGGGAGTAAGGTTTTTTGTATTTTTTGTTTGGGTTGGGGTTGTTGTTGTTGTGGTGGTGGGAGGGGTTGTTTTTGGGGGGTGTTTTTTTGTTGGTGTTGGTGGGTTTGTTTTTTGATGGTGACTTTTTTGTTGTAAAGACTTGTTTTTTGAGGGGGGTGATTTTTGTGTGTTGGGGGAAGCTCTTTTTTTTGAGTGGGGGTTTTTTTGTTTGGTGGGTTTGTTTTTTGAGTGGGTATTTTTGTGGTGTGAAGGCTTTTTACGGGGGGGTGATTTTTTGGGGGAAAGGGTTTGAGTTTATTTTTTCTTTTGTGGTTAGTATTTTTTTTGGTGTTTATATGTCGTCTTTAACCCATTTCTGTGCTGTACTTTAGAGTAAAGATAGTATATGGAAAGGGGTATGGTAGTAGAGTAGTAATGGTGGTGGAGTAGGGGGGGGAGTATAGTATAGTATATAATGTGTAGAGAAAGGTGGTGGTGGTAGCATAGTATAGTAGTGTGGTGGGGGTGGTGGTGGTGGGGGGGGTGGTGTGGGGGTTTAAGTAGTAGTGTGGGGGGGTGGTGGTGTGGGGGGTGGGGGGTGGTAGTAGTAGAAAGTATTTTGGGTGGTGGTGGTGTGGTATATAAAAGGTAGTAGCAGTTGTAGTGAGAAAGGGGATAGTAGTATGGGGGTGGTGGGTTTTAATAAGTATAGAATGGTGGGGGGGTGGTGGGGGTGGTAGGGGTAGAGGTGGTAAAAGAAGAGTATGTAGCAGATTTGTCACAGACACCCAGAGCACACAGCAGAGTAGTAGTAGTATATAAGTATAGTTCTTTGCGCAGCAGTAGATAGTAGTAGTATAATAGTAGTATATAGTAGTAGTAAGTAGTAAACAGTTATTGTATAGTAGTAGCTCAGCAGCCACAGCGCACACACGCTGAGTATATATATAGAGTAATAGTATTGATTTTTTTGTTGTTTAATCGAAAAAAGGGCCCTTTGTTTCGTTGGGATATAAACATAAAGATTGGAAGTTTATTTTTCCTTTAAAATTTGTTATTATAAGTTTTATAAAATTTTAATGTTTTTTTCTTGGACGTATCCTACGACAGGAAAAAAGAGTTCTGTATTTAATTGTGACATTTTGGGTTAGGGTTTGCTTATGTTTTCCCTTTTTGGTATTTTGCGATGATTCAATACACAGGGATGATATAACGTAAAGAAATAAAAATGAAAAAACAAGCTATGTAAGCTAAGTAATGTTTGGATACGTATAATGCAATTCAACCGAATCCACTGCACTGCGCTGCAATACAAAAAAAACAACATAATACAAGGGAAATGTTTAAACTCCCCCTCAACCCTTTCAAATCCTTTTTATCACCCACCCCGAACGCAATTAAGTAAAGCAGTGCAATACTTGAATGAAATGAAATTCAATACATTTAAAAAAGTTAATCGGGCTAGAGTAACGCACCTTTCTAAAAGCAAAAGGGCCCGGTCGGGAAATGCGGTGGTTCAAAATCCCTTTTTGGACTAAAATTTTTCCCCCATCCTTTTAGCCATGAGGGTGGTCGGGCGCAACCTTTCAATGGACGTAATCCGGGGCCCCGGTTTTTACACAAGTATTAGCGTGCTAAAAGAACCAGGGCAATAAAGAGTTTCCCGGGCAAAAATCTCTAAATAAAACCCTTTTGGATGGGGAAAAAAAACAGTTCAGACGGGAACAAGAAAAAAATGGGTGGCGCGCTCGTGGGACGCCCTCCCGAGGGGGCCCAAATTTTAACGCAGAAAACTGCCGTGACTTGAAGGGGTATAATAGAAAGAAAATTTTTTTTTAAAAAAAAATAAATAAGTTGCAATAGACAAAATACAATACAAGCAATACAAAAATGATGCAATGCATGCAGTACAAAAACAAAATAATGCAACACAATACAAGACTTTACAAACACCAAAAAGAAACCAATGCAATACAAACATCAACCCAAAAAAAACACAGTACTACCGACCATAACATGCAATACAATAAATTAATTAAACACAACAAATCTGAAAACAACAAACACAATAAGCAAACACAACACTAAACAACACAATTAAAATACACACCAACCAAAATTGCAATAACCCTGCACCCTCTTATCTTGCTCTGCCCCCTTTCACCTTTACACTCCATCCCTTTCCCCTTTCGTTCGCTGCAGATACTTTGTTTTGGGAACTTTGAGATTCAAAAAACCGGCTGACCCACTCTTTCTTCTGTCTTTGGCCACCATCTAAAAGACCTCCCTCTGTCCCTTCGCCAAAAGCCTACTTTAAAACCCACCCAAAACACAATTTTTCCTCACAAAATCTTCTTCTTTATCGATCCAACTCTTCGCGGCCATCTTCACACTGTTGTGGGTGTTTCGTGCGGGTTTTTTGGTGTGTGTGTGAATTTTTGTGTGTGTGTGCAAAAAGTATTTTTTTAAATTTTATTCATGAATTTTTGCATAACGTGAATGTTTAATGTAGCCCTTTCGTTTTTGTTCTTTTGCAAGATTCACGCTAAAAAAAATCCCATACATTATTTTTATTATTAAAAACTGTAGAAAAAAGGGAAATGAGCCCCCAAAACCTTTAAAGTCGTGGGGGAGCGGGCATAAAAGGCCCTCACTTCTCTGGGGCCACATATTGAGGGGGGCGCCCATCCCTTCCCCGCTGCTTCCTTCCCTACCCCCAAAAAGGGGAGTACCCATTTTTCACTGGTGAACGGGGGGAAATGTCTGAACCAAGGCGCGCAAAAAGGTCACCCATCCAACTGGTAACCACGCCGACGGGTGCTTAACTTCATCACATCATTAGCCATTACCCCACGGTGTGTAGGGGAGAACAAGCGCTTCCACTCCGCCTATTTTGGGCCAAAACCCACACGATCCCCAAGAGTGCTGCATGGCCTTCATCTCACTTTCTACAGTTCCCTTCTCCCGTTGCTTTGGGCTTCCTTTTTTTCTCCTCCTTCAGGGTCCATGCAATGCGTCTTGGTTGACTGTGGGGCTCTTCGGAGGATGTGCCCAAAACCCTTTTCCCCCGCGTCTGGTGATTAGGGGTTCCCATGTCTTTTTGCCTGCATCCCGAGAGGTTTCATTGGAGATCTTCTCTGGGCCAAAAAATCCGGAAATTCTCGAGGGGATATGGGGGGGAAGGGTCGAAGTTTGGGAAGATCCACTTCCGTCTCCTCCCACCAGAAAACCTCAGAGCGTAGACACAACAAGCTCTGGTAAGCTTCAGCTTGGGGTTGGGGCTGTACGAGTTATCTCCAAAATTTTTTTCTCCCTAAACACATTCCCGCCTTCCATCGTTTGGGTGTCTTTTTTTGTGCCCCCCCTCTGGTTTTTATGACTGCCAAAGGTATGAAACTTGTCTGTCTGGGGCAGGTCAGTTCCATTTTTTTCAAGGGCTGTGTGTTCACATTGAGCGAATTTTCCCCGTTTTCTGTGCTAATACAAGCCCCACTTGCTGCCCAAGTTTTTAGCTGCTGGCTTCTCCTGGAATTTTGGGGTTTGGACAGCAGCGCCCGGTCACCGCAAACAAGTCGCAGTGTTGAAACAGCCCAGCGAATCCCTCTTGGGGTGTCTCTGTCGCTTCCTCATCACCCAATCAATGGCCAGATGAAAAAACTGCTGAATCACACACCTTGTCTTACCCTCTTTACTTTGAAGACAGGTTTGCTATGGCCCACAGAGCACTAATTTCAAGAAACTTTGATAAGGGTTTCCCGTTTCGATGGGGTGCCATATGTCGAAGGGTACTCCAAAGGCGCTCTGTGTATGCTGCAAATCCTTTTCAAACCACAAAATTTACATACTTGTCTTTGCCCCTCTTTTCACTGTTCGATGAAATTTTTTCGAGCGTGAATACGGGCAAAAACACCTCGTTGCTTCCCAACCTGCTTGTTCTTTCCTCAAAGCAAAGTCCACAGCGTCAATATTCTTCGATGGGAAAACCTTGGCCTATCTTGCTTGGGACAGACAAAAGAGGGTTCCCTCCCTTTTGCATTTTCTAGGTTCCTTTCTTTAGGATTGACTTCACTCCTTTGGTCCCAAACTCAGGGACTTTTTCGTTCTTCCCTGCAGCTGTGAACAGTGGTTCAGTATTCAGTGCTAGTTCAGAAACTGCCCGAACAGTTCGGCACCAAGGTTTTTCCTGGCCTGGTGACTTCCCTTTTTGAGATCTTTAAAGGCACCACTATCTTCTCTTTTTTGGGGGGTTACGTCAAAGTCTAAGTCTTTTGTACTTTGGGGTGTCGGCTGTCCCCTCAGGGGGGGCGGGTTTAGAACTTCCCCGAATTTTCAACCCCCTCTTTCTTCTTGCTCTTTCTCTTTGTCAACAGTTTCCCTTGTCTGTCCCCCGATTGGGCCCCAAAAACGCTCCTCTTAAATTTTTTTCTACTTTCCTTTTTGGGTCTTGTGATCCCCTTGCTCTCCTTGGGGCCGCCCCTCTTCTCCCCACTGCCAGCGGTCCATGGCTTTTCTCTGTCCGGCGTGCGATTTCTTTCACTTCCTGTTTCCTCTCTGTACAACTCTTCCTGCCCTCTCGACCGTGAGACTTCACTTGCAAAGTCCTCCCTTTCTCTCTTTTTTTTTGAGGCTCGAGGTTGGATCCATCATTGTTTGGGCTTCCTTTTGATGCCGATGTTTCCTTGCTGCCTCATGCCCGTTTACAATCTGCTTCCATTCGTAAAACTAGTCATGCTGTTCTTCATGTTTTGCAGGGTGTGGGTCTGGTCCTCAGATCGTTTTACAATGCAGACTTCACTTGTGTCTCCAATCGCTTGGGGGATCAAAACGCGCTTGATGGTGGTCTTTTGGTTTTTTTCATTTTTTCACTGGAGTGGCTGTCACCAGGGGTGACGCTCCCGACATCCGCACTTCGCTTGGGTTTTCACACCAGAAGAGATCTTTTCCCTTTTTCCCTTGTCATCAATGGCAATCTGGGGTTTATACTTTCCATTTGGGGGGACGCCCCAAATCACTTGTGATTTCCCGGGGCGTGAATAGGGTTCCCCCACATAAGTTTTTCATGGGGCAGAACTCCACAAATCCCCCCCGTTTCATTTCTGTTCCTCACCCCCTGTTTTCCTGCTCTCTCATATCGTGTTGTCATTCCGGCCTTGGATTTGGGGCCCCCATGATGACGAGACGTCAGGGTGGGGTTCTCTTCTCTGTCTGCAGCGGGGGTAGAAAAATCACTTTTCTCTCATCGCTGCTTTTGGTTTGGGCAGCACGGGGGAAAGGGATTTGAGTGCCTTTTCCCTTTTTCTCCACTCATTATCTGCTGTTGATCTTCCCTCCATAAGGCATCGCTCAACGCCTTTCTTGAGGATGATGGCAACTCCCTCGTGGTGCTGGTCGTCATCTCTCCCAGAGTAGAGGACGGTTTCTCCCGTGGTGGTTCTCATTCTCCCAGATCCAGTCCATCTACTCTCGCTTACTCCTAGGACATGGAGGTTGAATCTTCTCATCTCTAATGTTACCTGTGCCAGCTTGCCCGTCTCATACATCGTCCTCACGTTCCAATGTCCTAGTCTGATCTTAGTTTTGGTGGTGTTCAGGTCTTCCCTTATCCTGCTGGTAGCTTCCTCTCGGCTTTGGCCAACAGTATTCATACGAGT
>CM054147.1:54727396-54734896 GCA_028751875.1 Rapana venosa | reverse complement strand
TGCGTGCGTTCGCACACGGGACCTCGGTTTATAGTCTCATCCGAAGGACTTTTAGGGGGAGGGGAGTCGGCACTGATGTTAACTCTCGAGGAAAAATCTTCCTGAACAAGATTCGAACCCGGGTCAGCAGATCACGAGCATATCACTCTAACCACCAGGTTATCCCGTCCACCCTGTGTGTGTTGTGTGTGTGTGTTGTGGTGGGTGTGTGCGTGCGTGTATGTGCGTACATGTGTGTGTGTGTGGTGTTGTGTGTGTGCGAGCGTGCGTGTCTGTGTCTGCATCAATTCATTTATTTCGACAATAAGGGATAACCACTTGTGTGCTTTTTTTTGTTTGTTTGTTTTTCCAGCATCCACCCCAAGTGTACATGCAATTTTGCTAATACTGCCATCAGATCCAACAGGCACATGGCCTACTCTTCAGAAAAACAGAGCAGGTTTTTAACAAAACTGCATGCACGCTGGGACTGGCAGTAAGAAAAGAAAAGCACAGATCTTATTCCATTATCCTACAAATAAAAGACTTAATAGACAACACTACATGTTCGGGTTATTTTCTTGCTGTTGTTATTAGTCTATTTGTGTATCTATTCATGTTCATGTTTAGGCTGGGTTTTTTTATTTATTCATGATCGCAATCACTGTTGAAATAACTGTGAACATTTTTTGTTGATTGGTGTAAAAGTATGATTATAAAGAAATATAGATTGGGAAAAAAATTAAGGTATTTGTTGTGATTTCATCATATGTAAACTCTCTCATTCTCTTCTCGTCTCTCCTCCTCACTCTCTCTACCTTCTCTCGTCTCTCATCTCTCTACTCTCTCTCTCTCCTCTCTTCTCTCCTCTCTCTCTCTCTCTCTCTCTCTCTCTCTCTCTCTCGTCTCTCTCTCTCTCTCTCTCTTCTCTCTCTCTCTCCTCCTCTCTCTCTCTCTCTCTCTCTCTCTTTCTCTATCTTTCTCTCTCATTCTGTGTGTGTGTATATTTGTGTGCGTGTGTGTGACGCGCGCACGGGTGTATGCGCGCGCGTGTTGTGTGTGTGTGTAAATGTGTACGAGTGTGTGTGCGTGCGTCTATGTGTGTTTAAGCGCACGCTAGCACACATAAACGCCTGCACGCATTCGCTTGGGCATTTATGTTATAACGTGGAACAGATAGATAAATATGCCTGTTCCTCTCTATCCACACATGCACACACAACGCACTCACGCAGCCCCCCCTCACATACACATACACATACACACACGCAAACCACAAACACACACACACACACCACACGAAACACACACACACATCACACACACACACACACACACACGAAACACACACACACACACAAACACACACACACACACGAAACACACACACATACACACACACACAATTACCACCACGACCACCACCATACCACAATGAAACAACCAAGAACATAATTATTGTAAACATACATTATTATGTGGAAGAAACGAAAGCGGCACTGTACTTTGGCGACACATTTCTGCCAAAGAGAGCATTCCAAATAAAGCATAGATGTAACATCCCCATGTTAAACTGTACAGAACAATTTCAATACATGATGATATCAGTATGACAAAGCACACAAACAGTATAAAAGTGAGTGGCATAATCCTAGCGTAATTCTGTTGCCACACGAATACAGGGTGAGAGAGGGAGAGGTAGAGAGAGACGGAGGGGGGGGGGGGGGAGGGAGAAGGGAGAAAGAGAGAGACAATGTGGGGGAGAGGGGTATACCGACTGAGTCAAAGAGGGACCTACACAGAGAAAGACAGAGGGAGAGACAGACAGACAGAGACAGGAAGAGAGAGAGAAGAAGGGATGAGAGAGAGAGACAGAGAGAGAGAGAGAAGGAAGGGACGGAGCGAGAGAGATAGAGAGAGATGATACAATTTGAAACAAAGAGAGACACACAGAGAATGAGACAGGAAAGAGAAAGAGAGGAGAGGGAGAGAAGATGGGATGAAGGAGAGGGAAGGGAGGAAGAGAAGAGAGGGGGTGGTGACAGACAGACAGGGAGAAATTAGACAAAATGAGACAAAGAGAGACACACAGATAATGACACAGGAAGAGACAGAGAGAGAAGGATGGGGGAGGGAGGAGATAAGAGAGAGGAGACGAGAGAGAGAGGGGGGGGGAGAGAAAGAGAGAGAGAGAGAGAAAGAGGAAGAGAGAGAAGAGGATGAGAGAGAAAGAGAGAGAGAGAGAAGAAAGAGAAAGAAAGAGAGAGAGAAACAGACAGACAGAGACAGAGAGAAACAGACAGACAGAGACAGACAAGAAACAGAGATACAGAGACAGAGGCAGGACGGAGACAGACAGTAACACAGGGAGACAAACAGACATAGTTAAAGTAAGACAGACGAAAATGGCAACCAGAATACCACACAGTGATGAAATAAATCTGCAATAACACAATACTCAATACCCCTCCTCCTTAACCTCCCCCCCACCCCCACAAACATCCTCCCCCCATCACCACCACCACCCCACCGCATCACACACCACACACCCTCCCCAACAACCTACTCTTCACAAAACCCCCCCACCCCCACACCCCCATCACAACCCAACACAACCTCCACTTTCCACACCCCCCCCCCCACCTATACTCCCACCACCCCACCACCTCCACCACACATCTCCACCACACACAGCCACCCACACCCTAACATCCACACCACACACACACCTACCCCCGCCACAACACACACACACACACACACACACACACACACACACACACACACACACACACACCCCCCCACACCCTACCCACCAACCTACCCCATCCTCACACCCCCACCCCCACCACCACCCCTACACCCACACCTCCACACCCAACACACACCCACCACCTCCCACACCCACCCCCCCCCCCTCCTCACCAACCACACCCCCCAACCCCCTCAACCCCACCCACCCCCTCAACCTCCATCCCCAACCCCCCCCCCCCCCCCCAACCACAACCACCACCACCACCACCCCACCACAACTCCTCCCCTCAAACTCCGCTCAACCCTCCACCCAACTACCCCCCCCCCCCCCCCCCATCTCACCCCACCCACTCCTCCTACCTCACCCCTACCCCCTCCCACTCCCACCCACCCCCTACCAACACCCTCCTACCCCCCCCCCCCCAACACCCACCCAACCCTCCAACCCTCACACACGCGCGCGCGCGAGCGAGCGAGTGAGCGAACCGCAAACATCTCCTTTAGATGCCTTGCTTGTCTTCGTGGAATTTGGCTGCTGGGACGCAGACAAGAATGACGAAAGTGGAGAAGAGGGTGATGAACATGAAGACCCAAAACATCAGACGATCGATCACCACTGCCGCCTGCTTCCATTCGTCGTTGATGGCTTCCTCTGCCTCGCTCTCTTCTCGCTTCTCTGCCATCAACTGGTAAAAGGGCAGAACAACACATAATGGTGGGACACAGAAGAGTAAAAGAGAGAGAGAGAGAGAATTAGATAAAGAGGGTTGGGGTTTTTGGGAGGTTTTGAGAGTTGTTGGGTGGTGGTGGTGGGGTTTTTTGAAGGGGTTTGTATGGGGTTTTGAAAGGGTTGGGGTGTTTGTAGTTTTATTTTTGTGTGTGTGGGAATGTATGGTTTATAAGTAATGATAATGATGATGATGATAATAACAAGAATAATAATGATAATTGATAATAATAATAATAATAGTAACAACAACAACGACGATGATGGTGATGATGATGATGATGATAATAATAACAACAACAACAACAACAACATAATAATAATAATAATAATAATAATAATAATAATTAAAAAAATAAAATAAAATAAAAATAAAATAATGATAATAAATTAAAAAATAATAATAAACACAACAACAACAACAACAACAATAATGAAATTTCGTATCGCTGAATCTTGAAAACAAAGCAAAACTATGCGTGTGCATTCAAATCATTCGCACATATGCGACCGTTTACAAAAGATTACTAGATTCTAAATTTAAATACACACGCACACACATACTCACACACACACACACCACACACACACACACACACCACACACACACACACACACACACACACACTACCACCACACCACCATTACCAATCACAGAACACCATCCCCTGCTCCTCCACCCCTCACGAAACATCCAACCACTCACCACCACCCCCAACCACTACTCAACACCACCACCCCTAACCACCACACCACCCTAACCACCACACCCCCCTAACCCCACCACCACCCCAACCACCACCACACCCTAAACCCCCACCACCACCCTAACCACCACCACCACCATCCCCACCATCCATCACACCCCACCCACCACCACCCACCACCACCATCCACCACCACCCCCCCCCCACCACCCCCCACCCCACCCCCCACCACCATCCACCCCCCCCACCACCCCCCCCCCCACCACCCACCCCCACCCACCACCACCCTCCCCCCCCACCACCCACCTACACCACCACCACTACCCAACACCACCACCACCCACCACCACCACCCACCACCACCACCACCACCACCACCACCCACCAACACCACCACCACCCACCACCCACCACCACCACCATATACCATATCTACAACACTGTAAAAAGCACCACCACCCCCACCCTCACCACCACCCACCACCACCACCAGCACTACTCCATCCAGTATCTACAGCATTGTAAAGAGCACCCACCACCACCACCACCCACCACCCACCACCCACCACAACCACACACACACACATACACCACCCCCACCCCCACCCTCACCACAACCACCCACCCTCACCACCCACCCACCCCCCCACCACCCCCCACCACCCACCACCCCACACCCACCCACCCCAACCCCCACCCACACCAAACCCACCCACCACCACCAACACCCACCTTGAGGTATCTCAGCAGTTCTTCCATGCCAGAGTTGGCTCGCTCATACAGCGACATCTTGGTGATGTCGGAGCCTCCTGACATTCTCTGGGGACTGGCACTGGCCAGTCTGAAGTCTGCCTCCCCCCCTCCTCCAGCATTGGAGGAGCTCTTTCGGCTGGAGCATCGCACCTCCAGACTCATGTTGTCGTCTGCTAACACACATCGAAAGGATGGGGGGAGGGGGGAGGAGTAGTAGTTGTTGTAGTAGTGTTGAAAAAGGTAAAAGGGCTTAAAAATGTTTGTTGGAGAGTGGTGGTGGGGTGGGGGTGGGGTGGGTTGGGGGTGATGGTGATGCCCTTTGCATGTAAGCTTTCTCTCTCTCTCTCTCTCTCTCTCTCTCTCTCTCTCTCTCTCTCTCTCTCCTCTCTCTCTCTCTCTCTCTCTCTCTCTCTCTCTCTCTCTCTCTCTCTCTCTCTCTCTCTCTCTCTCTCTCTCTCTCTCTCTCTCTCTCCCTCTCTCTCTCTCTGTCTCTCTGTCTCTCTCTCTCTCTGTCTCTCTCTCTTTCTTTCTCGCACACACACACACACACACATACACACACACACATACATACTTACACACACACTCAGAGGCATGCATGTGAACGCACGCACGCAAACGGGCACGCACGCGTGCACATATACACATACGAACGCATGTATGTACGCATGCACGTACGCACGCACGCGTGTACATGTACACATACGCACGGATGTATGCACGCATGCGCGCACGCACGCACACAAGCAAGCACACATGTTACAAAATTGACAAAACTGCATACACACGGGAACTGGATGAAATAAAAGCACATGAGCGCTTATTCCTTCATCCTCGAAATAAAAGAATAAATAGATAAAATGTTAATAAATAAAAAAATAAATAAACAGAGGCACGCATACGTGCACATGCACACACACATACACACACTCATACACACGCGCACACACACATGCTCTCTCTCTCTCTCTCTCCTCTCTCTCTCTCTCTCTCTCTCTCTCTCTCTCTCTCTCTCTCTCTCTCTCTTTGAATGAATGAATGAATCTGCATTTTTTTCAAGGGTAACAGAATAAGCACACGCATACTTTTTTTCATCCGGCCCTTGCCCTGATTAGGGACTACCAAGAAAAAAAGAGAGAGCGAGAAAGAGATAAAGAGAGAGAGAGAGAGAGAGAGAGAGAGAGAGAGAGAGAGAGAGAATATGACGGTATAAGAATATGAACACAAATAATATGGTTTTGCTCTTAGGTAACTCAAACCCACACACAAAACGGTGTGGTGTAAAATGGGACATAAAATCCAAGGAAACAACATTAATTCTTAGTTACATAACTAGGGAACTGATCTACAGCACACAATGTCATCACAAACACAAACTTGTACATCCTAGTATCATTCTTCATTTCAACGTAGCAACACAATCGTTGCAACTTATCTCCCTTGTCCCAACAAGTTACACTCGCCAGAACAATATTTTAGTCAAGATGGATCTCTGCTAAGATTTTTCCATCCGCAACAACATATTAGATGTGGCTGCAAATTGTTCCATATTTTACTGAAAGCAAAAGGAAAGCACTGTCAATTTTGTATGTTAATTTTCTTGCCAGTGCCGTGATATCTGCACACATAATGGTTCGCTCCCTTTCCTTTACGTTGGTAGTTTTCGGCAAAATTAGTTTCTATTTTCGGAGTTGGGGTGTGTTTGGGTTTATCAAAAGATCATCAGTATAGGTTTGTTGTCAAGGCTAGTATGGGAAACTGTTTTGGATAAAATGTTTGTATGGAGGGGGGAGGGGGCACGATTTGCTTATTCAATGCACCATCTGGAAATAAAAATTTGATTTGACTTCTCACACACAAACAAACACTTACACACACACACACACAAACACACACACACAAACACAACACATGCACAAACACACACACACACACACAAACACACACACTTACACACACAACTAATACTCGCCTCTATCCGGTAAAGAATTGGCGCGAGCTTTGAAGCTATGGTTAGGAAGTGACGACAACGGAAGTGCGTCACCGAGCAAGCGCACAGACAGCTCGGGCGATTCGTTTCGCCGGTAGGTGGCAGACAACGAAGATGGCGTCACTAGTATTTCCGGAGCGCTGGCAGAGGAGACAGCCGTATGCCGTCTGGGACAAAACTTCCTCCATGATGGCAAACACGAGCATCCCACTATCCGCGCGAAAAAGCCCAGAATAAGAACCTGGAGAGACGCAAGAAAACAAAAAGAGTTGAACAGACCTTTGATGGACGTTTTTAGCCAAGTGGTTAAGACCATTCGACTTACCAGCCACCCTGGCGCAGTGGTTAGTGCCTTGGATTTCGGGCTGGAAGGTCGTGAGTTCGAATCCCATAAAAGTTGTGAGGGATTTTTCGGACTCCGGCCGGCTCCTTTCCAGAGTGAGTGTGCTGTGGGCTCAGTGGGAAGACTGGGACCACACAGTCGAGCTTTGTCCAGGATGCGAGTTTGAGGGTGCTGCTCAAATTACCTGACCAACACTGCAGGTGTCTGTATCTCTCGGGCCCGGTTGACGCCGGGATATAATTATGAT
>CM054147.1:54719896-54722396 GCA_028751875.1 Rapana venosa | reverse complement strand
TCCCCATCCCCACCCCCATCCTCATCCCCATCCCCATCCTCATACCCATCCTCATACCCATCCCACTCCCATCCTCTCATCCCCCATCCTCATCCCCATCCCCTCATCCTCATCCCTATCCCCATCCCCATCCCCACCCTCATCCCTCATCCCCATCCCCATCCTCACTCCCATCCTCATCCTCATCCCCATCCTCACCCCCATCCTCCTCCTCCTCCCCATCCTCCTCCCCATCTCATCCCCATCCTCCATCCTCATCCCATCCTCTCATCCCCATCCTCTCATCCCCATCCCCATCCTCATCCTCACCCCCACCCTCTCACCCCCATCCTCTCATCCCCATCCTCTCATCCCCATCCCCATCCTCTCATCCCCATCCTCTCATCCCCATCCTCTCATCCCCATCCTCATCCCCATCCTCATCCCCATCCTCACCCCCATCCTCTCATCCCATCCCCATCCTCATCCCCACCCCCATCCTCTCATCCCCATCCTCTCATCCCCACCTCATCCCCATCCTCATCCCCATCCTCATCCCCATCCTCATCCCCATCCTCACTCTCATCCCCATCCTCATCCCCATCCTCTCATCCCCCACCTCATCCTCATCCCCATCCTCTTCATCCTCACCACCACCCTTCTCCTCCTCCCCCTCCTCCACCTTTTTACCACCACCACCCTCCCTCACCTCTACCTCCTCCTCCTCCTCCTCACCACCACCACCACCACTTCTCCTCCTCCCCCCACCACCCCTCCACCCCCTCCACCACCACCCACCACCACCACACCCTCCCACTCCTCCACCACCCCTCCACCACCACCACCACCACCTCCACACCCATCCATCCTTCCCACCACCACCACCAACCACCTAACTCAACACAACCCTCATCCTTGGTTTACATTTTTCAGCTCAGCAGCCGTTATGTTCATGTTAATCTTCATTGTTTAATTGAGCAGCACACCATAAGCTACAAGCTTGTTGGTGCTATGATTCCAAAAATGCTGTTTGTTTTCAATGTTTATACTCATTTCTGAATAACAACTATTTAAACCAACCCCATCCTTACTCCCATCATCCTCTCACTCCCTCGTACCGATGAGCGGCACGGCATCAGAAGTAGGCGGCAGGCTCTCGGCCACTAGCAACATGAAGACGGAGTAAGAGAGCAGCACGGTGATGCTGAGGGTCATCTTCTCGCCGGCCTCCACGGGCAGACAGAAGGTCAGCACGCTGAGGATGTTCAGCCAGAAGCAAGGGAAGAGGATGTTGAGAACGTAGTACAGGATGCGGCGCTGGATGACCAGCACGATCGTGACGTCTGGGTAGACGGCGTCGCTGATTGGGTACACCACCTTTGGCAGACAGAGAGAGAGAGAGAGAGAGAGAGAGAGAGAGAGAGAGAGAGAGAGAGAGAGAGAGAGAGAGAGAGGGGTCGAGTCGAGTTCGAGCCCAAGTCCAAGTCAAAGTCAAAGTCCAAGTCGAGTCATGTCAGGTCAGATCAGGTCAGGTCAAGTTCAAGTCAGGTCAGGTCAGGTCAGGTCAGGTCGAGTCAAGGTCGAGTCAAGTCAAAGTCAGGTCAGGTCAGGTCAGGTCAGGTCGAGTCAGGTAAAGTCGAGTCGAGTCGAGTCAGGTAAAGTCGAGTCAAGTCGAGTCAAGTCCAAGTCAAGTTCCAAGTGCAGTCCAGTCCAGTCAAGTCAAGTCCAAGTCAAGTCCAAGTCAAGTCCAAGTCAAGTCCAAGTCAAGTCCAAGTCAATTCAAATCGAGTCAAGTCCAAGTCATGTCCGGTCAAGTCAAATCGAGTCAAGTCAAGTCAAGTCCAAGTCGAGTCCAGTCAAGTCAGGTCAACGTTCAGTCAAGCCGAGTCAAGTCAAGTCATGTCAGGTCGAGTAGAGTCAAGTCAAGTCCAGTCAAGTCGAGTCGAGTCCAAGTCAAGTCCAAGTCAAGTCCAAGTCAAGTCAAGTCAAGTCCAAAACGCTTTAATCATTCCCATGAAGGGCAATTAACAATATACTGACAGGCACATTTGATACCTATAAAATTATCTCACAAGACACAAGAAAAACTACATTTCAGATTGTTATTTGAGGGGTGGGTGGGTAGAGTATGGGGAGGGTGGGGGGAGAGTGAGACTATCACTCCAGCCTCCTCCTCAACCCCCCCCCCCCCCCCCCCTCTCTCTCCGTGTCGTAAAACGTCTTGCGCGTACGTTAAAATCCTGTTCCGTTTTTTTTGTTGTTTTTTAGGCTATTGTGTGTGTGTTGGTGGGAACCAGGAGGTTACTGAATTGACAAAACTGCGTAGACATGGGGATTGGATGTAAAAAGAAAGCATAAGTGCTTATTTTATTATCCTCGATAGAAAAGAATAAATTTATAAATAAATAAAATCAGAGTGGGTGGGGGGGGGGGGGGGGGGAGGGGCGGGAGGGGGGGGGGGGGGGGGGGGAGGGGGGATGAGGGAGGAAGGAAGAGTGTGAATTTCATTGATAATGAGGTG
>CM054147.1:54699896-54702396 GCA_028751875.1 Rapana venosa | reverse complement strand
AGGCCCCGTGTGCGAACGCACGCAGAACATCATGCGCACACGAAAAATCATGTTCGCTTTTTGTAAGAGTAGGCCGTTGTGTGCCGGTGGGAACAGATGACAAAATTGACAAAACCGCATACATACGGGGACTGGAAGTAAAAAAAAAGCACACACGTGCTTTGTTCCATTATCCTCGATATAAAAGAACAACATATTTAAAAAACAAACAAAAAAACCTGTCTTTCTATAAAACACGTTAAATCCTGTTCCGCTTTTCGTAAGAGTAGGCCATTGTGTGCCGGTGGGAACAGATGACAACATTGACAAATCCGCATACACACGGGGACTGGATGTAAAAAAGCACACAATTGCTTGTTCCATTATCCTCGATATAATGGAATAAAATCTTTAAAAAACAAAAAAAACCTGTCTTTCTACAAAACAACAACAGCAAAATCAAAAACAAAAAAGTGCAAAAGCTGTAACTGACTAATTCTCTCACAACCCAAACTGTCCTTCCTAAAAGAAAATTTTTTTAATTTAAAAATAGAAAAAAAATGAAAGCTGTAACTCACTAATGGCTCCACAACACAAACTGACCTTCCTAAAAACAACAAAACAAAAAACTGAAAAAGAAAAGCTGTAACTGACTAATGCCCTAAACAACACAAACTGTTCTTCCTTAAAACAACAGCAACCCCCCTCCCCCCAAAAAAACCCCAAACAAAAACCAAGAATGACAAAAAGCTGTAATTGACTAATACCCCCACAACACAAACTGTCCTTCCTCAAAATAACAGCAGAAAAAAGGAAAAAAGCAAAAAGCCTCAGAAAAATGGAAGCTGTAACTTACTAATACCCCCACAACACAAACTGTCCTTCCTATAAACAAAAAAACAAAAAAATGAATAAAAGGAAAAGCTGTAACTGACTAATGCCCCCCACAACACAAACTGTCCTTCCTCAAAATAACAGCAAAAAAAACACAACCGTAACAAACAAAAACAAACAAAAATACAAAAAGCTTTAATTGACTAATACCCCCCCCCCCCCAACACAAACTGTCCTTCCTCAAAATAACAGCAGACAAAAAGGAAAAAAAACAAAAAAACAGAAAATGGAAGCTGTAACTGACTAATACCCCACAACACAAACTGTCCTTCCTTAAAACAACAGCAAAAAACCCCAAACAAACCAAAACCAAAACAATACAAAAAGCTGTAATTGACTAATACCCCCCCACAACACAAACTGTCTTTCTTAAAACAACAGCACAAAAAAACAACAACAAGCAAACAAAAACAAAAAATTACAAAAAGCTGTAATTGACTAAGACCCCCACAAAACAAACCGTCCTTCCTCAAATTAACAGCCAAAAAAAAAGGAAAAAAGAGAAAATTGAAAAGCTGTAACTCACTAATACCCCCACAAAACAAACTGTCCAGCAAAACAATAGCAAAAAAATACAGGAAAAAAGAGCTGTAACCCACTAAAAATAAATGCCCTGACAACGCAAATTGTCCTTCCTCAAAACAACAACAAAAAACAAAAACAAAAAGGGGAAAAAACCGGAAAAGCTGTACTGAAGTGACTAGTACCCCCACAACACAACACAACCGTTTCTTCCTTCCTTCTTTCCTTACTTCCTCCCTTCCTTGCTTCCTTCATTCCTTCATGCCTCCTTCCCTCCCTCCCTTCCTGCCTCCCTCCCTTCCTTCATTCATTCTTTCCTTCCTTCTTTCCTTCCTGCCTCCCTCCCTCCATCCATTCCTTCATTCATTCATTCCTTTCTTCCTTCCTTCCTTCTTTCCTTCCTGCCTCCCTCCCGCCATCCATTCCTTCCTTCCTTCATTCCTTCCTGCCTCCCTCCCTCCCTCCCTTCCTGCCTCCCTCCCTCCCTTCCTTCCTTCATTCATTCTTTCCTTCCTCCCTTCCTTCCTTCCTCCCTTCCTGCCTTCCTTCCTTCCTTCCTTCCTTCCTTCCCTAGTCCTCGCTGTCATCTCCTTAAGTAGTCAAGCACCAATGCGTCACCGGGGACCCAACCTATGAATACGAAATGGCCTTTGTTTCTTTTAGAGTCCTCTGTCTCTCTGTCTGTCTGTCTGTATGGCTGTGTAGCTGTCTGTCTGGCTGGCTGGCTGGCTGTCTGGTTGGCTGGCTGGCTGTATGGCTGGCTGGCTGTCTGTCTGTCTGTTTCTCTCTGTCTCTGTCTGTTTCGTTTTCTCTCCCTCTCTATCTTTGTCTCTCTCTGTCTTGTATGTCTGTGTCTGTCTCCCTGTGTGTCTCTTTCTCTCTCTCTGTCTTTGTCTGTCTGTCTCTCTCTCTCTGTCTCTGTCTCCTCTCTCTCCTCTCTCTTTCTCTCTCATTCTTTCTCTCTCCTCTCTCTCTCTCTCTCTCTCTCTCTCTCTCTCTCTCCTCTCTCTCTCTCTCTCTCTCTCTCTCTCTCTCTCTCTCTCTCTCTCTCCCTCCTTCCCTCTGTCTCTGTCTGTCTGTTTCTGTCTGTGTGTCTGTCTCTGTC
>CM054147.1:54689896-54694896 GCA_028751875.1 Rapana venosa | reverse complement strand
CCCTCTGTCTGTCTCTCCCTCCCTCTCTCTCCCTCTGTCTGTCTCTCTCTCTCTCTCTCTCTCTCTCTCTCTCTCTCTCCCTCTGTCTCTCTCTCCCTCTCTCTCCCTCTGTCTCTCTCCCTCTGTCTGTCTCTCTCTCTTTCTCTCTCTCTCTCTGTCTCTCTCTCTCTTTCTCTCTCTCTCTCTCTGTCTCTCTCCCTCTGTCTGTCTCTCTCTATCTCTCTCTGTGTGTGTTTGCAGAGGGCACACAACAATACATGTCAGATTAGGAGTTGGAAGGAAACAGACTGTGTGGACGATCTGTGATTTCACTTTTTGTGTTTAGTTCTTCACAACAGTGGAGACTTTGATCTAGACGGTTGTAAGAAAAACGATACTGTGACTGTTTCAAGTGTGTATTGTATTGTAGTGTAGTGTAGTGTAGTGTAGTGTATTGTGGTGTAGTGTAGTGTGGTGTAGTGTGGTGTGGTGTGGTGTAGTGAGGTGTGGTGTGGTGTGGTGTGGTGTAGTGTAGTGTGGTGTGGTGTGGTGTTGTGTAGGGAGTGGAGGGATTGTGGTGTGGTGTGGTGGAGTGAGTGTATGTGTTGGTTTGTGGGTGTGGTGTGGTGTGGTGTGGTGTAGTGTGGTGTGGTGTGTGTAGTGTAGTGTGGTGTGGTGTGATGTGGTGTGGTGTGGTGGAGTGTAGTGTAGTGTGTGTGGTGTGGTGTGGTGTGGTGTAGTGTAGTGTAGTGTGGTGGGGTGTAGTGTGGTGTAGTGTGGTGTAGTGTAGTGTGGTGGGGTTTGTAGTGTAGTGCAGTGCGGTGTGGTGTAGTGTGTGTGGTGTAGTGTAGTGTAGTGTGGTGTGGTGTGGTGTAGTGTAGTGTAGTGTGGTGTGGTGTAGTGTGGTGTAGTGTGGTGTGGTGTGGTGTGGTGTGGTGTGGTGTAGTGTTAGTGTAGTGTGGTGTGGTGTGTGGTGTGGTTGGTGTAGTGTAGTGTGGTATGGTGTGGTGTGGTGTGGTGTAGTGTAGTGTAGTGTGGTGTGGTGTGGTGTGGTGTGGTGTAGTGTAGTGTAGTGTGGGGTGATATAGTGTGGCGTGGTGTGGTGTAGTGTAGTGTAGTATGGTGTGGTGTGGTGTAGTGTAGTGTGGTTTGGTGTAGTATAATGTAGTGTAACGCTTTGTATTGCAATCCAATGCATTGCATTGCAGTGTAGTGTAGTGTAGTGTAGTGTAGTACATTGCAGTGTAGTGTAGTGTAGTGTGGTGTGGTGTGGTGTGGTGTAGTGTAGTGTAGTGTAGTGTAGTGTAGTGTAGTGTAGTGTGGTGTAGTGTATGTAGTGTAGTGTAGTGTGGTGTAGTTTTAGTGTAGTGTAGTGTGGTGTAGTGTAGTGTAGTGTAGTGTAGTGTGGTGTAGTGTAGTGTAGTGTAGTGTGGTGTGGTATGGTGTAAGTGTAGTGTAGTGTAGTGGTGTGTGGTGTAGTGTAGTGTAGTGTAGTGTAGTGTACTGTAGTGTAGTGTACTGTAGTGTAGTGTACAGTAGTGTAGTGTACTGTAGTGTAGTGTAATGTAGTGTACTGTAGTGTAGTGTACTGTAGTGTACTGTAGTGTAGTGTAGTGCATCTTCTCCTGAACAGAGGTTACAGAGTGACAGAGAGAAGATTGGATGGAGGCAGTATTTTGTGTATGTACATCAGACAGTTTCTGAACTAACTGCGTCATAAAACTATCCTGCTGTTACGAAACATTTCATCTTTCTTGTTCTTCTTATTGTTCTTGTTATTCTACGATTCCTCCCCTTGTTCTTGTTGCTGTTGTTGTTGTTGTTGTTCTTCTTCTTCTTCTTCTTGTTCTTCTTCTTGTTCTTGTTCTTGTTCTTGTTCTTGTTCTTGTTCTTGTTCTTCTTCTTCTTCTTTTCTTCTTCTTTTCTTCTTCTTCTTCTTCTTCTTCTTCTTCTTCTTCTTCTTCTTTTTTTGTTTCTTCTTCTTCTTTTCCTCTTCTTCGCGATTCTTCGCTATTTCTCTTGTTCTTGTTCTTGTTCTTGTTCTTCTTCTTCGTCGTCGTCGTCGTCGCAATTCTTCTTCTTTTTCTTCTTCTTTTTTCTTCTTCTTCTTCTTCTTCTTCTTCTTCTTCTTCTTCTTCTTCTTCTTCTTCTTCTTCTTCTTCTTCTTCTTCTTCTTCTTCTTCTTCTTCTTCATCAAACGCTCACACAGAAACTACTGTTGTCTGTCATATGATAGAAAACACGTTGCGTTGCCATTACGCGCCTGACAAGTCAGGCCCAGCGCGTCCGACTTCAGCATAGGAGAGAAATATTATTTTGTAAAGTGTTCCTGGAAAGAAAAGGACAGGAAAATGGACAAAGAAGGCGGAAAAGAGACCATCCCCTTCGTGTACATACACTTTAAAAAAAAAGATAAAGGAGTCCCATAACCTATAAGGTCGTAGGGGAGCGAGGCGTCAGAGACCTCACTTCTCTAGGGGCCAGCATATTGAGGGCGGCGCCCATCTCCTCTCCCTCGCTGCTTTACCTTCCCTGACCCTAAAGAGGGCAGGTACCCATTCACAGCTGGGTGAACTGGGGGAACTGTACTGAAGCCAAGGCGCGGCGCAAACGGTCACCCATCCAACTGGTAACCACGCTCGACGCTGCTTAACTTGGCTGGGGGAAAGCGAGTGCTCCGACCACTGAGCTATCCCGTCCCCATACACTTAGAGAAGATCAAATACGCACGAGAAATAATCCATCATTCCTGTCAGCGAACGTACCCAGAATACATCTCCGAAGTCAGAATGCAGCTACCTTCGTGAAAGCGAAGAAACCCATGGCCGCATACGCAAAATCTCACCATCACTAGTGAAAATCCTCGGAGCTGAAGCCGAGGAACGAAGAAGAATAAAAGAAAAAGAAGTCATAATTCTGATACAATCTATGCTCCAGTCATAATTTCTGGCAGGCGATTCTGACAGGCAATATATCTCCCTTGATATTCAAAGACTTCTGTGTGTGTGTGTGTGTGTGTGTGTGTGTGTGTGTGTGGTGTGTGTGTGTGTGTGTGTGTGTGTGTGTGTGTATGTGTGTGTGTATGTGTGTATGTGTGTGTGTGTGTGTGTGTGTGTTGGGGAGGGGGGGGAGGGGGGAGTTGCTTACACGTTCTTTTGCACATTGCGGTTGCAGAGAGACACAGATGCAAAACAGACACACGCATATCCCTCACCTCACCTTCACCTATCCCGTAAGTCCCTTGGACCGTGGGGGGCACCACTGTAGAATTTGCAACCAGCTTCCTCCACTCTCCGCGGTCTTCTGTTTTCTGTAGCGAATTCGTTCCACTCAAGGCCAGTCAGTCCACTCTCTGATGTTGTCTTCCCATCGTTTTCTCATGCATATGCATACTTATATATAAGTCTATGACAGGCATTTCAAGCGTGTCCACCGTGTGGGGTTGTGCTTCACTGTTGAATGTCAGAGGGCAGTGGATATAGAAGGTTCTTCAGTTACCATAATTATCTTTATCATAACCCCCCCCACACACACACACACACACACACCTCTGTCTGTCTGTCTGTCTTCCACGTTACTTTGTATGAGTCAGCAGATGGGGCAGAGATTTATCTTTTTACAATTTTTTTTTATACCACTTGAAGTCACGGCAGATTTCTCTGCGTGAAATTCAGGCTGCTCTCCTCGGGGAGAGCGCGTCGCCACAAGAGCAGCGCCACCCTTTTTTCCCCCTTTTCCTGTCTGCAACTGTATTGTTTCCCCAATCAGAGTGACTTGTTCCTACAGAATTTTGCCAGGGACAACTCTCTCGTCGTGCAGTTTATCGTCTCATCCGAAAGACTAGCACCTAGACCACCACTCAGGTTCTAATGGATGGGGAAAAGTTTCGGGCATAAACGGAGTTCGAACCACACTTCCGACCCAGAATTTTCGCTTTTTAGGCAGGTGCGTTACCTCTAGACCACCGCTCCGAATTAATGTATTATCATTTTTGTCGGTCGTGTTAGCCATGCCTCAAAACAGCGAGATGCGCTGCTGTTCGGAAACTGGGCAGAAATTTGATTAAGGGGGATCCTGCCCCAGCAACCCCCACCCCCACCCCCCCCCCCCCCCCCCCCCCATCACTCTCCGCCAAGTGGGCTACAGACAGTCAGCGTTGGAGTGTTCTCCAAAGCCAACCAGCCCCAGGCTGCAGCACATAAGACGTGCGAGTCAAGCCCCTAGTCAAGAGTCCTAGTCTAACTAAGACTAACTGTAATGGATTCCTGGTGGGAAGCCACTGATCTGCCAGTCTTGCACTATCAATTACGGCGCATAAGTGCAATTCGCAAGTACTGTCTACTGAAGCAACTCCAAACTTGTCAATCTCTCATCTTTCTCGACTGGACTACTGTAATTCTCTCTTGGTGGTTTGCCGGCAAACATCCATCCACTCCTTCACGCATAAACCTGCAGCTCGACTGGTCCTTAGAAAGAAAAATCTAACACTCCTCCTCTTTTGCGATCTCTTCACTGGCTGCCTGTCTTACAAAGAATAAAGTATAAGATTAATACCCTTTGTTTCAAATGTCTCTACAAATCTGCACCTTCTTATCTCTGTAACTGTCTTCACCTGTACACTCCGTTCCCTTCGTTCATTTGTAGATACGTTGTGCTTTCGAACACCCAGATTTAAACAAACCACCGTTGGCCGTCGCTCTTTCTGTTTCTGGTCCCTCCACATGGAACGACCTCCCTCTTCCACTTCGCCAAAAGCCTTCATTTGATTCTTTCAAATCTAGCCTCAAAACGCACTTATACTCTACTTGAGATCTTCCCCTATTGTCTGTTCCTACTTCTCAATAGCTGCCTTTGTGTATATAAATTTGATATTTGTTTATCTTGATATTTATGGATGGTTGCATGCGTGTGAATGATTTGAATGCAAGCGCTTTGTTTTGTTTACTTTACAAGATTCAGCGCTATATAAATTCCAAACATTATTATTATCATTATCATTATCATTATCATTATTATTATTA
>CM054147.1:54624896-54674896 GCA_028751875.1 Rapana venosa | reverse complement strand
GTGTGTGTCTTCATTTTACGTCTGTTCACTTAAAAGGGGTATTTTGGCGAAAGAGGCGGGAAAGGGGGGTGTTGTTTGGGGTAATGTGGTTGTGTGTTGCGTGAAGCGTGCGTGCGTGCGTGCGTGTGTGTGTATGTGTGTGTGGTTGTTGTTGTTTTGTGGGGTTTGACAAGTCCTTTTACTGTGTATGAGCCCTGAAATCCCGTTTCACAAAAAAAAGGGAAAAAAAAATTGTAACCAAAGTTGGGAAAATCAAATTTATAGCAAAGGTGGGGGGGGGGGGGGGGGGGGGGGCAGGGAAGAATAAGATTTTGGAGCGGCATCAGAAAAAAATTGCCCAAGAATTTTCAAAAAGAAGAAAAAGAAATTTCGAAGAAGAAGAAGAAGAAGAGAAGAAAAAAGAAGAAAAGAAGAATTGAAAGAAGGAGAAGGAAATTGCGGGAAGAAGAAAAAGAAGAAGGAGGGGAGGAGGAGGAGGGGAAGGATAAGGAAGAAAGAAGAAGAAAGAAAATTTCAAAGAAGAAGAAAAAAGAATTGCGAAGAAAAAATTTCAAAAAAAGAAGAAGAAAGAAGAAGAAGAAAAAGAAAGAAAAAGAAGAAGAAAAGAAAAAGAAGAATTTCGAAGAAGAAGAAGGAGAAGGAGGGGAGAAGGGGAAGGTAAGGAAAAGAGAAGAAGAAGAAGAAGAAGGAAAAAGAAGAAGAAAAGGGGAAGAAAACCCAAAAAAACAATTAAAAAATAAAAAAAAAAAAGGGGAAAAAGAGTAGAAAGAACGAAACAGCCCAAAAAAAAAGAAAAAAAAAGAAAGAAAAAAATTTCAAAAAATGATCATTTGAAAAAAAAAAAAAAAACCGTTGAGAAAATATAAGGGGCCCCGGGGAGAGAGAAGATGGGGGGGGGGTGGAATGGAGTGGAAAGGAGAAAGGGGGGTAAGGGAAGGGACAATTGTACGGAGATTTGTTTATCATTGGTGCAAAGATGTCGTTGCCAATGCTATCGGACTCCGACAGGCTTACGTCCCCTTTTCCCCCGCGGTTTGGTACCCAGGCGCGTTTTTTTCATTTGTATTCTGTCTCTCTGTCTGTCTCTGTTTTTGTCTGTCTGTCTGTCTGTGTCTGTATATGCTTGTCTGTTTTACTGTTTCCATCTTTCTTTCTCTCCGTCTTTCTTTCTCTCTCTCTCTTTCTCTCTGTGTCTGTCCTTTCTGTCTCTCTCTCTTTCTGTGTCACCGCCTCTCTTTGTCTGTCTGTCTTGGTCTCTGTCTCTCTCTCAATCTTTCTGTTTCTCTGTCTCTCTCTGTCTGTATGTCTCTCTCTCTCTCTATCTCTCTCTGTCACTCTTTGTCTGTCTGTCTTGGTCTCTGTATCTCTCTCAATCTTTCTGTTTCTCTGTCTTTCTCTGTCTGTGTGTGTCTCTCTCTCTATCTCTCTCTCTGTCACTCTTTGTCTGTCTGTCTTGGTCTCTGTATCTCTCTCAATCTTTCTGTTTCTCTGTCTTTCTATGTCTGTGTGTCTCTCTCTGTCTCTCTTTGTCTGTCTGTCTTGGTCTCTGTATCTCTCTCTCAATCTCTCTCTGTCAATGCCTCTGTCATTGCCTCTCTCTGTTAGTTTGTCTGTCTTGGTCTCTGTCTCAACCTATCTGTCTCTTTTTCTATCTCTCTCTCCATCTCTCTGTCTCTGTTTCTCACTCTGTCTCTCTCTCTGTCTGTATGTATGTCTCCCTGTCTCTGTCTCTCTATCCCTATCTGTCTGTCTCTGATATGAAGCTTGTGAGAAGTTACAATTCAGTGTTTTTGTTCTTTTGTCTGGTTTTGCTCCTTGAAATGTATTGGGGCCAAAGGCCGATGAACATTGGTCCATTAATTTTCAGAATTGGATCTCTCTCTCCTCTCTCTCTCGTTCTCTCTCTCTCTCTTTCTCTCTCTCTCTTCTCTCTCTCTCTCTCTGTGCTCTGTCCCCGTCTGTCTGTCTTTATCTCCCTCTCTTTCTCCTCTCTATGTCTCTGTCTGTCTGTCTTTTTCTCCTCCCCTCTCTTTTCTCTCTCTCTATGTTCTCTCTCTCACTGTCCCCCCCCCCCCCCCCCCCCCCCCTGTCTCTCTCTCTGTTGTGTCTCTGTCGACTTTCTCTCTCCCTCCCTCCTCCTTCTCACCACCCCATCTCCCCCTACTCTCCTCTCCCCCTCACCCCTCCCCCCCCCCCACCTCCAACCCTTCGACCCGGATCCTGTCATGTGACGTGATGCGACATGATCTCACTGACCCACACGCCCACCCATCGCCGGCCGCCGCACTTGCCACAGCACGCTCACACACGCTAGCACACACCGCCGCACACACTACACACACCCCATCACACCCCATCCGCCGCTCACACCTCCCCCAGCACACACACATACACCATGTATCTCACGATATCCGTCTGACTGTGTGTAACGAGATACTGCCGTCGATCGATATGCTTTCACACTCTGGTGATCGTCCGTCATCACAGACGCACGCACAGTGAGTGACGATCACACCACCGTCACACCCCGCTCCGTCATCTTCCGTTCGCTTCTCTTGTTTCTTTCATTCTTTTGTTGTTGCTGTCGTCGTCGCGTTGTTCTCCTTCAACGCCACACACGCACACTATCCCCCCCCCCCCCCCTTTTTTTTTTTCCCCCCCCCCCCCCCCCCCCCCCCCCCTTTCCCCTTTTTTTTCCCCCCCCCCCCCCCCCCCCCCCCCCTTTTCCCCCCCCCCCACCCCCCCCCCTCCCCCCCCCCCCCCCCCCCCCCCCCCCCCCTCCCCCCACCCCCCCCCCCCCCCCCCCCCCCCCCCCCCCACCCCCCCCCCCCCCCCCCCCCCCCCCCCCCCCCCCCCCCCCCCCCCCCCCCCCCCCCCTCTCTCTCCGAATTGCAGGCTAAACGACCACGTAGGAGTCACATCATCATGGTTGACGTTGTAACGACAGGAAATACTCCATCAACATCAAAGAACACACACACACACACACACGCACGCACGCACGCACGCACGCACGCACGCACGCACGCACGCACGCACGCACGCACACACACACACACACACACACACAGCGAGCTTGTTAATCCTTGCAGAAAACGATAAAAACCTTTTGATGCTGAGATGGTGATGGTGGTGTGATGATGGTGACGGTGATGATGCCGGTGATGATGATGATGGCTTTGACGACGACGATGGTGATCGTCGTCATCATCAGGAGCAGCAGCATGGTGATGTTGACGATCAACATCATCGTCGTCATCATCATCGTCGTCATCATTATCGTTGCTTTCTTGTTTCTTTCATTCTTTTGTTGTTGCTGTCGTCGTCGTCGTTGTTCTCCTTCAAACGCTTAGACAGCAACTACTATTTATTGTCCAGTATACAAGCGAAAAATGACTTACACTGCCGTTAAGCACCTGGCAAGTCAGACCCGGCACATCTGACTTCAGCGTAGTAGAGAATTGTCATCTTTTAAGTCTTTCCTGAAATAAAAAGACAAAGAGAATGGAACGAGAAGACATAAAAACAGATAAGAAAGAGGTGGACGACAGGAAGAAAAAACTAAAGGAACCAGACAGACACGAAAGAGAAGGATGGAAGACGAAAAGGAATTCCTGGTACATAATTTCTCCAGAAGGTAGGAGAATGCTATAAAGAAAGAACAAGAACAGAAACGAATCGCCAACACAGAATTTCTCTAGAAGATAAAGGAGTCCCATAACCTATAAGGTCGTAGAGGAGCGAGGCGTCAGATACCTCACTTCTCTAGGGCCAGCATATTGAGGGCGGCGCCCATCTCCTCTCCCTCGCTGCTTTACCTTCCCTGACCCTAAAGAGGGCAGGTACCCATTTACAGCTGGGTGAACTGGGGGAACTGTACTGAAGCCAATGCGCGCAAACGGTCACCCATCTAAGTGGTAACCTCGCTCGACGCTGCTTAACCTTGGCTGGGGGGAAAGCGAGTGCTCCGACCACTGAGCTTTCTCTATCTTTCTCTAGAAGGTAGGGGTGCTATTTATACCGACAGGTCACCCCCTTGGCATCCCCACGGGAAGGGAGGTGGGGGATGGGGGGAAGGAAGGGGAAGGTTTTGAATGCTAAAATAAGCCATTAAACACTGGGAGGTGTGCTGGGGCATCTCAGTAGCAAAGACAGAGAGAGGAGAGAGAGAGATAGAGAGAGGAGAGAGAGAGAGAGGGAGGAAGAGAGAGAGAGGAGAGGGAGGGAGGGAGGAGAGAGGGAAAAAGAGAGAGGAGAGTGAGAGAGAGACAGAGAGAGAGGGAGAGAGGGAGAGAGAGGGAGGGGGGAAAGGACTGGTATGCTAAGCCATTAAACATTGTGCAGTGTGCTGGGGCCTCTCAGTAGCATAGAGAGAGAGAGAGGAGCGGGGAGGGGGGGGGGTGGGGGTGGGGAGAGACAGAAGAGAGGAGAGAGAGTGAGAGAGACAGAGAGGGGAGGGGGAGCTGGTAAGACTGTGAATGTGTCCCATGCTCAGGTCACTGGCCTCTTGAATCTGATCGTCTGCTACTGATGACCTGGCGTTTGCTGAACATTACACTACAGGCGACAAGGTTTAGCTTTTCTGATCTCTTCTCCTCTCTCCTCTTGTGCACTTCTTGGAGTTCTGTCTGTCTGTCTGTCTCTCCCTGTGCATGTGTGTGTGTGTGTGTGTGCGTGTGCGTGCAAGCGTCAAGTCAAATTTGTATTTCCAGATGGTACACTGAATAAGCAATGCATCTGCTTCTTTTCAATCACACCATCTATCTAGGAACAAAAAACAACTTGATCAATATTATCTAACTACATTATTACCATAAACTAATAATAATAAAACTAACTCCAAAAGAAAAATAGAAACAGAGAAAAAAAAGAAGAAAGAAAACACACAAACACTCACATGCGACCAACAACAAAAAAATCTCATCAACGACAAAAATACACTGCATAACTCATACACACATACATGCACGCACACGCAATATAATAATAATATATGGAATTTATATAGCACTGAATCTTGTAAAACAAACAAATCGAAGCGCTTGCACTTAAATCATTTACGCGCATGCAAATAATATAACACAACACAACCCAACCCAACCCAACCCACATTCATACACATACTCACGTACAAACACGTGCACATTTGTACTCACTTAGATTTAGATTACAAGAAAATGACAGAAAAAAAGCAAAATATCAAACAAAAATATATCAGGCTACAATATTACCCGTTTCATTGTGCGTGCATGTGTGAGTGCGTTCGTGTGTGTGTGTGAGTGTGTGTGCATGCATGTTTCACTTTAAATCCCTTCCACTTTAAGTGATATTAGATGATAGGGAAAAGGATTTTGAGAAAGGTAAAAAAAAATAATAAAGGAAAGAATGTGTATGAATGAGCATGTGTAAGTTGGAGTACATACAGACGAAAGAGTAGGGAGGGAGGGAGAGAGACAGACATACAAACAGAGAGACAGAAAAACAGAGAGAGACAGAGATAGACAGAAACACACACACGCACACACACACAGAGCAAAATTATCACTTCCACTTGTCACACATTTAAAAACACCAAAAATGAACACTTTGAAAATCAAACAGACCATATCGCTACCAATCTCTTTTTTCTTTAGATGTTTATTTCATACTGCATAACACACCAACCTTTCCAAAAATTATTGCATCCACTGAAACAAAAAAAAACAACAACAACAACAACAACAACAAATGGGTACTCGTCCCACAATTCATGTGCAACCTGGCTTTATCCAATAGCATTTTGCTGTGTACAACTGAGCAAAAAGTACCTTCAAGTTTAAAGATAAAAGATAAAAGGTAAAGATGTCCCATAACCTATAAGGTCGTAGGGGAGCAAGGCATCAGAGACCTCACTTCTCTAGGGGCCAGCATTTAGAGGGCGAAGCCCATCTCCTCTCCCTCGCTGCTTTACCTTCCCTGACCCTAAAGAGGGCAAGTACCCATTTACAGCTGGGTGAACTGGGGGACTGTACTGAAGCCAAGATGGTCACCCATCCAAGTGGTAACCACACTTGATGCTGCTTAACCTTGGCTGGGGGAAAGCGAGTGCTCTGACCACTGAGCTATCCTGTCCCTTAAATTTAAAGATACAAACAAAAATAAAACAAAGCAACAAAAAAAAGAAGCAAAAATGGGTATGCATCTTGCATTGACTTTTGTTTTCTTATAATAACAAAAGGTATCTGATCAAAAGCACTGTAAAAACATATCAACAAAGCAAAACAACAGCAGTAGAAGCAGCAATAATGACAGCAACAGTAACAACAGCCAACAACAACAGCCACAATGACAGCAATAGCAGCAACAACACTAACAGCAACATAAAAACAAGAAAGTATAGTATATCGTTAAAGTCAATTACACTACATTTATAAGTTGTACATCACACTCGTTATTTTTTCTTCCCTTTCTTATTAATCTATGTTGATGTAGTTCTGTGTGTGTGTGTGTGAGTGTGCATGTATGCGTGTGTGTACGTACATGCAAATGCATGTCAGATGACAGAATTTACAAAACCACGTACACACAGGGACTGCATGTAAAAAAAGCATATAAGTGCTTATTCCATTATCCTTGAAATAAAAGAATAAGAAAAGATTAATAATGTTTGGGACAGATAGATAGATAGATAATAATAATAACAATATCCACAAACACAAGTCTCTACAGCTGTTTGTGTTTAAATCCACATTTGTCACAGGTACATCAATAACATTCTGTGCGCACATGCACCTAGAAACAATACATACACATCATACATCCCTCGGATGAGACTGTAAACCGAGGCTCCGTGTTTGAATGCATGCAGAACATCTTGCACACACGTTAAATCCTGTTCCGCTTTTCAGAAGAGTAGGCCATTGTGTGCCAGTGGAAAGAGATGACAGAATTTACAAAACTGCATACACATAGGGACTGGATGTAAAAAAGCACACGAGTGCTTATTCCATTATCCTCGATATAAAAGAATAAATAAATAAAAGAATAAATAAAAAAATAAAAATAAAATACATAATTACAACGTATGTGAATGTCCACTCTGAGGCCTGTAGTGTGATAATTCAGCACCACACAAACACTCCATATCATCACCACACATACAGTATCTAACACATGACTAGCTGGTATTCCATATTCAAAACGTACACAGCAAGTGACTCTACCTCTTTCTGTGTTAACAGCTCTGAACTTCAGTCGCACATTGTACAGCTATCTTCTTCTCCTTCTTCTTCCTTTTTTGTCATGTTTCTCCCAGGGCAGGTTTGACATTGATAAGCCTTCTCCATCTCTCTCTGTTTTGAGCTTCCTTCTTATTTATGCCCCTTTCTCTAAGATCATCTGCAATACAGGCAGCCCAGGTTTTGCTAGGTCTTCACCTTTGGTCTCTTTCCATCCACTACGAAGTTCATTGCTCTTTTTATGATGTGGTGGTCTGCTTTCCGTTGAACGTGCCCAAACCAGCGCAGTCTATTGCTACTAGCTACAGACTTCAGATCATCAGCTTTGCACATTCTCCATAGTTCTTCATTGTACAGCTATCAGTCTACATCAAAATATAAGGTAAAAGGTAAAGGAGTCCCATAACCTATAAGGTCGTAGGGGAGCGAGGCATCAGAGACCTCACTTCTCTAGGGGCCAGCATATTGAGGGCGCGCCCATCTCCTCTCCCTCGCTGCTTTACCTTCCCTGACCCTAAAGAGGGCAGGTACCCATTTACAGCTGGGTGAACTGGGGGAACTGTACTGAAGCCAAGGCGCGCAAACGGTCACCCATCCAAGTGGTAACCACGCTCGACGCTGCTTAACTTGGCTGGGGGAAAGTGAGTGCTCCGACCACTGAGCTATCCCGTCCCATCACTTCTGTTTGTTTTTTTCATTCCTCAATTCTTTCAATTCACCAGTGGTGATAGTTTTCTTTTTGTTCCTCGGCTAGAGCTCCAAGGTTCACCAATGGTGAGATTTTTGGGTATGCGACCGTTTTTGCCCACCGTGAAGGTATCTGGATTCTGCCTTCCGAGATGTACTACATTATCGTTTTATGATCAAATTGTTAAATGATTTGCATTGCTACGCATTGCCTGATTTGCGTGCGACACACATCGATGTGGAGTTGTGCAGTGTGATGTGGTGAAAGTGCGATGTGGTGATGTGAAGTTAAGTACAGTGCAACACAAAGCAAATGTCTATTAGTGACACTCCACCACGAAATGAGTCACTTTGCACCTGACCCACTTTTCTGCTAGGAGCCATTTTAGGCAGGTGGGGGTCAGGTTGTGGATTTTGAGATTTCGACTGATTATAAAACTATAGCCATTTTTCTACCATGTATTGAAATATCAAGGCATAATTTTGTTTCCTTTTAAACATGTTTTCAAACACCCAAAGCCTCATTCTGTCCGCCTATCACGACGCTAAACTTGTCAGTTTCTCATTTTGTCACTTCCCACAGTTTATCATTTCAATTCGTAATAACTTTTCATAGAATTGTCTGATTTTCAATCTGTTTTCTGCATTGAATAGCTCTTTTATTGCAGATTAATAACATGCCAATAACTAAACATTGACCTCTGGTGCAATGCGACTTATTATGTGGAGGAGTGTCACATTTGTGGTTTTCTTTAGACTATTGATCAGTGACCAATTTTCTCATACCAGCATCAGCTTACTGTCAGCATTAAGTACAATTAATGGCAGTGTTAAAACTTTCACATAAAATAAGTGGGGGGTTTTGATGGCAAGGAATGCATCAAGATTGCAGCAATGATATATTATTGCATAAAGGATGAGAAGAATTTGAACAAAAGAAGAATTTGAAAAGAATAAGAATTCTGAAGAAATAGAAGCAGAAGAAGAATGCAAAGAAGAATTTGAAAAAGAAGAATTGCGAAGAAGAAAAAGAATTATGAAGAAGAAGAAGAAGAAGAAGAATTTGAAGAAGAATTTGAAGAAGAAGAAGAATTTGAAGAGCAAGAAGATGAAGAAAATGCTGTTTTTATTTTTTAAAGCTATTAACATTTCTTTGTGATCATCCTGTTTCAGTACAAGCAGTAACATTTTACATTATTAGACTTGTTTCTTTACATCAGGAACCACACCTACCCCCCAACAATCGATTACACACACAAAAGAAAGACAGATAAACATTGCTTTTCCATGGAAAAAAATAAATCTGAAAACCCAAACATAAAAACCTAAATAATCATGTCAGGCCTCTGGAATTTTCTAAACAACAAAATACCACCCCCCCCAACAACAACAAAATCCACACAAAAAATAATCCCACAATTATGTGTTGCCATCAAATCAATTCAAAGTCAGCCAGGCAATCAAAAACAAATCACTGCTCATCATCAACAACAAAAATACAGAATTTTAAAATAGATTAACTGTTCATCGTTTAATTAAGGCACTATGGCACAAACTGCAGTTCCATGCTCACACATCATCAGTCTTTAGGGTCAAAACCACACATCGACAAACAATTTTTTCAAAAATCTTTGTTCCTCGGCTAGATCTCTGAGGTTCACCAATGGTAACATTTCTACAAATCCAACAGTTCCTCACCCCCTCCAGTATTTAGGTAGCCACATTCTGACTTCAGGGATCAACACACCAAGGGAAGAGACTAGATAATGGCCAGGCGTCACGACTTAGAAGAACAGACAAGCTTTTTTATGGACTGTGGAATGACACAAGTACTGTGACAGATCTACCGATGACTCACGTGCCAGGAATGGGATGGCCTGGTGGTTAGATGACGTTTTCGTGATCTGCTGACCCGGGTTCGATTCTCGTTCAAGCGGATTTTTTCCTCTGCAGTTAACATCAGTGCCGACTCTGCTCCCCCCAAAAGTCTTTTGGAAAAGACTATAAACAGAGGTCCTTGTGTGAACGCACCACAGAACATCTTGTGCACACGTTAAAACCTGTTCCACTTTTTGGAAGAGTAGGCAGAAAAAATCAAATCCACACACACACAAAATAATCCCACAATTACAAGTTGGGTTGTGTGCCGGTGGGAACGGATGACAAAATTTACAAAACTGCATACACATGGGGACTGGATGTACAATAAAGCCCATGAGTGCTTACTGCTTTGTAACACCTCTCACAAAAGAGTGCTTTTGTGTTCGTTGTTACTAAGCGTAGTAAGGGAAAATAACTCCAATGTACCACAAGAGTAATCTTCTCTTGTTGAATTATTTCCCTTGATTTTTAAACTTTCTTCCTTTTCCTCCCAGACCATAGAGGGAAGAGCATGTGTGCTCGCGACTCTTAGGAGTCTGATGTTCCCCATTAAGGAACATCGTTTCATTGTTATATCGCTGTAATTGTTTCATCGATACATCCCTACATCACTTTCATCTATACATCCCTCTTATCGCTACATCATTATCATCGTTTATCTTTCTTTTGATCATTTAACAGATCAGTTGTGAATCTTTCGATCTGTGATCTGAGACGGATCCGTGAATGGTTGTGTGTTGAGGACTGGACACAATTATGTTTTTAGTAACTGGACAAAATAATTAACAGAATAGTTTGTGTTTTAAATTGTACTTGTGGTACAATTGGTGATGTGTGTGATTGTAGTTTAGTAGTTGTCAGTAGTAGTAGTAGAATATATTTGTGAACCCAACTTGCTTGGCCTGAAGAATTACATTGAATGAATGTTGTTGTTTGTCACATTCACAGTGTTTCAGTGTGATTGCTGAGTGAGTTGAGGTGGTAATTTTCACTACTAATTACTGTCTCCCTTTTATATTTCATTTCTATTTTCTTCTATCCTCTTCCTATCCCCCCTTTATCACTCCCAGCCCACTAGTAGGCGAGCCCTAATCCTCTTTAGGGACACTAAAGACAATAGGAGTAAGTCTAGGATTCCATTTCTGGTGCCGGATCAGGTGGTGCTAGGAATCGGGGTGGCGACCTAAAGAATTCCTGCTTAGGACTCTCTACAGCTTTATCCTTGAAATAAAAGAATAAAAAAAAAAAAAAAAGTGGTCAGAGCATTCGCTTTCCCCAAGATGAGGTTAAGCAGCATTAGAGCTATCCAATCACCGCTATGTTTGTTTGGTGCTGTAGTCTTTTCCCCCATTATGTGTGCCTGATGGGGTGCACTGCTGGAAATCTTGGTTGGCCAGATGTAAAACAAAGACAGAAATGCTGCACTGACATAACTCTGACTCAAGGGTCTAGAGGTAACGCACCTGTTTAGAAAGTGAAAAGTCCAGCTTCAATGTGTGCCGTGATTCCATCCCCGTTTCAGCCCAAAATTCTTCCAGATCCATTAGACGAGTAGTGGTCTGGGTACTAGTCTTTGATGAGTCTATCAACTAAGGTCCCGTGTGTTACACATATTTAGAGCACGTAAAAGAAACCTACAGCAACGAGAGAGTTGTCCCTGGCAAAATTCTGTAGGAAAACAGCCACTCTGATAGGGAAACAATTGCTGTTGCAGACAGGAAAAGAAAATAATAATGGGTGGCGACATGCTCTCCCTAGTGAGAGCAACCTGAATTTCACGCAGAGAAATCTGCCGTGACTTAAAGTGGAGTAAAATACAACTAAATACAATTCATTTGAAAACTATCATCGTGCTCGTAGCATCTACCAAATGCAATTTCCACACCCCTCAAAACTTAAAACGTAACTGATACCTTCATGGAACCAACTCTGTCTCAACACAAACTATCAAAATGCTTGCAACATCGACCAAATACAATTTCCGCACAATAAAAAACTAAAACTTGACCCACTGATGCCTTTGTGGGTCAAAAACAGGCCGACTCTCCGATAACAAAATGAATAACAACTGGCGAGATGTAACTTAAACAGCAATAAATCTGTGAAAGCAAAGCTACCCATGTTTTTCCTCGAAAGCAAACAAGATCTTTGGTCCCACATTTTTCAGTACACCCTGATTATCCCAAACAAAAATCTTTAAAAAAAGCGTATAAATCCAGAACTTTCTTAAACAAAAGAAAGACAAAAATGCATATGAGTGACACTCCACCACGAAATGAGTCACTTTGCACCTGACCCTCTTTTCCGCTAGGAGCCATTTTAGGCAGGTGGGGGTCAGGTTGTGGATTTTGAGATTTTGATGGATTATAAAACTATGGCCATTCTTCTACCTTGTATTAAAACATCAAGGCGTAATTTTGTTTCCTTTTGCTTTAAAAACATATTTTAAAAACACCCAAGCTCTCATTCTGACCACCTTTTACGATGTAAAAGTGGTCAATTTCTCTGTTTGTCATTTCCTGCAGTCTATTGTTTCTATTTGTAATAACTTTTCATAGAATTGTCCAATTTTCAATCTGTTTTCTGTATTGAATAGCCATTTTGTTGCAGATGAATAACATGTTAACAACTAAAAACAAACCTCTGATGCAATGCGATTCATTATGTGAAGGAGTGTCACATATTCCTAAAACTTTAACAGCACAGAAACAAAAATAATGCATACGCATATACATCATAGAACAATCAAGACATAAAAACAACAAAAAATGATGTAAGACAAAAATGTCATATAACCCTCAAGACAAACTCAACTAAATAAGCATAATTACGTCATCCTCATTGATCATCATGCAATTACGAACTCAACTCAAAAATTGCTCGGGGTCGAGTTACAACCCTGATAACCAAAACACAACAACAAACCTAAACCAACCCACCCCACCCAAAAAACCGACGTCAAAACACGACCCATCAGTCCTCATAGATCATGGCCCCCTGGCCGGGCTGGGTGGCAAAGAGGGCCTCAGCCACGTGTGGGGCCTTGTCAGGGTTGGGCAGGAAATACTTGTCCCTGATCTGGGCGAGGAGGGAGTCCGTCTGCCGCGCATCCACCAGAGAAACCACGCAGCCCCCCCACCCCGCCCCCACCATCCTGCAGCCGGCCACCCCACAGCTCCTGGCCACACAGCACGCGCAGGGGTGTACTTGGGTTATGGCGTTATGTTCATCAGTCGGTCGGTTGGTTGGTCAGTTGGTCGGTTGGTCGGTTGGTCGGTCAGTCAGCCAGCCAGTCAGACTGACAGACATATAGTCAGACTGACAGACAGATAGTCAGACTGTCAATCAGTCAGTCAGTTGGTTGGTCGGTCAGTCAGTCAGTCAGCCAGTTAGTCTGTCTGTCTATCAGCATTATATATATACATCTCCCTATCGCTCAATCTCTCTATCCATCCAACTATCTACCTACCTACCTACCTACCTACTTCCCTTCCTCCATCCATCTATCCATCTGTCTACCTACCTATCTATATACCTCCTCCCTCCCTATCTATCTAATCTAATCTAGTCTAGTCTTATCTATCTATCTATCTATCTGAGTGTATGTGTGTGTATGCACAGAGAGACAGAGAGAGAGAGAGAGAGAGAGAGAGAGAGAGAGAGAGAGAGAGAGAGAGAGAGAGAGAGGGGGAGACAAAGACAGACAGATGGAAAGATAGAGAGAGAGACAGAGAGAGATACACACAGAGACAGATAGACAGATAGATAGATAGATAGATAGATAGATAGATAGATAGAGAGAGAGAGACAGACAGACAGAGATCAACAGAGATCGACAGAGAGAGAGAGGGAGAGTGAGAGAGACAGACAGAAAGACAGAGAGAGAAGGGGAAGGGATGTGTGAGAGAGAGAGAGGAGAGAGAGAGAGAGAGAGAGAGAGAGAGAGAGAGAGAGAGAGAGAGAGAGAGAGAGAGAGAGAGAGAGAGAGAGAGAAAGAAAACTGACAGAAAGCAGATATAAGGAACAAGAAAGCTTTCAGACAGTGTATATCCCCCCCCCCTACAAAAAACCAAACCAACAGAAAAAAACCCATTCCTCTCTACATCAAGGGACGGGGATAGCCTAGTGGTTAGAACATTGCGTTCGCAATCTGACGACCCGGGTTCGATTCCCGTTCAAGGGGATATTTTCCTCTGGAGTTCACATCAGTGCAGACTCCACTCTCCCTAAAAGTCCTTCGGATGAGACTATAAACCGAGGCCCCGTGTGCAAACGCACGCAGAACATCTTGCACACATGTTAAATCCTATTACGCTTTTCGTAAGTGTAGGTCATTGTGTGCCGGTGGGAACAGATAAAAATCTACATCATCACCCTTACCTTTGGACCCAAAACTTTTCCCCCATCTGTTACACCATGAATGGTGGTCTGGGTGCTAGTTTTTCAGACGAGACGATAAACCGAAGTGCCAAGTGTTACACAAAATTATTTAGCATACGCAAAAGAACCCACGGCAACAAGAGAACAACTCTGGCAAAATTCTGTAGAAAAGAAGCCACTCTGACAGGGAAACAGATACAGTAGCAGACAGGAAAAAGAAACAATAATGGGTGGCGCTGCTCTTGTGGCGATGCGCTCTCCCTGAGGAGAGCAGCCCGAATTTCACGCAGAGAAATCTCGTGACTTAAAGTGGTATAAAAATTTATTTTAAATTATTGTTTTGTTTTTTTTTGTAAAAGAGAAATCTGCCGTGACTTAAAGTGGTATAAAAAAATATAAAAAATTTATTGTTTTTGTTTGTTTTTGTTTTTGAAAAAGAGAAATCTGCCGAGACTTAAAGTGGTATAAAATTAAAAAATTTTTGTTTATTGTTTCTGTTTGTTTTTGAAAAAGAGACATCTGCCAAGACTTAACCACTAGACTGCCTTACCCTGGAAATTCTCCGGGGCTAAACGTGCACCCTATACGCCAACAACCCGGAAAATTTCCGGGGTGTCGAACCGAAGTAAACAAGCCTGCTTCCTTGACTACAATTAAAGGGAAACAACTCCAAAATTAATGGAGGTCACTCTCCTGTTGCTTGGCATCATCAAGCTGCAAAAACCGTGGCAAAAACGATCGTTTTTTCGCTCGTATTTTGTGTTTTTATGCATGACTGCTTGGGAAGTTCTTATTCAAAATTGCTGACACTTCTTGTTGAAGGCATAAATAACTTTACACAGCTGTAAAAGTGGCAAATAAAACTGTAAATTTACCTAACATTGATGAAAACGATCGCGTATGATTCAGGAGATCGTGTATTTAAAAAACAATGAATGAGATTTGGCCTAGACATATGTTTGACATTATTGAGATGGGGGGTACTCGAATGACAGAGGTGATGAAGAAATCGTATTTATGGTCAATTTTTTTACGTTTTAAATATATTTTCTCAGTGAAATATACTCGTGATCCAGAGGTCGCGGGTTCGATCCCCGCACGGCTCGGTGTTGTGTCCTTGGGAAAGACACTTTACTCCTATTTTCCTCACTCCACCCAGGTGTACAAGTGGGTACCAGCTCTGCTGGGGAAGTATCTGGCGACAGACTAGCGTCCTGTCACAGGGGTGGTGAAAAACCATCAGTTCGCTTAACGCTACAGAAACCGGGATAAGCTCCAGCTCTATGGGCCTTCTGGCTCGAAAGAACTCAGTGAAATATCATGCTAACTAATTTGAGCTCACCTAGAAGTAATCTACGATATATATACTGTCTTTGGGCAGACTATCAGGAATATTCATGTAGTAGTTTCTGAGTAAGAGGGATATGAACATAGCAAGTGGTACATAAGAATTTTATTCCCCGGCATATAGGGTGCACTTGCACTGGGCAGTTAAGAGGTTAAAAGTGGTATACAATTTTTTAATTATGGGGTTTTTTAAGTTTGGGTTTTTTTGATAAAGAGAAATCTACCATGACTTAAAACTGATATAAAACAAATTTTTAAAAAATTACATTTTTCTCCTTCTTTTTCTTAAAAAAATCAATAACTACCTAAAACGACACACAACACAACACACAAAATCCAAGCCTATGCTTCTCCTTCAGTCAGCCAGCCTCCCTCCCTCAGGCTTACTTGCAGACATCCACCAGCAGGTCGGTCTCGGGGTGGGTGCACTGGTACAGGGTCTTCAGGCTGTCTTGGCTGGCCTCCAGCAGTCGGCCCAGCTGCTGCAGCACGTCTGGGGGCCGGCTGTCGCACAGCTTCTTGAACTGCACCACCCGCCCTGCCTCCGAGAACACGTGCAGCGCGCGCTTGTACAGCTGGAAGCTGCTGACTGCAACACAACGTCGGATGTGTCGCGTGTTTGTGTCGATCGGTGGTCGAGAGGTCACGCGCCTGTCTAGAAAGCGAAAAAGTCCGGGTTCGGACATGTGCGGGGGTTCGATTCCCTGTTTGGGCCTGGAACTTTTCCCTCCCCCCATCCTTTAGACCATGAGTGGGTGGTCTGGGTGTGAGTCTTTTGGATGAGATGATAAACCGAGGTCTCGTGTGTGTTGCACAAAATTATTCAGCGTGTGTAAAAGAACCCACAGCAACATGGGAGTTGTCCCTGGCAAAATTCTGTAGAAAAAAGCCACTCTGATAGGGAAACAAATACAGTTGCAGACAACAACAAAAAAAAAAAAAGGACAAAAAAAAGGGTGGCGCTGCTCTTGTGGCGACGTGCTCTCCCCGGGGAGAGCAGCCCGAATTTCACGCAGAGAAATCTCGTGACTTAAAGTGGTATAGATAAAATGAAATGAAAAAGTGAAATGTGGGTTTTGGGGGAACACGACTGTGTTTGGAGTGTTTGTTTAGTGGAAATTTGTGCGTTTATGGGTGGTGATAAGTTAGGTGTGTGAGTGGGTGTGGGTGTGGTTTTCTTTACCACAGTCAGCTTAACAATGTTTTCAATCTCAGAATAAAACCGTGCAACGAAATACACATTACAACAGGGTTTGAACCTGAATCTTCTGTCACTCAGTACCACCACTCCAACAGTAACAAAAACACAACAAAACCATCACACACAAAAAACACACTAGCACAACCTACGGAGGGGATGGGGAGGGGGGGGTGAGGGAGGACGGGATAGCCTGGGCTAAGTGATGTATTTGTGATCTGCTGATCCGGGTTCGATTTTTGTTCAAGAAGTTTTTTCCTCTGGAGTTAACATCAGTGCAGACTCCACTCTCCCCAAAAGTCCTTCGAATAAGACTATCAACTGAAGTCCAGTGTGCGAACGCACGCAGAACATCTTGCGCACACGTTAAATCCTGTTCCGCTTTTCGGAAGAGTAGGGCATTATGTGCTGGTGGGAAGGGATGATGAAATTTACAAAGCTGCATACATACAGGGACTGGATGTAAAAAAAAAGCACATGAGTGCTTATTCTATCATCCTCAACAACCACAACAATAAATATAAAAAAGTACATAAATCTCCCCTCCCTCCTCATTTCCCTTCCTCCCACCTCTCTTTCAATCTCATTTCAACCTCACAGAACCATGACGCCAACAGTACCAAAAAAACCCCACACAACCACAACAAAAAAAAACCCATCACACACACACAAAAACAACACCAGCACACCACATCACACCAGCACACCGCTACCTCCTAGCGTGTTCTGGCTGAGGCTGGTGGCAGCCAGGTCTTCAGGGGTGACCTGCAGGATGCGGCAGACCTCCTCCTTGCTGTAGTCCTCCTTCTTCAGCAACCTCTCCACCAGGGGAGCCATGTCCTCCACCTCCAGCCCCAGCCGATGCTGCACGTCCCTCAGCCTCCGTATCCCCCGCCAGTCCAAGTCCTGACACTTGGCCAACACCTGGAGACAGGGTGATGTATATCGGGTGTGAGAACACTGTTGAACGGGATCGATGGATGCTATAGTGTGGATCAGTGGTCTAGAGGTAACGCGCCTGTCTAGAAAGCGAAAAGTCCGGGTTCGGAAGTGTGCGGCGGTTCGTTACCCCGTTTGGGCCCGAAACTTTTCCCCCCATCCATGAGTGGTGGTCTGGGCGCTAGTCTTTCGGATGAGACGATAAACCGAGGTCCCTTGTGTTACACGTAATTATCTAGCGCACGTAAAAGAACCCAAGAGAGTTGTCCCTGGCAAAATTCTTCGAAAAAAAGCCACTCTGATAGGGAAACAAATACAGTTGCAGACAGGAAAAAGAAAAAAAAAAAAGGGTGGCGCTGCTCTTGTGGCGACGCGCTCTCCCGCTCTCCCCGGGGAGAGCAGCCCGAATTTCACGGAGAGAAATCCGCCGTGACTTAAAGTGGTATGAAATGAAATCTGAGCGCTTTGATTGTTGCTTTACAAGATTCAGCGCTATATAAATTCCATACATTATTATTATTATTATAGTTCACAGCGTGGCAAACCCAGCATAAGACTATAAACCGAGTCCCCCGTCTTCGAAAGCATGCAGAACATCTTGCGTGCATGTTAAATCCTGTTCCGCTTTTCAGAAGAGTAGGCCATTGTGTGCCGGTGGGAACAGATGACAAAATGTACAAAACCGCATACACACGGGGGATGGATGTAACAAAAAAGTACATGAGTGCTTATTTCATTATCCTCGATATAAAAGAATAGATAAATAAATAACTCAGGCAAAGGTCTGATACTAAAAATGTGACACTCCACCAGAAAATGAGTCGTTTTGCACCTGACCCACTTTTTTCTGCTAGGAGTCATTTTAGGCAGGTGGGGGTCAGGTTGTGGATTTTGATTGATTATAAAACTATAGCCATTTTTCTACCTTGTACTGAAGTATCAAAGCATAATCATGTTTGCTTTTATTTTAAACAGCATATTTAAAAACATCCAAGCCCTCATTCTGACCACTAATCACGATGCAAAACTTGTCACTTTCTCATTTTGTCGCTTTCTGCAGTCTACCATTTCAATGAGAAATAACTTTTCACAGAAGTGTCCAATTTTCAATCTGTTTTCTGTATTGAATAGCCTTTTTATTGCAGATTCACAACATGTTAACAACTAAAAATTGACCCCTGGTGCACTGCAATTCATTATGTGGTGGAGTGTCACAAACTAGTGAGCCCCTTTCTATTTTACCAGGTCTAAGTGTGGTCACTTTCCTGCTATCATTTGCACCAGCTGGGCTGGGATGGGATGGAATGGGGCTTAAGTGTGGGTAAAAATGGCTGCATACCGCAAAAAAAAAAATCTCTTCATTGGTGAACCTCAAAGCCGTACAGCCAAGGAACGGAAGGAAAGAAAAAAGAAAGAAGAAAATAAATACAATAAAATGGAATAAGGAAGTTACACATCACAGCCCACAAATCCAGCACAACTCAGTCAAGGGTCCAGGGCCCAGTGCTAAAATTAGCACACCCCTTCCATTTACCAAGTCCAAGTGTGGTAACAGTCTGCTGTAATCAGCGCCAGCTGGGCTGAAATGGATAACAGCTGAGAGCAGCTGAAAGTGGGGAAAACTGACAGCTGCTGCTTTAGCCGAGTGGTTAAGATCATTCAACTTCATTCCTGAAGTCGTGGGTTCGAATCTCAGCATCAGCATGTGGTGATTTCTTCTTCGCTGAACACTTAGTAGCTATTTTTGTCTGTTATATGAATGAAAATGCTTTACGATACCGTTAAGCGCCTGACAAGTCAGGCCCAGCGCATCCGACTTCAGCATAAGGGAGAATTATTATCTTATAAGTCTTTCTAGATAAAAAAAAAAAAAGGCCGGAGAATGATGAACCAAGAAGGCAGAAAATAGACGAGAAGGAAGTGACAGGAAGACAAGGAACAAGGCAGAAACAAAGAGAGGGATAGAAAAGAGGAAATTTTCTTGCACCGAATTTCCAGAAGGTGGGGATGCTATTTCTGCAGTCAGGCCACTGGCATCCGTGGGCATGAAAGAAAACAAAATAAATGAATAGACAAAAAATGATGTATATCTATAATGAATGATACATATGGAAGTTACATTTTATTCATTCACATTTCTGTATACAGTCTGCAGAAAGCTTGTGTGACCGTCTTCAATGAAGGGTGGATTTTGTCAGCAGTCGCATCACTGTCCTTGGTGTTTGTATCCACTCTTTTCCCTGAAGTCGGAATGCACCTACCTTAATGGTAGGCAAAAGACAGTCACATATATATGCGAACAATAATCACACCATTGGTAAACCTCGAAGCCAAGGAAGAAAAAAGCCCACTGCACTCTCAAGTACAATAACACTTTCCTGAGTGCTGTTTTGCTACTTTTAAAAGCAGTTTCACATACAGGAGATGAACAGCGACTTATACTGTAGTAGTGCCAGAAACATTTAATGAATGATGAGGAAGGTGGCAGGATGGTTAAGACATTTGCCAGCCAACAAGTAAACCGTGAGGTTCTGGGTTCGATTCCCAGCCTCGCCCTTTCTTCCCAGTTTGACAAAAAAATCGAACTGAATGTCAGTCCTTCGGATGAGACTATAAACCGAGGCCCCGTGTGTGAACGCATGCAGAACATCTTGCGCACATGTTAAATCCTGTTCCGCTTTTCGAAAGAGTAGGCCATTGTGTGCCGGTGGGAACAGATGACAAAATTTACAAAACCGCATACACACGGGAACTGGATGTAAAATAGCACATGAGTGCTTATTCCATTATCTTTGATAAAAAAAACCCTGAGCGCTTTGATTTGTTGCTTTACAAGATTCCGCGCTTTATAAATTCCATACATTATTATTATTATTATTACTACAAACAGGAAAATCATAGTTCTTATCAGTCAAAGCTTGCTTTTGTCAGCTTGTCACCACAGTTCTATGCTTTTGTATATTTTGTTATGTTAAAAATATTGAATGGCTGTGACAGATCGACAGATCTGCGTGTCCCTACCCTGATTAGTTTTTTTGTTTTTTAAAGAAAAATAATTATAATAATAATGATGATAATAATAATGATGATGATAATGATGATAATCACAAGTCAGGCCTCGACCTCGGCAGGGGTGAGAATTTTTATTTTTGAAGTCTTTCAGGGAAAAAAGAAAGGCAGCAGGAGAATGGACCAAGTCACCACGACAGGAAGCAAAGGAAACAAGGCAGAAACAAAGAGAGGGATAGACAAGAGGGAATTCCTAGCACAGAAGGTGGGCATGGTATTTATACCGACAGGCCCCCCTGGCATTCCCACAGGCATGGATCCTGTGTTGTTGTTGTAGTTGTTGTCCCTTCTCTCATTCTTTCACGTCTGGACTATTGCAATTCTCTTTTGTCTGGTCTGCCAGCATCATCTATCCACTCCCTTCAACGTATACAAAACTCGGCAGCTCGACTAGTTCTCAGAAAGAAAAAATCTGAGCACATTATCCCTCTCTTGCGATCTCTCCACTGGCTGCCTGTGCCACAGAGAGTACATTATAAGATCAGTACCCTCTGTTACAAATGTCTCCACAAAACTGCACCCTCCTACCTCTGTGAATGTCTTAACCTGTACACTCCTTCACATTCCCTCCGCTCTGCTGCAGATACCTTGTGCCTACGAATATCTAGATTCAACCAATCCACCGTTGGCCGCTGCTCTTTCTCTATTTTGGGTCCATCGACCTGGAATGAGCTCCCTCTCTCTTCGCCAGAAACCTAGTTATGACACTTTTAAATCCAGCCTCAAGACATATTTATTTCAAACCTAAGATATCCCCCCTCCTGTTTCATATCAGAGCTATCCCATCTTCACTAACCCAAGTCCTATCACCCTGCTAAAGTATATGACCTGTGTGAGTGTATGTGTGCTTTTGAAAACCATTTGACTATTGAAATTTTATTTCATAGATTTTGTCTGCATCCCAGCACATTTGTAAATATCTGTTTGTTTAAACTATTGATATTTATCATTGGTTGCATGACTGTGTAAGATTAGGTTGAATGCATGCGCTTTGATTTGTCTTTGCAAGATATAGCGCTATATAAGTTCCACTTATTATTATTATTATTATTATTGTGCATTCCCCAGTTTAACACTCTGGGGGTCACCCAGAACGTGCACTCTGACTCACTCATCATCCCACCTGGGAATCACTGTGAGATTGAAATTGCACACCGAAAGAGAAGTTTACGTGTATGACTGTTTTTTAAGAACCTCACCATACAGGCAGCCATATTTTGACTTCAGATAATTTTGTTCTCCTTTGAAAAGGTAAGTGCAGGTTTGTTGTGTTAAGCGCTTGTCATGGCTGAAGGCAAATCTCAACACAACATTTTACAACAGAGTAGGCCTTGGCAATAAGCTGACATCAATGGCTGACACAGCTTTTGGCCTATGATACCAGATACTCTGACAGCGACAACAGCACCAGCCCTTCCTGACTCACATTGCACGAATCCAGCACAACTCAGCCCAGGGTCCAGTGCTAACATTAGCCAACCCCTTCCTTTTACCCAAGTCCGAGTGCGGTCAGTTCCTGCTAGAGTGGATGACTGGTCTAGAGATACCGTGCCTGCCTAGAAAGCAAAAAGTCCGGGTCAGAAGTGTGCGGTGGTTCAATCCCCATTTGAGCCCAAAACTCCCCCCCCCCCCCCCCCCCTCCCCTATCCATTAGACCATGAGTGGTGGTATGGATGCTAGTCTTTTCAATGAGACGATAAACCGAGGTTCCGAATATCACATAAAATTATTTAGCGCACGTAACAGAACCCGCAGCAGCAAGACTTTTTTGCAGCAGCAAGAGTGTTGTCCCTGGCAAAAAATCCTGTAGAAAAAAGCCGCTCTGATAGGGAAACAACTACAACTGCAAATAGGGCACACAAAAAATACTGGGTGGCGTGGCGCTACTCTTGTGGCGACACGCTCTCCCCAGCAGCCTGTATTACATACAGAGAAATCTACCGCGACTTTAAAGCGGTATGACAAAAAAACGAACATGAAAATGAGCACCAGCTGGGACGGAATGGAATGGATAGCAGCTGAGAGGAGCTGAAAGCAGGGAAGGGGGGGGGGGGGGGGGGGGGGGGGGGGGGGGGTAGGGCTGAAGTGCAGACTCACTGCGCAGCCAGGCGACACTCGACGACTCTGGTGTTGAACTCGGAGGAGGCGGCCTTGTTGTGCTCGGCCAGACTGTTGCTGATGAGGAAGCTGGCCTCTGGGGGCAGCTGCACGTCCTCCGTCTCCAGGGGGTCAAACTTGATCAGCTTGGCCTGTCCACGCATACATATATCTGTCTGTCTGTCTGTCTGTCTGTTTGTCTATCTATCTATCTATCTATCTGTCTATATATATATATATATATATATATATATATATATATATATATATCTGTCTATATATATATATATATAGTAAAATGAAAATAAAAACACAACTGTGTTCAGCTTCATTTCTCCGTTTATTATTTTCAGCACGACAACTTTTTCAACTGTGTGCTTGAAGGGAGTGGTGCCCAACAGAATTGTGGGTTTTTATCAAGACAATTCTATATATATATATATATATATATATATATTATATATAATATATATTATATTATATCTGTTTTTGTTTTGCAGTTTCTTGTTTTGGTCTTTATTTATTTTATTTATTTATTTATTTTTTGTTTATATCGAGGATAATGGAATAAGCACTCATGTACTTTTTTACCCCAGTCCCCGTGTGTATGCGGTTTTGTAAATTTTGTCATCTGTTCCCAACGGCACACAATGGCCTACTCTTGCAAAAAGCGGGGGACAGGATTTAACGTGTGCGCAAGATGTTCTGCATGCGTTCGCACATGGGGCCTCGGTTTACAGTCTCATCCGAAGGACTTTGACATTCAGTTCGTTTTTTTTGTCAAACTGGGAAGAAAGGGCGAGGCTGGGAATCGAACCCAGAACCTCACAGTTTACTTGTTGGCAGGCAAACGTCTTAACCATCCTGCCACCCTCCTTCTGTCTTTGTCTGTTTGAGTGAAGAATCAATCAATCCAAAGAATCAAGAATCAAAAACTTTATTGCCATTAAGTCAGATCAAGACTTACTTGACACCAAACATAACAAACATAGTCAACATTTCTTAAAAGATGTAGATTCTTAGATTGATGTATTTTCTCTATGCTCTGGCACTTCTGGAATAAAGAATCATGCACATATGTGATCATGTCTAACAGATAGTCCTCCTTGTTGAAAAGCTTACTCACATTCTCGTTGTTATTCATGACATTTATTTGTTTTGACTTGATCATTTGTGTGTGTGTGTGTGTGTGTGTGGCATATGTGTGTGGTGTGTGTGAGTGTGAGTGTGTGTGTCAAGTCAAATTTTTATTTCCAGATGGTACATTGAATAAGCAATGCATTTGTTTTTATTTCATCAAGCCATCTATCTAGGAACAAGAACAACTTGATCAATAAATATAACAACTTGATCATTTGTGTGTGTGTGTGTGCGTATGTGTGTGGTGGTGTGTGTGGAGTGTGTGTATGTGTAGGTGTGTGTGTGTAGATATGTGTGTAGGTGTGTGTGTGTGTAGATGTGTGTGTAGGTGTGTGTGTGTGTAGATGTGTGTGTAGGTGTGTGTGTGTGTGTGCGTAGTGTGTATATATGTGTGTGTGTGTGTGTGTGTATATATGTGTGTGTAGGTGTGTGTGTAGAGTGTGTGTGTAGGTGTGTGTGTGTGTGTGGTGTGGGTGTGTATATATATATATATGTGTGTGTAGGTGTGTGTGGTAGGTGTAGGTGTGTGTGTGTGTGGTGTGGGGGTGTATATTATGTGTGTGTAGGTGTGTGTGGGTGTGTGGTGTGGGTGTGTATATATATATATGTGTGTGTAGGTGTGTGTGTGTGTGTGTGTGTGTGTGGTGTGGGTGTGTATATATATATGTGTGTGTAGGTGTGTGTGTAGGTGTGTGTGTGTGTGTGTGTGGTGTGTGGGGGTGTATATATATATGTGTGTGTGTGTGTGTGGTGTGGGTGTGGTATATATATATGTGTGTGTAGGTGTGTGTTTAGGTGTGTGTGTGTGGTGTGTGGTGTGGGGTGTATATATATGTGTGTTTAGGTGTGTGTGGGTGTGTGGTGTGGGTGTGTATATATATATGTGTGTGTAGGTGTGGTGTGTGTGTGTGTGTGGTGTGGGGGTGTATATATATGTGTGTGTGTGTGTGTGTGTGGTGTGGGTGTGTATATATATATGTGTGTGTAGGTGTGTGTTTAGGTGTGTGTGTGTGTGTGGTGTGGGGGTGTATATATATGTGTGTTTAGGTGTGTGTGGGTGTGTGGTGTGGGGGTGTATATATATGTGTGTGTAGGTGTGTGTGTAGGTGTGTGTGTGTGTGTGGTGTGGGGGTGTATATATATGTGTGTGTAGGTGTGTGTGTAGGTGTGTGTGTGTGTGTGGTGTGGGGGTGTATATATATGTGTGTTTAGGTGTGTGTGTGTGTGTGGTGTGGGGTGTATATATATATATATGTGTGTGTAGGTGTGTGTAGGTGTGTGTGTGTGTGTGGGTGTGGGGGTGTAATATATATGTGTGTGTAGGTGTTGTGTGTAGGTGTGGGTGTGTATATATATATGTGTGTGTAGGTGTGTGTGTAGGTGTGTGTGTGTGTGTGGTGTGGGGGTGTATATATATGGTGTGTGTAGGTGTGTGTGTGTGTGGTGTGGGGGTGTATATATATGTGTGTGTAGGTGTGTGTGTGTGTGGTGTGGGGGTGTATATATATGTGTGTGTAGGTGTGTGTGTAGGTGTGGGTGTTTTGTTTTGTTTGTTTGTTTTTTTTAATGTCTATTCACTACATGGTGATTTAGACACTACCCGCATTCATACCAAAGTACCTATTATTACACACCGCATCTCTCTCTCTCTCTTTCTCTCCCCTACACGCACCCACATCCACACACACATAAGTATATAAATATATACATATATATATATATGCATATACATATATATAAATATATATATATATATATATATATATATATATATTATATAATATATATATATATATATATATATATAAATATATATATATATATATATATATATATGTAATTACAGTAAAGGTTCTACAGGTGAAGAATATATGACTTCAGCAACTGACACTATGAATTGCTGAGAGTCATATAAAACTTCTGACTAGTGGCATATTTCTTATGAATATCTAAACCTCTCCTTTTTATCATGTCAAGAAGAATTGGGCAATCAAACAACAAATGGTGGACTGAAAGTGGAATAGAACAACAACATGTTACATTTTTTGAATATTTAGTATTCCATGCATTTAATCTCAGTTTATGTATTAGAATTTCTAATTTCCGTGGGCAAGGAAACTGCTGATAATGTTTTTCTATAATCTTTGAATGCATGCATTTCATTAACTTAGAATGAATTTCATAAGACGACAATGCAAGATTAGAATCAACACTTCAGTACTGTATCAGAGGCACCTTGTTTTGCCAAAGAATCAACCAGCTCATTCGAATAAATTCCACAATGAGAGGGGATCCAGCAAAAAGTTATGCTGATGCCTCTGCTTGCAATAGAATGAATCAGGAATTTTATCTCAAATACAATATCATTCCTTATTTTACCATGCCATGACTTTAATGCCATTAACACTGCCTTTGAGTCAACGCAAAACAGAATTTGGCAAACATCAATAGCAGTATCAGACAAAAAATTCAAAGCCATAAGAATTGCAATAATTCAGAAGTAAAAATAGAAAATGTTGTCCTAAATGAAAAGATTTTTGAACTTTTAAAGTCGGAATCACATATGCAGCACCCCTTTTGCCTGTTTCTAATACAGATCCGTCAGTATACACTTTTAAGTGATTAGAATAATTATTTTCTAAGTGACTTTTTACATCAACGGTGAGAAGATTTTGATCTTCATTTTTCTTTATTTCCGTGTAGTCGATGTCAAATTTAGCTGAAATATATTCCCAAGGAGGAAATTGTGGAACAACCTGTAAAATTGGAATTGTTGATATATCGATGTCATTTTCTTTCATAAATGTGTCTGTATAATTTTTAATTGGCTGCAGAAAATGAAATATTGCGTGTGGTGTGTATATATATATGTGTGTAATATAGGTGTGGGTTGTATATATTATGTGTGTGTGTAGGTGTGTGTGTGTGTGGTGTGGGGGTGTATATATATTGTGTGTGTGTGTGTGTGGTGTGGGGGTGTATATATATATTGTGTGTGTGTAGGTGTGTGTGTAGGTGTGTGTGTGTGTGTGGTGTGGGGGTGTTATATATATATATGTGTGTGTAGGTGTGTGTGTAGTGTGTGGGGTGTATATATATATGTGTGTGTAGGTGTGTGTGTGTGTGTGTGGGGTGTGGGGGTGTATATATATATGTGTGTGTAGGTGTGTGTGTGTGTGTGTGGTGTGGGGGTGTATATATATGTGTGTGTAGGTGTGTGTGTGGTGTGGGGGTGTATATATATGTGTGTTTAGGTGTGTGTGTAGGTGTGTGTGGGTGTGTGGTGTGGGGGTGTATATATATGTGTGTTTAGGTGTGTGTGGGTGTGTGGTGTGGGGGTGTTATATATGTGTGTTTAGGTGTGTGTGGGTGTGTGGTGCGGGGGTGTATATATATGTGTGTTTAGGTGTGTGTGTAGGTGTGTGTGGGTGTGTGGTGTGGGGGTGTATATATATGTGTGTTTAGGTGTGTGTGTAGGTGTGTGTGGGTGTGTGGTGTGGGGGTGTATATATATGTGTGTTTAGGTGTGTGTGTAGGTGTGTGTGGGTGTATATATATATATGTGTGTAGGTGTGTGTGTAGGTGTGTGTAGATGTGTGTGTGTGAGTGTGTGTGGTGTGGGGGTATATATATATATATATATGTATGTAGGTGTGGGGGTGTATATATGTGTATGTAGGCGAGTGTGTAGGTGTGTGTGTGAGTGTGTGTGTGTCGTGCATGTGTGTGTGTGCACACGCACGCACATGCATGTTGCTGGCAAGGCGACCATCCTCAACCAGGTGGAACCTGGGTGGTGGATAGGGGGTTAGCAGCAAAAGCAGCCAAGGAACAACTGGCCATGTTCCTCTTATCAGGACAGGGTGGGACATCAACAGGTGGCTAGAGCTGTTGTCTCCATGAAATACAACCCCATATGACCTAGGACGCCACATCCCATCACATCACATCATGTGATCAAGAGCCGCGGTAAAAGTTATGCCCCCTGGGCTCCCATGGTAACAGGAGATAGAGAAGGGTGGGGGGGGGGGGGGGGAGAGGAGGTAACCCTGACATGACAAAGATCATATGGGAAGACAGGATCACGAATGAAGAACTATGGAGAATGTGCAAAGTTGATGATCTGAAGTCTGTAGCTAGTAGCAATAGACTGCGCTGGTTTGGGCACGTTCAACGGAAAGCAGAGACCACATCATAAAAAGGGCAATGAACTTCGTAGTGGATGGAAAAAGACCAAAGGGAAGACCTAGCAAGACCTGGGCTGCCTGTATTGCAGATGATCTTAGAGAAAGGGGCATAAACAAGGGGGAAGCTCAAAACAGAGAGAGATGGAGAAGGCTCATCAATGTCAAACCTCCCCTGGGAGAAACATGACAAAAAAAGAAGAAGAACCCTGACAGAAACCTAGAGGGCTGAAGTCAGTGGGATCAGGCCAAAGAGCGCCCTCTAACAAATCACAATAAAGGTAAAAGTGTCCCATAACCTATCTGGTCATAGGGGAGTGAGGCATCAGAGACCTCAGCTTCTCTATGGGCCAGCATATTGAGGACGGCGCCCATCTCCTCTCCCTCACTGCTTTACCTTCCCTGACTCTAAAGAGGGCAGGTACCCATTTACAGCTGGGTGAACTAGAGGACTGTGCTGAAGCCAAGGAAGATAGATTACTGATATACACTAAAAAGCTTTTTTTTTTTTAAAAAAAAAGCACAAAAGAGAAAGGAATCAGGAAGGGGGAGGAGGACACAAGGATACTGTCTACTAGCTGGCTGGAGAGCTAAAAAAAAAGTCATCAAGACAGACAGACTGAGAAAACCTAGCAAGACCTGGGCTGCCTGTATTGCGGATGATCTTAGAGAATGGGGCATAAATAAGGAGGAAGCTCAAAACAGAGAGAGATGGAGAGGGCTCATCAATGTCAAACCTCCCCTGGGAGAAACATGACAAAAAAGGAAGAAGAAGAAGAACCTTGACAGAAACCTAGAGGTTTGAAGTCAGTGGTATCAGGCCAAAGAGCGCCCGCTAACAAATCCCAATAAAGGTAAAGGTGTCCCATAACCTATGTGGTTGTAGTGAAGCGAGGCGTCAAAGAACTCAACTTCTCTAGGGGCCAGCATATTGAGGGCGGCGCCCATCTCCTCTCCCTCGCTGCTTTACCTTCCCTGACCCTAAAGAGGGCAGGTACCCATTTACAGCTGGGTGAACTGGGGGAACTGTACTGAAGCCAAGACGCGCAAACCGTCGCCCATCCAAGTGGTAACCACGCTCGACGCTGCTTAACCTTAGCTGGAGGGGAAAGCGAGTGCTCTGACTACTGAGCTATCCGGTCCATACTATGCAAACTCCCCCCCACCCCACCCCCCCAAAAAAATGCATGAAAGCAAACGAGAAAAAGAGAAGTCTATGTGTTGGCAGGAAAGCTAAACAACTCATCAAGACAGACAGACTGGGATGGTCTCCAGCACCCACCATGCCAGCGTTGGCGGTCAGGCTGATGGCTTGGTCCATGCCCCCGCCCTCAGTCCCTATGTAGCGCTCACAGCGAGCCGTCAGCTCGGCCAGCTGTTTCTGAAAGCAGTTCAGTATGTACTGTCGTCAGTGACTGGTTTTTTTATGTGTGGGAGAGAGGGATTTGTGTGTGTGTGTGTATGTGTTTGTGGGTGGGGGGTGGAGGGAGGGAGTGGGGTTTGAGTGTGTGTGTGTGTGTTTTATTTTATTTATTTTAATTTTATTTAATTCTTTTATTTAGAGGATAATGGAATAAGCACGTGTGCTTTATTACATCAAGTCCACGTGTGTATGCAGTTTTGTCAATTCTGTCATCTGTTCCCACCGGCACACAATGGCCTACTCTCACGAAAAGCGGAACAGGATTTAACGTAGCGTAAGATGTTCTGCGAGTGTTTGCACACGGGGCCTCGGTTTACAGTCTCATCCGAAGGACTTTTGGGGAGAGTGGAGTCGGCACTGATGTTAACTCCAGGGGAAAATATCCCCTTGAACAGGAATCGAACCCGGGTTGTCAGATTGCAAGCGTAATGTTCTAATCCCTAGGCACATATGTGTGTGTGTGTGAGAGAGAGTGTGTGAGCGTGTGTGGTTGTCTGCGAAGTCAAAATGATCTTTACTGAGGGACCATGGAACACACAGGTGCTGACACAGCCCTGGGATTCAATACTGCGTTGGATGGTCGCACAAATAGCTCATACAGTATGCCCTCACTTCTTCATCTTCTTCTCCATCGAGCGCTCAGACAGCAACTACTGATGTCTGTCATATGAGCAAAAATGTCTTGCAATGCCATTAAGCGCCTGACAAGTCAGGCCCAGCACATCCGACTTTGGCGTGGGAGAGACTTGTTATCTTTTAAGTCTTTCTGGAAAAAAAGGGGGCAGGAGAATGGACCAAGAAGGCAGAAAATAAACAAGGAGGAGGTGGTGACAGGAAGAAAAGGAACAAGGCAGACATGAAGCAAGGGATAGAAAAGAGGGAATTCCTAGCACATAATTTCCAGAAGGTGGGGATGCTGTTCATACTGACAGGCCCTCAGCATCCCCACAAGGAAGTCTACTCTTTTGATATTTCAAGAACTTTTTTTTCTTCGAAGCAGCTTGATGTCAAAATTGCCTGAACATTTATATATGGTATGCACTTTCCACTATAACTTTTGTCTATGTAACATATCTAACAATTTGACAATCACAATAAACCAGAAGAGTGGTTCTGCATTTCATAATAATTATACATTATCAGATTGATTGAAGCTGTCTATATTCGTAAGACTCTTTTAATAATGGATTAAGGGATTGCTTGATTGAAGACTTATAGATTTGTAAGATTCTTATTAAACAAAGGAATTATGAAAATAGTGATGATGTTGATACTGATTCCATCTCAAACTGTTTTCAACCATTTGATTTAACAAAACACACACACTGTACCTTCTTCCTCCCCCCCTCCTCCATATACACCTTCATTACCCCCTACCCCCTAAAAAATCCAACATAAACACCCCTCTACCCCTGAAAAATATTATTATTATTATTTTTTCTTTTATATCGAGGATAATAGAATAAGCACTTATGTGCTTTTTTACATCCAGTCCCCGTGTGTATGCAGTTTTGTACATTTTGTCATCCGTTCCCACCGGCACACAATGGCCTACTCTTCCGAAAAGCGGAACAGGTTTTAACATGTGCGCAAGATGTTCTGCGTGCGTTCGCACACAGGGCCTCGGTTTACAGTCTCATCCGAAGGACTATTAGGGAGAGTGGAGTCTGCACTGATGTTAACTCCAGGGGAAAATTTCCTCTTGAACGGGAATCGAACCCGGATTGTCAGATTGCGAGCGCAATGTTCTAACCACTAGGCTAGCCCGTCCCCCGTAAAATAAACAATTTGTGCCACCCCCCCCCAAACAAAAAAAAGTGCATCCAGCTGCCATGGCGCAGTGGTTAGTGCCTTGGGTTATGGACTGGAAGGTCGCGGGTTCGATTCCCATAAGAGTCATAGGGATTTTGCGGACTCCGGCCGGCTCCTACCCAGAGTGAGTGTGCTGTGGGCTCAGTGGGAAGACTGGGACCACACAGTCGAGCTTCATCCACTTAACGGATGCGAATTTGAGAGTGTTGATCAAAATACCTGACCAACACTGCAGGTGTCTGTATCTCTCGGGCCTAGTTGACGCCGGGATATATTATGATAGTAAGCGTAGAGTACAACCCTGTCAAGTAGTCTCAAAGCATATGCACTTCCACAGCAGCATCATTACTTCATCCTCATTGTCATTGATCATCATGCAGTAAAAAAAATTGCCTCTGATTCAGTGGTCCCAGTTGCTCTGGTCTCATGGTGACCTCAGAATTGGTTTGCCCATACACTTCTGTGCCTGTAGTGAGTTTGTGTCAAAGCCTTTGGGGTTGGAGGTTCGCGGTGGACAGTCGTTGGAGGGACGTTGTGATAGTCGCCACCTCGGGTAGGCAACTCACTCAGTCTGGCTCTGTAACTGAGCTAATACTGTCGTTAGTAGGGGGCTTAGTAGGTGGTATCCTGCATATATTAGCTCAGAACAGGCACCACTGAGCACCACCAAAGTGACCCAGCAGCAATGCAGGGCCCCTCTGACTGGTGGACCCACGGCGGCCTGATAGTAACAATGACAAATTCTTTCATTTCGAGGATAATGGATAAGCACTCATGTGCTTTTTTTTACATCCAGTCCCTGTGGTGATGGGCTCCTCGTGGACTTCCAACCCTGAGGATGAGCCATAACGAACCTGGGTATGTGGCTGTGTAGGGAAAATCGACATGGGAACAGTAGGACAGGGGACATCACAGAAGATGAGGCAGCTTAAAAAAAAAAGTAAAAAAAAAAAAAAAAAAATTTTTTTTTTAAAAAAAAAGAAAAAAAAATTGCCCCTACCAGCGACAGCTTCCAGTGGTTGACCTGACTCATGGTGATGGCCGCGCAGCAGACAAGGGCGCTGGAACTGGACAGTCCCGCACTCCTGGGGATGCGGCCGTCCACCACCGCGTTGAAGCCCACCACCCCCCCCTCCCCCTCGCCCCCTCCCCCCCCACCACGTGCTCCAGCGTGCCCTTGACCCCGCAGAGGGCGTAGTTGAACCACTGGGGGTCAGTCTTGCTGATGGCGATGTCTTTTGCCGCCACGGAGAAGTCCCTAGGCCAAAAAAGAGATGAAAGGGTTGGGTTGTTTTTTTGCGTTGTTGTTGTGTTTTTAGTGTTGGTTTGTTGTGTGGTTGGTTTTGTGTGTGTGTGTGGAGGAGAGAGAGAGAGAATGCAAACGTGAAATGCAATTTTATTTTACGAGGGTAGTAGATTAAGTTACAAAGACTTTTTTTCATCCAGCCCTCAACATGAACCCCCCTCCCCCCCCCCAAAAAAAAAAAAAAAAACAAATTTGTAAGTAAAACAACAGCAAAGAATGCCAATGAATACACTTACACACATGGAGAGAGAGAAGAGAGAGAGAGAGAGAGAGAGAGAGAGAGAGAGAGAGAGAGAGAGAGAGAGAGAGAGAGAGAGAGAGAGACAGACAGACAGACAGACAGAGAGAGAGACAGAGAGAGAGACATACATACAGACAGACAGACAGACAGAGAGGGAAAGTTTTCAAAACAAAACAAAAAGGGGGAGGTGGGGGCATAGATTACATTGTTATGTGGAAATAGCTCTAATGCAAAATCATGTAGCAAAAACTTTTGGTAGGAATTTACTCGTAACAAATCCTCTCCACATGTGTAAGTCACACAAATGAATCTGACAAACTAAGCAGTTTAACAGGAAAACTGACATATCACCAAACAGGAAAACAGAATTAAACAAAGCATACCACATGGGGACGGGATAGCTCAGTGGTCGGAGCACTCGCTTTCCCCCAGCCAAGTTAAGCAGCATCGAGCGTGGTTACCACTTGGATGGGGGACTGTTTGCGCGCCTTGGCTTCAGTACAGTTCCCCCAGTTCACCCAGCTGTAAATGGGTACCTGCCCTCTTTAGGGTCAGGGAAGGTAAAGCAGCGAGGGAGAGGAGATGGGCGCCGCCCTCAATATGCTGGCCCCTAGAGAAGTGAGGTCTCTGACGCCTCGCTCCCCTACGACCTTTTAGGTTATGGGACTCCTTTACCTCCTTTACCTATACCACTTAATTGCATGCCACTAAGTAGATATTGTTGATCAATACATTTAGGGAGAAAAGTGATGCCAGGTTTGCATTTCATCATTAAAAAGTCATGATACATTGCTTTGAATCTTTTAAGGTTTGTTTCTCTTTTTAAAAAGACAGGAAGTCTGTTCCAGAGCGAACCTCCAGAATATGAAAGACTTGTGTTGAATAATGTAGTTCTAGGCAAAGGAAGTTCAATAGTGTGTGAGTGAGACAGATAGAATGAATGAATCTTTATTTTTCAAGGGTAACAGAATAGGCATGCGCATACTTTTTCATCCGGCCCTTGCCCCGATTAGGGACTATCAACAAAACAGGTAAAAATCTTACTACAACAACCACAACATGATTTTAAAAGAAAAAAAAACTTACATTACATAATCCCTAACTGACTTGAATATTAATTTCAAAAGATAGAGAGTGAGAGAGAGAGAGAGAATGACAAATTCTGTTATTTCGAGGATAATAAATAAGCACCCATGTGCTTTTTTACATCCAGTCCCCACCCATAGGGATACATTATATGACAATAAAATAAAATAAACCCAATACCAATATATTCACACAGTAAACGGAGAGAAAAAAACCCACACACAAAAAACACCGAAAAAGAGACAAAGAGAGAGATTGAGAGAGGGAGGGAGGGATAGTGGGAGGGAGGAAGAGAGAGGGAGAGGGAAGGAGAGAGAGAGGAGAGGGAGAGACAGACAGACAGCAGAGAGAGAGAAGAGAGAGAGAGAAGAGAGAGAGAGAGAGAGAAGAGAGAGAGAGAGAGAGAGAAGAGAGAGAGAGAGAGAGAGTATCAGATCAGATCAAATTCTTTACTGAGAGTGAGAGTAGTGTTGTGTAGTGTAGTGATGTGTCGTGTATGTGAGGGGGGAGGGGGCAGTGTGTGTGTGTTTGTGTATGTGTGTGTGTGTAGTGTGTGGTTTGTGTGTGGGGGAGGGGGTAGTGTGTAGGGGTATGGCTAAGTGTGTGTGTGTGTGTGAGTGGATGTGTGAATGAAGTGGTGTGGGTGGGAGGGGGGGGGGGGGGGGGGGGGGGGGGGAGGTAGGGGGGAGGGTGCATAGTTTGGCATGTGTGTGAGTGGTGTGTCAAATATCACACACACACACACACACATGTACACATACACTTTGTCATCACTGGCACTGAACAGAAAAGAACTATTCCATGATAAATTTGATACATGTATCTTTCTTCTTTTTGCATTATTGTTAAAACAAAAGAACTAATACTGAGCAATAGTATATATCTATCTATCTATCTATCTATCTATCTATCTATACGCACAAAAAGAGCCACACACACACACTCACTCACACACTTCCCCCCCCCCCCCCCCACCCACATACATGCACTAACTCACTTGTATTCTGATTTACTGTTGACCAGCACAATGTTTCCCTCTTTGTTGGGGGAGACGGCAAAGACGATGTCCTGGTCGAGTGCCATGGGGAGGACAGCATAACCAGAATAGTCTATGTGTTCACCTGCACACAACACAACACAACCATGGGGCAACAATGACAACTATCAATATAAACTGGGAAGGACAAAAACCATGCCAAAACATAGCCAGAATAATAATCTAGCCTCTCACCCGCAGAAACACAAACAACGAAATTATTACGTAATTTATTATTGATATTTTATTATCCCTCCATGGGAATGCCGGGGGCCTGTCAGTTTCAATAGCATTCCCACCTCCTGGACATTACATACAAGGCATTCCCTCTTTTCTATCCCTCTCTTTGTTTCTGTGTTGTTCCTTTTCTTCCAGTCACCTTCTTGTTATCTATTTTCTGCCTTCTTGGTCCATTCTCCTGCCTTTTTTCTAGAAAGGCTTCAAAGATAACCATTCTCGCCCATAGCAAAGCCGGATACCCTGGGCAGAATAATGTGTTTTCGCTCATGAATATGAGTAATATGACAGACAACAAATTTGCTGTCTGAGTGTTTGATGAAGAAGAACAATATGATGTGGCAATGATGACAACCATACCACAACATAAAAATACAAAAATGTTCTTGCTGACTACCAGGTATGTTATAAATATTGACACAACCAACACAGCACAGAAATAGAATAATGCGCATGATGACCAAGCAGCAACACAAATAACATTGCATCAACTCATGACAAATTATGGTCTAGCAGCAATACAAGCCAAATATTCAAAGTTTAGCCAGACAAAAACAAACCAAAAAAGCCCCTCAGGTCTCACCTTGGCCTAGATTGGCAGAGGTTTTGAACCAGTTTGGAAAACCAGCCAATTATGGTCACACAAAAACCAAAGCTCTACTTTTCAACCAGAGTGGAAGATGGCAAATTTTGAACCAGATAATAACTGACAACAATATTCACTTTTCACAAAATAATCACATCTGATCTGACATATATTACTCTGACACATATTATTAGTCTTACTGTTTTGTCATCCTATTCTAAAACACACACACACACTAAATATATATATATATATATATATATATATGTTTGTTTTTTTCTCCAGAAAATATCACATATGCCCTATGATTTCAGAAACAGCACACACACACACCACCCAACAAAAACCAACCCATCTTCATTACCTATCAGGTTCACCCTGCCTGGAGATCTAGCGTAGAATACTGGATCATGTTCAAAGCGCTGCCTGAACTTCTTGCGTAGTTCTTCATATCTGCAATACACAGGGCACAATACAGCATATATCTCGTGTATTCATTTACCTATCTATCTATATCTATCTTAGTATCTATCTATCTTTCTACTACTTTTTAAAAATTATTTATTTATTTATTCATTTATTCTTTCCTTTCAACTTAAAGAATTTATTTATTTTATTCTTTATATCAAGGATAATGGAATAAGCACTTACATGCTTTTTTACATCCAGTCCCCATGTGTATGTGGTTTTGTGAATTTTGTCATCTGTTCCCATGGCACACAATGGCCTACTCTTATGTAAAGTGAAACAGGATTTAAGGTGTTTGCAAGGGCCTCGGTTTATAGTCTCATCTGAAGGACTTTTGTGGAGAGTGGAGTCTGCACTGATGTTAACTCCAGGGAAAATATCCCCTTGGACAGGATTCGAACCTTCTGACCACTAGGCTTTCCCATCCCCAGGGGTGTGTGTGTGTGTGTATGTGTGTGTGTGTGTGTGTGTGTGTGTGTATGTGTGTGTGTGTATGTGTGTGTGTGTATGTGTGTGTATGTGTGTGTGTGTGTCTGTGTGCCTGCGCATGTGTGTGCATGCTCATGCACATTGATCTTTAGTGTATGTGTGTGATAGTGTATGTGTGTCTCTGTGTGTGTGTTTGTGTGTGTGTGTGTGTGTGCACGTGCGTGCGTGCGCGCGCGCCTTCGTGCGTGTGTCACTGCGCGAGCGCAAAACGAACGAGAAGTCAATCAAATCCTGTTTAGCTTAATTTAACCAAAAGTACTGCAGTAAAGCAGATCGTTATTGTCATTAATGTTCAGTATTAAGTGCAGGAAGCCTACACTGGCTACAGCCTACAGTCACTTGCATGTGACATGAATGTAGCGCGTGACGTGGACAATCGTCTTTCGTTTCTCGGGCAAAAGAATAGCCACCAACCAGCTAAAATAACCGTGCATTTGATCAAACAGCACTAAAACCAAAGGCATCACAAATGCACGGAACACTCTTTGTACAGTTTCACTGCTTGTCTCACCTTTCGCGTTCTTTTTCTGGGACCTGTTGCGTTCGTGGTGGATTGTCTGCCATTTTGAGCGTCATGTGACTTAGCTACGCTTGAGCCTATGTCGGCAGCTCATTGGCTGAAGGTCGCCATCTTTGTTCCGAAAGATTGTCTGCTAGAGGATGGGAGATAAATCTGGGATTGTGGCATCCACACAGGGACCAACCTACAAAGTTCTACAAGCTAATTTTGCCTTCGTTAGCTGTTTTGAACAGTATTACAAGGATGGATCGTCGCAATCAGTCTGCAGGTATGTGCATTCCTATAAAATGAAATTGTTCACACACACGAAAAAGATACTGCTAATGTCAATAAACAGAAGCACATGGTGCACACGAACTGTAGGCCTGGTAGGGTACATGTGTTGCCAGAGGTAAACAAACATGCATGCATGCGACGAATGCTTGCATCATTGCATGCATATCACGGTGCCTATATAGTGATGTAGTTAGCATTAGGCCTAGTTCAACATATACTATAATGCCATTGCATGAGTAAGTATTCATGTCCTATGTCATATAAAATAAGCCTACATGATTGATTGATTCCTGGTAGCTCTACACAGGGCCATGCTTATGGTTCTATTTAAACAGGGGAAAAATCACAACACAGACAACATCACAGCATGCATGAGTGTGTGTGTGTGTGTGTGTGTGGGTGTGTGTGTGTGCATGAGTGTATGTGCATGGGTGTATGAGTGTCTGAACTGTTTGCCTTTTCATATGGGGGGGGGGGGGGGGGGAGGGGGGCAAGGTTGGACTTGAGTATTCAACACATGATCATATTCATAATCATGATATTTCCAGCTACATAGATATGACTTTCTTAACAGCTATACCGAAGTGTAACAAAAACAAACAATGTTAGTGTTATTGAAAACTTAGCCATACATAAATGTATAAATTATTAACTTATTTACAAATCAAAGAAACAAAAAAGCAGGTAATTGTGATAAACTGCTCGAATGCATGAACAAAGTATTGTGTCAATGAAGGAAGATCATGCCAACACTGTATCAACTGATATGTTTGTTTTGCGTGGACATTCAGAATACACATTAGCTCTCAGACACTGGTAATATGTTGAACAAATCAGTTCCTGGTGTCTGATCTCAGTCATCTGTCAATCCTTTGCAACCAACACTACTGAATTATTGTGCAAAATTACAATAGTGCTTGATGTGTCACTGTATGATGGATAACCTGTTGACTGGTGTTCTTATACAGTGCACTCCTATCTAAGTTTGTTGACACAACTTTCAGGGAGGTGTCCAAGGTTTTGTTTGTGTAGTTAGTTGATAACTTTGTTTATTGGAAGGTGCTTTGTGTGTGTGTTTTCCTTTTTTTGTGTTTAATAATAGATTTTCACCTTTCATGAAAAGGTGTTCATGTTCACTTGGATGTTTTTCCCTTCACTTATCAATTAATTTAATATAATTGAGTTGTGAACAAGCTGTCTGGCTGTCATTATTCATAGTCATTTTTATTCAGGCAGTTAACTTTACTAAATTAGTAAATACTGGTTTTTTCCTTTGTGTGTGTGTGCGTGTGCATGTGCTCACACGCATGCACATGTGCATGTGTGTGTGTGTTTTATTTTATTTAGGTTATTTATTTTTATTTTATTCTTTTATTTCGATGATAATGGAATAAGCACTTATGTGCTTTTTTACATCCAGTCCCCGTGTGTATGCAGTTTTGTAGATTTCTGTTCCCTCCGGCACACAATGGCCTACTTTTACGAAAAGCGGAACAGGATTTAACATGTGCGCAAGATGTTCTGAATGTGTTTGCACACGGAGCCTCGGCTTATAATCTCGTCCAAAGGACTTTTGGGGAGAGTGGAGTCTGCACTGATGTTAACTCCAGGGAAAAATATCCCCTTGAACAGGAATCGAACCGGGGTCGTCAGATTGCGAGCACAATGTTCTAACCACTAAGCTATCCCATCCACCCCCCCCCACCCCCAGCCCATGTGTGAGTGTGACTGTGTGTGTGAGTGTGTGTGTGTGAAATTCGATAAACTGGTGCATGCATGTGTATACATGAGAATTTCATGCAGAGAAATCTGCCCTGACTTAAAGTGGTATACAATTAAAAAACGAAAAACAAAAAATCCCAACTGTTGTATTATAATAATAATAATAATGTATGGAATTTATATAGCGCTGAATCTTGTAAAGCAACAAATCAAAGCAGTCAGAGTCCTGGTTAATGTGAACGTTTGGCAGAAGTCCACTTCACGAAGATAATAAACTGATGAACTTGTAAAATCTGTTACCTTTTCATTGATTGAGTCTACATGTTTCTGAGCTGGGGGTTCAAACCACCACCAAGACACCTGCCCAAGGGGATTTCCCTACCTGAGCTATCATAAGCACTGACTCCACTCCCCCAAAACCCTTTAGGAGGAGTAGGCCATCCGTGCTGGTAAGAACAGATTACGTTTATTTATTTTTTTAAACCCACATACCCACTGGTGTCATGTTTAAAGAATCATTCCAGATGTCGGAATACGGCTACCTTAATGGTTGGCAAAGATGGTTGCATGTACACACAAAAATCTTGCCATTGTTAAACATTGGAGCTCTAGCCGAGGAACAAACCTCCCCTTAGGGAGCAGCGCTGTCCAAAATGAATGTTCAAGCTTCAAGTTCCAAAGTACAGCCGGTCTTTTTGAAGCAGTGATAATAGGGAACTTTTTTGTTTGTTTGTTTTGTTTTTTGCTGCCTCATCTTCTGTGACGTCCCCCGTCCTGCTGTTCCCACGCTGCTCATTCCAATCTCCCCGCCACAGCCATACCCACATTTGTTATGTCTCATCCTCAGAGTTGGAGGTCCACAGGAAGCCCATCACTATCAGGCCGCCATGGGGCCACCAGCCAGAGGGGCCCTGCACTGCTGCTGGGTCACTTTGGTGGTGTTTAGTGGTGCCTGTTCTGAGCTAACATACGCAAGACACCACCTACTAAGGATAATAGGGAGCTTTCCATGACAGTTTTAACATGTGAAGTGCTGTCAACAATAACACATCTTTAGAACCAAAGAACTTAGGTTTGTTCTTAAAAAAAAAAGGAAAAAAATGACGGCTGTGCAACCAAACTGGTTGGTTGTTATAAGTACAAGGTGATACAATGATTCAGTTCCCACCCCCCCCCCCCCCCTCCACCCCCCTGGGCAGTTTTGTTACATGCATGAAGGTGAAGTACAAGGAAAAACAATTCTGAATTAAACCTTTTTTCTTTGTTGTTGGTCAGGGAAGAAATTTAATGAAGAATGTTAGGTAACATTCTGGTTCCTAGTGAGGAATGATGATGTGTGTTGGAACACAACTCCAGTCCGTGGGACACTGCAGTGAAATGAAGGCTGCCTGTCTGGGGCGAGTTGAACCTGGCAGTACCTGGTCTTCTCAGGTGGCAGACTGCATGATGGGTATGATGGTGTCATCCATGCCACAGGCTATATAAAATCAGCAGTACATTTTTTTTTTAAAGTGATTTATCAGTCATTTTGGTCGATTATTTCATTGACATTGACGTTTTGTTTTATTTCATCTTTATCTTTATCATCTTTATCATGTGCTTTTTTTTTAACATCCAGTCCCCATGTATACATTTTTCATCCATTTTTATGATATTTGCACATGGGACCTTGGTTTATAGTCTCATCCAAAGGACTTTTGAGGGGAGTGGAGTCATCACTGGTGAAAAATTCCCCTTGGAAAGAGTTCAAATGTGGGTCAGCAGATCATGAGTGCAATGCGCAACACTCCAATCTTCAGACTATCCCGTCCCCACTTCAGTCAATATGTTCTGTCGGGGTTTATCTGTAGAGACCAAAACTATCCCAACAGTGCTAATGTTTTGTTTTTTTCCATTTGTGACAGGAAACCAAGAAGTGACCTTTCAAGCTGGAGAGGGATGGGGGTCACTGACTCTTGACCACACAGCACTACCTGCAACATCCACTCCAATGCCCTGAAGATGACCACCAGACTCAAGGTATCCACAACACACTGCCTGCAACATCATTGCACTGCCTTGATGACCACCAGATTCAACATGCCCACATCACACTGCCTCCAACATCCACTGCACTGCCCTGATGACTTCAAGTCAAGAGGTAAGGACCATGGGTTTTTGTTGTTGACAATTATTGTGAATTAAGAGAAATCAAGATTTTATTGACTGTGGTTATTTGAATGTAACTAATGGTGCAGCAGTGACAGGACTGCAGACATGGTTTATTGTTTAGACAGGAAAAATCAGGAGATAAGGATACAGTTATTTAGGACTCATAAACCTGAATGGCTCACAGGGGTCTTTCAGAATACTGCATATTGGATTTATTCTGTTAAAATGAAGTAGGGATTGCTGTTTAACCACTAGACTGCCTTAGCCCGGAAATTTTTGGGGGCTAAACGTGCACCCTATACACCAACAACCCGGAAAATTTCCAGGGTGTCAAACTGAAGTAAACAAGCCAGCTTCCTTGACTACAGTTAAAGGAAAAGAACTCCAAAATTAATGGAGACCACTCTCCTGTTGCTTGGCATCATCAAGCTGCAAAAACCATGGCAAAAATGATTGGGTTTTTTGCTCGTATTTTGTGTTTTTATGCATGACTGCTTGGGAAGTTCTTGTTCAAAATTGCTGACACTTCTTGTTGAAGGCATCAATAACTTTACACAGCTGTAAAAGTGGCAAATAAAACTCTAGATTTACCTAACAGTGATGAAAATGATCGTGTATGATTCAGGAGATCGTGTATTTAAAAAACAATGAATGAGATTTGGCCTAGACATATGTTTGACATATGGGGGCTACTCAGAATGACAGTGGTGATGAAGAAATCGTATTTATGGTCGATTTTTTACATTTTATATATATTTTTGCAGTGAAATATCATGCTAACTAATTTGAGCTTGCCTCGAAGTAATCTACGATATATATACTGTCATTGGGTAGACTATCAGGAATATTCATGCAGTAGTTTCTGAGTAAGAGGGATATGAACATAGCAGTGGAAAATAAGAATTTTATTCCCCGACATATAGGGTGCACTTGCACTGGGCAGTTAAGAGGTTAAAGTCTGGGATGTCTGAAGCATGAAGTTGGATTGAACAAAATGAAACTTGAGAGTGGATCTGCATTTTGTTAAAAAAATCCATGCTCTTTTAAACTCCTCTAACCCTGTCAGTATCAGCAGAATGTGCAAGAATGGACATGATCAGTATGGGTACCTGCCCTCTTTAGGGTCAGGGAAGGTAAAGCAGTGATGGAGAGGAGATGGACACCGTCCTCAATATGCTGGCCCCTAGAGAAGTGAGGTCTCTGACACCTCTCTCCCCTTTGACCACATAGGTTATGAGACACCTTTACCTTTTTTTTTTACATATCGCTTGGTGCATGATTTGTCCTGTTTTTCTCACTATTGTTGTTTTGTCTGTGCTACTGCTAGTTATTTGTTCATTCATCATCTGTGTCTGTTACTCTTTTTGTGGGCTTTTTTTTCTTAAATTTTAATCATTGGTATGTGATGGGTGCTACCAGGCACCATGTAATGGAGAAGAGTTGCAGTCAAGGCATCATCGTCCCCATCAGGCACTGTGTCACCTCCTGTCAGCCAAGTCCACTGGGAAATACTGCCACAGCCATGATGTCATGCCTGCCTGCATGACGTGGAACAATGACGTCTGCTTCTCTTCTGGACAAAGTCAAGGTGAGAATTTCACTTATCTGCTGTTCAACTATATAAAGTGTCACACAGTCAGAAAATTGAGAGCCAATTGCTATTTTACTGTGCATAATTTTTTGTGAATGTGTGTGTAATCATGAGTTTTGTTGATTAAATTGTCAACTTAATCTTTTCGAGTGTTTTTTTCTCAAGTGGTATCTGTCATCTGGCCCTATGTAACTTCAGACCTAATGAAAATTATCTAATGAAATTTAGTATACTAGTGTAGAAACATGTGCTCAGTGCAGTGAGTGTTTGAACTCTGTAGCTGTGATTGTTTTTCAGTACCAAGTGATAAACATATACTAACAGGAATGTCGTTTTTTTTTCAATTTTGAAGAAGACGGCAGACAATAGCTATTGATATCATGTTTTTGTGATCACTGCACAAAATGTCAGATCAGACTGTATAAATTATAAACATCGTTATGACTGTAATGGATATCTTGAAAGCAGTAGAGGGCCCAAAAGTGACCCATATTTTTGTTGTTGTTGAAGGAAATTATCACATTATTATATCTGTTTGACTTACATACGTCAAACCTGGCACAGATAGCCATATTAATGTACTTAGGTGTACCAAATTTCCCGAGAAATGAGAATTGGCAAAAAATGACACAGTAGTCCACCTTAAAAGTAAAATCAAATTGTTGGGATATTGAGTTTATTGATGAATTTAACCATACAATATCTGTAATACATAATTGTAAAATATAATGTTATAAACAAAATATATCATCAGTGAAAGAAAATGATTTTATTCAAGAATAGTTTTCTGGATTTGCATTGAAGTTAATTTTATTTAGATTGTTTTTTTCATTCATCAGTTAGACATCCAAGGTTCACTAATGGTGAGATTTTCCGTATGCGACCGTGTTTTTCCCAACCATTAAGGTTGCCACATTCCTGCTTCGGGAATTGGGATTATGGCTTCACTGCTTTCAGGGATTCTGGGGCTGGTGTCAAATCCCACACCCAGATAACCTTCAATGCTACACAGCTGCCTACACCACAGATGGTGTACCTGCAGTGCTACACAGCTCCCTACCTACACCACAGATGATGTACCTGCAGTGCTACACAGCTGCCTACACCACAGATGGTGTACCTGCAATGCTACACAGCTACCTACGTACTCCACAGATGATGTACCTGCAGTGCTACACAGCTGCCTACCTACACCACAGATGATGTACCTGCAGTGCTACACAGCTACCTCCCTACACCACATGTACCTACAATGCTACACATCTCCCTACACCACAGATGATGTACCTGCAGTGCTACACAGCTTCCTACACCACAGATGATGTACCTGCAGTGCTACACAGCTGCCTACACACAGATGATGTACCTGCAGTGCTACACAGCTGCCTACACCACAGATGATGTACCTGCAATGCTACACAGCTTCCTACACACAGATGATGTACCTGAAGTGCTACACAGCTGCCTACACCACAGATGATGTACCTGAAGTGCTACACAGCTGCCTACACCACAGATGATGTACCTGCAGTGCTACACAGCTACCTACACCACAGATGATGTACCTGCAATGCTACACAGCTCCCTACCTACACCACAGATGATGTACCTGCAGTGCTACACATCTCCCTACACCACAGATGATGTACCTGCAGTGCTACACAGCTGCCTACACACAGATGATGTACCTGCAGTGCTACACAGCTACCTACACCACAGATGATGTACCTGCAGTGCTACACATCTCCCTACACCACAGATGATGTACCTGCAATGCTACACATCTCCCTACACCACAGATGATGTACCTGCAGTGCTACACAGCTGCCTACACACAGATGATGTACCTGCAGTGCTACACAGCTACCTACACCACAGATGATGTACCTGCAGTGCTACACAGCTCCCTACATCACAGATGATGTACCTGCAGTGCTACACATCTCCCTACACCACAGATGATGTACCTGAAGTGCTACACAGCTGCCTACACCACAGATGATGTACCTGCAGTGCTACACAGCTGCCTACACACAGATGATGTACCTGCAGTGCTACACAGCTACCTACACCACAGATGATGTACCTGCAGTGCTACACAGCTCCCTACATCACAGATGATGTACCTGCAGTGCTACACATCTCCCTACACCACAGATGATGTACCTGAAGTGCTACACAGCTGCCTACACACAGATGATGTACCTGCAGTGCTACACAGCTACCTACACCACAGATGATGTACCTGCAGTGCTACACAGCTCCCTACATCACAGATGATGTACCTGCAGTGCTACACAGCTACCTACACCACAGATGATGTACCTGCATGAAACAGAACACAGAGAACATCTACATCAAGGTAAAGATCAAGGTAAAAACGTCTTTCATTTTAAACACAGTCAACAAGTACTATAGGTGATTTTTTCCCCTGTCTTGAACGGAATTATGAAGCTATGACACTTTTAAATCAAGCCTCAAGACATATTTATTTCAAACCTAAGATTTCCCCCCTCCTGTCTCATATCAGAACTATCCCACCCTTCACTAACCCATGTCCTATCACCCTGCTAAAGTATATGACCTGTGTGTGTGTGTGTGTGTGTGTGCTTTTGAAAAACATTTGACTATTGCAATTTTATTTCATAGATTTGGTCTGCAGTACCATGTTTGTAATATCTGTTTGAACTATTGATTATTTGTCATTGGTTGTATGACTGTGTAAGATTAGGTCGAATGCATGCGCTTTGATTTGTCTTTGCAAGATATAGCGCTATATAAGTTCCATTTATTATTATTAATATTATTAATTCCATATTAGCAATTTTCAAATTAAAAAAAATAATTTCTAAAAGAAATATTAGATTCAAGACTTTGAATCCTGTGGAAAATGACCAAAATGACAACCTGTGACCAACACCCCCTTCAGAACCCTTAAAAATCAAGGCCTGTCTGTTGAAAGGATTCTCTTTTTAACATTAACAATGAACTAAAAATACTTCTTTGTGTAAAAAAAAGTAAGCAGATTAAAGTTAGAATGCATGTGAATGCACTCTCCCCAAAAGTCCTTTGGGTGAGACTATAAACTAAAGTCTCGTGTGCAAATGCACGTAGAACATCTTGCGCACATTTTAAAACCTGTTCCGCTTTTCGGATGAGTAGGCCATTGTTTGCCAGTGGGAACCGATGACAAAATTGACAAAATCTGCATACACACAGGGACCGGATGTAAAAAAAAGCACATGAGTGCTTATTTCATTATCCTTGAAATAAAAGGATAAATAAATAAACTAAATGGATGAAAGATGTGCAGTAGCAGACGGCAGTGTCCAAGGGAGGTAATTATCAATTTGGTGCATACGCAGTAAGCCCAGGGAGGTGTCCATCAATCATGCTAGTTGAATGTATTTTAGTTTGTCGAGTTAACAACAACAAAGGAAGTAAAAAAACCAAACAAACTATGCATTAAATCCCTTGTAACTGACCAAAGTTAGGCGCGGCGGCTAGATTAACAAAGTAGCAAGACCCAAAACCAGTGTTTTCCCTGTGCGTGTGATAAAACGCATTCGTCTGCAAGCAATGGGGGGCAGGAGTTTGAAGCTGAAGTCAACTTTTTAAGAGCCGACATGGTCCGACCAAGATTTGACACTTTGTGTGGACTCAAGTTGCTATGAAAAAGATACGAGGTAACAACATTCAACGCAACTGGTGCCGAACACTAAATGAAATTACATGTGGACTTTGTGCTTATAATAAAAACGGCATGATCAAGACGAGTGATCATTGTACTTTTGGTTTCCACGTGTGTGAATATTTTGTCCCCATGTGCGGCATTCTTTTGCTGACTAAATTGGTAGATGTGGCATCCAGTTTTATTAAGAGACAGTTGTGCATAACTATTTAAGTTGGAAAATTGTTGGGTAATTTCATGTATTTCTTTATTTCAGCTATGAGTATGATAATAAATCATCCCCTGCTGCTTCTTTGCTTCATGTAAGCAGTTTACTCTAATGGGCCTCGCTGGTTTTAAAGATAAATAAATTTTTATAAAATGTTTTTCAATTTTAGGAATGAGGTGTACGCACTTTTTTTTTTTTTTTTTTACCACAGTCGTACAAGTCAGTGGTTTTACTATAAAGAATGTTATGTGATGTGCCACCATAATTATGATGAGTTGCATTGCACCGAGAGATGAATTTTTAGTTAGCTGTAAAAATCGCAATGAATATGCTATTCGATACAAAAGCAGATTGAAAATCAAACAATTCTATGAAAAGTTATTACAAATTGAAATAATATACTGCAGGAAATGACAAAATGAGAAATTGACAAGTTTTGCATCGTAATAGGTGGTCAGAATAAGGGCTTGGGTGTTTTTAAATGTGTTTTTAAAGCAAAAGGAAACATTTGTCTTCATACTTCAGTACAAGGCAGAAAAATAGCTATAGTTTTGTCATTAGTGAAAATTAGTACCCTGACCACCACCTGCTTAAAATGACTTAGAGCGTAAAAGTGGGTCAGATGCAATGTGACTCCTTTCATGAAGAGCGCCACATATCAACGTTTTGCTAAAGTAAACCTAATATTGGTATGTTTGTCGTTTAGAATTCAAATAAAAGATAGCATCATATTGAAATACAACTTTAAGATTTTTAGAAATATATTGACAGTGAAATGACAATGTCTTTTCCAGGATGCTACACTTTGCTGCACTCGCTCTCCCCAAACTAAGGTTGAGCAGCGTTAAGCATGGCTACCTCTTGCATGGGTGACTGTTTTGCACGCCTTGGCTTCAGCACAGTCTACCAGTTCACCCAGCTGTAAATGGGTACCTGCCTCTTTAGGGTCAGGGAAGGTAAAGCAGCAAGGGAGAGGAGATGGGCGCTGCCCTCAATATGCTGGCCCCTGGAGAAGCTGAGTCTTTTGACACCTCTCCCCTACGACAGCATAGATTATAGGAACACCTTTACTTTTTTTTCTTATTTATTTTTTCAATTGTTTTTGTTTTTTGGTACACTTTGCCTCTGTAAATTCCTTATGTGGTAAGAGCGATCTTGCTTAGATAGAAATGTTCTGCACATAGTAGAACTGTCTATCTCTATCTATCTATCTATCTGTCCCGTAGTCTGACGACCGTGGGGGCACCCTCAAAGACTCAACAACCAGTTTCCTCCATTCCTCTCTCTGTTCTGCCTTTCTCAGGGTTTTGTTGAGTTCTAGGCCTGTCCATTCGCTGATGTTATCCTCCCAGCTCTTCCTTGGTCTGCCTCTTCTTCTTCCTCCTTGGACAGTGCCTTGCAAAACTGTCTTTGTAATTCCTTGGGATCTTGTGACATGCCCATACCATTTAAGTTTACGCTTTTTCACGATCGTTAGAAGGTTCTCATAGGGTCCAATGGTTTGCTGGATTCTGTTATGCACGCTTTTGTTGCTTATGTGGTCTTTGTAGGAGATGCCAAGGAGTCTCTGAAAGCATCTCATCTCCACTGCCTGTACTCTTCTCTCCAAATCTGCAGTCAGGGTCCATGATTCACAGGCATACAGAAATATGGATATGACAAGGGAGCGCATTAGTCTGATCTTGGAGATAAGTGAGATATTCTTATCTCTCCAGATGGTGTTTAGTTTTGACAAAGCTGTTATTGTCTGTGCAGTCCTGCATACTACTTCTGGCTTGGATCCCTGGTCTGATACAATGGCTCCCAGGTACTTGAAGCTTTGAACTGTTTCCAGCTTCTGGTCATTAACCCTGATATCAGTGCTAATGCCGTTGGTGTTATTAGTCATCAGTTTGGTCTTCTCTGCACTGATTTCCATGCCGTATGTTTTGGAGGCCTTATCCAAGTGTTCTGTTAGGCTGGCAAGCTCTTTTTCTGATCCTGCTATTCCATCAATGTCATCTGCGAAGCGGAGGTTTGTGATCATTCTGCCACCAATGCTGACTGATCCTTCATGATGTTCCAGTGCATCAGCCATGATTCTCTCAAGGAAGATGTTGAAAAGAGTGGGTGAGAGTAGACAGCCCTGCCTTACTCCAACTGTTGTTCGAAACCATTCTCCAATGTTGTTGTTGTAGTACACTGCACTGGTGGCCTCGCTGTACAGCTGTTTGATGACTCTGATCAGGTTTGCATTGATGCTTTACAAATTCATGGTTGCCCACTAGAACTGTCTACCCTCCAGAAATGCTCTTTCAGTACTTTTCTTTCCTGAAAATCCCACTCTTCAGTAGTTTTGAGACTTAAAGTCAGTAGAACTTGTTTCCCCATGTTTTATTTCATTAGGAGTAGTAGGCTTATTGAATGCCTGCACAATGTGGGATATTCACACACACACAAACACACACATGCACCCGTGCATGTGTGCACGCACGCAAGCATGCAAGCACACACACGCACACACACATACAGTTTAAAGTTTCATTTTATCTTAGTTTTTTTGTTTGTTGTTGTTTGTTGTTGTTTTTATTTTCTTTATTTTTGTCTGTATGACTTGAAGTTATGTTATACCGTCTTGATTTGCTTTATCATGTTTTGTTGGTTTGGATTTATAAAAATAAAAAATTCTTCATATATTTTTGTTTTTAACATGTGTGAACATTGTATTTTGAATGCTTTTATGTCAACTTTCTTGATTTTTTTTGGTGTGAGGGCAGGATGAAAAAAAGTTGTATAAACTTAATCTTTTACCCTAAATAAAAATCATTTTGACTTGACTTGACACACACATGTTGATTAATATTTTTAATTTCTAAGGGTAACATAGTATTGACATACTTCATTTTTAATTGGCACATGCCTTGAATAAGAATTATCAACAATTAAAAAAAATAAGAAAATAATATTGACGATAAACTGAGGTTCCGTGTGCAACACACATTCAGTGCACGTAAAAGAACCCATAGCATGCAATAAGAG
>CM054147.1:54612396-54617396 GCA_028751875.1 Rapana venosa | reverse complement strand
ACTCTTACGAAAAGCGGAACAGGATTTAACGTGTGCGCAAGATGCTCTGCGTGCGTTCGCACACGGGGCCTCGGTTTATAGTCTCATCCGAAGGACTTTGTATACATGTGTGTGTATGTGCGTATGTGTGTTTGCATGCGCGCGCGCGTGTGTGTATGTTTTGTGCGTGTGTGTTGTGTGTGCGCACATGTGCAAGTATACACATACTCGCGAGCACACAAACAAAAATGCAACTTCACGTTGAAAATCCCCAGTGATATCGACACTGACGCAGTTTTTATTTGTGAAGATTGTTGAACCATACACACGTTTGAATATTTATATGCACATGCCTTTGCATGCGCGCGAACACACACACATACATACACATGACACACACATACATCCACACACTCACACACACACACGCACCCCTCCCCCTACACACTCACACACACACACTCACGCACATGCACACACACACTCACACGCACACACTCACACACACATACACCCACTCACACCCACCCACATACATACACACACACTCACACACACACACACTCACTCACACATACACACACACACTCACACACACGCACACACTCACACACATACATACACACTCACACACACACACGCATACACACACACACACACACACACACACACACACACACACACACACACACGACACACTCAGACACACCTGAAACAAACAAACAAACCAAACATCAAATATTCAATCATTCAATCATTCCTGCTCACTCCAAATTGGTTTAAAAACAACAACCCAACAAACAAACAAAAGAAAGACGATGTATTTAAGACCTATATTCACAGGAAAAGGAGAGAGAGAGAAAGAAAGAGAGAGAGAGAGAGAGAGAGAGAGGAGAGAGAGAGAGAACAACTTTTGAATAAACAATGTTTCTTGGGGGAAAAGAATAATCACAAACAAGTTAAGAGCCAGGTTTATTTTTTTTCATCACCCCCCCAAAAACAAAACAAAACAAACAAACCAACCAACAAGAAGAAAAATCCACCCAGCCCAAAACCAAGCACTTCTTCTTCTTCTTCTTCTTCTTCTTCTTCTTGTCGTCCAACTATTGTTGTCTGTCATATTAGGCCAAAGTGCGTTGCGCTGTAATTTTCACAAAATGAACAAAGCCTTTTTTTCTTTACTTTTCGCCTGAGTGGACCGGATTACAAAACGACGACATCGATCATGGATACAGACAGAAAGTTATGAAGGGAATAATATCACTTCTCGGAAGTTCCGAAAAACCTGCACATTCCATAGCAAAGTGCAATTCATCGCTGACAGTATTCATATCATATTGGTTATAAAGATCTATCGTCGACCGTTTACGCACCTTGGCTTCAGTACAGTCCCACAGCTGTAAATGGGTACCTGCCTCTTTAGGGTCAGGGAAGGTAAAGCAGCGAGGGAGAGGAGATGGGCGCCGCCCTCAATATGCTGGCCCTAGAGAAGTTGAGGTCTCTGATGCCTCGCTCCCCTACGACCACCTAGGTTATGGGACAGCTTTACCTTTTTATTGTCAAGCAAACTAACAAGAAAAATGTAAAAACAGCCGCGCAATGAATTGAAAGTCCTATTGATGTAAATGAAATATAAAATCAAAAGTGAAATAACACAAACACTCAAGCAAGGAGAGAAAGAAAGAAAAAAAAGCATACATACACAAACAACGAACACATAAAATAACCAAACTAAACAAAGAAACAAAGCCACAAATAATATGGAAAAAAATGCAAAACAAAATCAAAAAGCAACTTTTTTTAAAATGGCATATGTCCATTGGTTTGTTTCTATTTGTTGTTGCTGTTGTTGTTTTGTTGAGAACTAAAGCAGTGACGATATTTTGTTGAGTATAACACACACACACACACGCACATACACACACACACACACACACACGCACGCACGCACACCACACCACCACCAACACCACAATACAGCACAAAACACACACGCACATACGCACGCATCCCCCCCCCTTGTCCCCCTTTCCCGCACACACACACACACACACACACACACACACACACACACACACACACACACACACACACAACACACACACACACACACACCACACACACACACACAACACAACACACACACACACACACACACACACACACACACACACACACACACACACACAACACACACATTTGCGTTGACATGAATATACATCAATTTATTTACATTAATGTGACAAAAATCATTCCCGTAATATCATTGTCGCATATCAGATTCATCATAAAAAACCCCAAACAATCACACTCATAAAAAAAAATCACGACAAGATTGTCAACGCCCACGAAACAATCCCACCCATGTGACAATCACGATCAGATTGTCAACGCCTATCAATCAATTCATGTAGGTTAGCCCATCACTTGCAATTCACTATCATCTACCGGTGTCTTCATACAGTTTTGTGCATGATGTCATGACTGACAGTGCAAGGGAAGAGTAGGCGAGAGCAAGCCGAAAAAGAAATGGGCAGACGACATCACTGAATGGACCAGGAAGAGCTTCTCCACAACCCAGGCACTTGCCCACAACCGCCCCGCAAATGGAGCCAACTGGTGTAACGTTCGTCACTGCAGTGCCCCTACGACCCCGGAGGGGGTTACGGGAGCTGATGAGATGAGATGAGAGCGTTACTTGTTAGAGGGCCGATACCGCTGATTTCAGCCCTCTAGGTTTTTGTCAGGGTTAGCTCAGTGGTCGGAGCACTCGCTTTCCCCCAGCCAAGTTAAGCAGCGTCGAGCGTGGTTACCAGTTGGATGGGTGACCGTTTGCGCGCCTTGGCTTCGGTACAGTTCCCCCAGTTCACCCAGCTGTAAATAGGTACCTGCCCTCTTTAGGGTCAGGGAAGGTAGAGCAGCGAGGGAGAGGAGATGGGCGCCGCCCTCAATATGCTGGCCCTAGAGAAGTGAGGTCTCTGACGCCTCGCTCCCCTACGACCTTATAGGTTATGGGACACCTTTACCTTTACCTTACCCCCCTTATCTCCTGATACCCTGGGAGCCCAGGGGGCATAACTTTTACCGCGGCTCTTGATCACGTGATGTGATGTGCCCGTCATAGGTCATATGGGGTATTTCATGGAGACAACACATCCACCTGTTGATGTTCTGCCCTGTCCTGATAGGAGGAACATCACCAGTTGGTTCAGGGCTGCTTTCACAGCTGACCCCCTCCCTCTCCCCCACCCCAAAACCAACCTGGTTGAGGACGGTCCCCTCCATCTCAAAAGAGAAGAACAAGCCATCATTCTAAGACTCCGCACTGAGCACACACAACAGGCTAAATCACCACTTGTCCACAAAGCTGGAACTCCTTCCTCCTTCTCCCCTGTGGTAAAGAAAACCAGACTGGCGAGCACATCCTTCAGAGGTGCACGCTATACAGCTGTGACCTGAGGAAGATTGTGTGGCTGACGGAGATAACCCTGCAAACCAAGCTGTACGGCCCACGAGAGGAGCTGGAAAGGACTTGCCACTATTTTTCTCTCAAACACATCTGACCGTGTAAAAAAACAAGAAAGAAAAGAAGAGACTTGCAATGAACACCAGACTCTATATAGGAATTATGTACACTTAGTCATAAACATAGTGAACGTCTAATCTGCCACATGCATCAGTTTTCTTGTACAATGAATTAGTACCAGAAGTGAAGGACGTTATAGCCGAGTGGTTAAGACCGTTCGACTTCATTCCCCATGGATGCACGAAGTCGTGGGTTTGAATCTCGGCAGTGTCTGGTGAATTAAGGGTGGGGGATTTTTACCATCTCCCAGGTCAACTTCAAGTGCAGACCTGCCAGTGCCTTCATTCCCTGCTTGTATCTCTACACATACGGGTAAAAAGGTAAAGGTGTTCCATAACCTATCCGGTCATAGGTGAGCGAGGTGTCAGAGCCCTGAACATCTCCAGGGGCCAGCATATTAAGGGCGGCGCCCATCTCCTCTCCCTCGCTGCTTTACCTTCCCTGACCCTAAAGAAGGCAGGTACCCATTTACAGCTGGGTGAAATAGGGGACTATACTGAAGCCACGGCGTGCAAACCGTCACCCATCCAAGTGGTAACCACGTTCGACGCTGCTTAACCTTAGCTGGGGGGAAAGCGAGTGCTCTGACCACTGAGCTATCCCGTCCACACACATTCAGAAGATAAAATTTAATATGCACTGGCAAAGATGCCTGTCATTCATGTCAGTGTTCGGTGGGTGACGGAAACACGAACATAATTACAAAGCACACATCCCTGAAGTCGGAATGCGGCTACCTTCATGGTGGGCAATAACATGGTTTGCAAATGCAAAAAATCTCACCATGGGGGAAGATCAAAGGTCTAGGCGCTGAATGAAAAATACCAACACTATTTACCAGAAGTGTCACCACACTTTGCCAGTTGATAACTTGAAAGACTGATTATGACATGCTTTATGCTCTACTTACCGGATCTCTGTTCGTATACACGAAACACCTGCATACACCTGCACCTGTATACATCAAAACACCTGCATCATACCTGTGCTACATAGGCAGGTGCAAGGCTGGAAGGGGAGGGGGGGAGGTCAAGTCAAGTCAGGTCAAATTTTTATTTCCAGATGGTACATTGAATAAACAATGCATTCGCTTTTTTCATCAAGCCATCTATCTAAGAACACATTTCTTAAGGGGAGGATTATCAATGTGTGCGCATCATCTACATGTTATGTGCATAACACACCAGTGTGACCAAACGATACACATTAATAAAGAACAAACCAAATCATAAGGTCAACCATGTTTGTTTTAGAAAAATCCCAATCCCAACCCCCTTCCCCCCAAAAGAGAAGAAAACAACGCCCCCCCCCCCCCCCTGTCCCAATTCCCAGTACACATCAATTTGTGTTCAGAGATCATAATGAAGAAAATTCATCACACACCATGTGCAAAAACGTGTCCAAAAAGCGATGACAAAACCGGGGGTACATGTAG
>CM054147.1:54592396-54602396 GCA_028751875.1 Rapana venosa | reverse complement strand
TTTTTTTTTTTTTTTCCCCTGCAGCTGTATTTGTTTCCCTATCAGAGTGGCTTTTTTTCTAAGAATTTTGCCAGGGACAACTCTCTTGTTGCCGTGGGTTTTTTTACGTGCGCTAAATAATTACGTGTAACACACGGGACCTCGGTTTATCGTCTCATCCGAAAGACTAGCGCCCAGACCACCACTCATGGTCTAATGGATGGGGGAAAAATTTCCGGTCCAAACGGGGTACGAACCGCCGCACACTTCAGACCCGGAATTTTCGCTTTCTAGACAGGCGCGTTACCTCTAGACCACCGATCCACATATTGTACTGTATTGTATTGTATTATACTGTGTTGTATTGTACAGTATTGTATTGTATTATACTGTATTGTATTGCATTGTATTGCATTGTATTATACTGTGTTGTATTGCATTGTATTGCATTGTATTATACTGTGTTGTATTGTACTGTATTGTATTGTATTATACTGTGTTGTATTGTACTGTAATGCATTGTATTATACTGTGTTGTATTGTACTGTATTGTATTGTATTATACTGTGTTGTATTGTACTGTGTTGCATTGTATTATACTGTGTTGTATTGTACTGTGTTGCATTGTATTATACTGTGTTGTATTGTACTGTATTGCATTGTATTATACTGTGTTGTATTGTATTGTATTGTATTATACTGTGTTGTATTGTACAGTATTGTATTGTATTATACTGTGTTGTATTATACTGTATTGTATTGTATTATACTGTGTTGTATTGTACTGTATTGCATTGTATTATACTGTGTTGTATTGTACTGATTTGTATTGTATTATACTGTGTTGTATTGTACTGATTTGCATTGTATTATACTGTGTTGTATTGTACTGCATTGCATTGTATTATACTGTGTTGTATTGTATTGCATTGTATTATACTGTGTTGTATTGTACTGTATTGCATTGTATTATACTGTGTTGTATTGTACTGATTTGCATTGTATTATACTGTGTTGTATTGTACTGTATTGCATTTATTATACTATGTTGTATTGCATTGTATTGCATTGTATTATACTGTGTTGTATTGTATTGCATTGCATTGTATTATACTGTGTTGTATTGTATTGTATTGTATTGTATTATACTGTGTTGTATTGTACTGTATTGCATTGTATTGTTTTTTAAATTTTTTTTGTGGCCTCAGTTGCATGCAGGTTAGGAGCACCATCTTTTGGGCTTTTTTCCCCTCTTTTTTCCCCTTCTTTTTTTTTCTCTTTTATTTTTTTTTTAAAGTGAGTGCTTCACACGCCTCTCTTCATTGGCCAACACCCCCAAAAAAGAAACAAACAATAAACCCCTAGAACCCCCAACCTTTTTTTTTGGAGGGGGGAGTGTCTTTTTTTTTTTTAAAACATGAACAACCTTTCTCTCTTATCTTACCTACTGTCTGGAGCAATAACTGCCCCAGTGTGAATGTTTTCATCCTTTACTTTTTTCATTTCTTAACTTTTCTGGTTGGGTAAAACAGCAAAGGAGACTTGGCATTTTTCAACAACAAAAATTACTTATTTACTCAACAGATCTGCTTTTTGGGGGGTGAAGAAAATGTCAATTATTTCATTATTTGTGAATGTTAATACTGTTATCATTCTATTCATTAATTTTCCCCCGTCTTCTTCTCTAGTCATTATAGGATCATTATTCGCCATGTAAATGATGATTTTTACTTGAGCATAATATAAAATACTAGCTTCTTGTTGCTATGCTGATTATGTCGCTCAAAAGTCCTTCGGATAAGACTATAAACCGAAATCCTGTATACGAACTCACGCAGAACATCTTGCGCACACGTTAAAACCTGTTACGCTTTTTCGGAAGAGTAGGCCATTATGTGGGAATTGATGACATTTACAAAACTGCATACACGCGGGGACTGGATGAAAAAAGCGCACAAGTGCTTATTCCATTATCTTCGAAATAAATAAATAAAATCCATACTATTTTTTTCTATACCTATTAAATTAATAACACCATTTAAACCAACATATTCATTATAACATTCTACATCCCCAAAGTCAGAATGCGGCTAACTTCACACTGGGCAAAAAAACCCAAACCGGTCCAAATCTCACCATTGATAAACCTCAGAGCTCTAGTGGAGAAACAGCAAAAAACAAAACTAAAGGAATACTCTAGGAAGCTCTACAGGGATCAGCATTGGGGATGCTATCGGAATCCGAAGGGCACAGATTAAAACAGATTTTCCCAGGCGCTTAAAAGCAGCGCAATGCATGCACATCGCATTCTCACTCCTATGAAAGAATTAAGTTGCTGTCTTAGTGTTTGAAGAAGAATTGCGAAGAAGAAGAAGAAGAAGAAGAAGAAGAAGAAGAAGAAGAAGAAGAAGAAGAAGAAGAAGAAGAAGAAGAAGAAGAAGAAGAAGAAAAAGAAGAAGAAGAAGAAGGAAGAAGAAGAAGAAGAAGAAGAAGAAGAAGAAGAAAAAGAAGAAGAAGAAGAAGAAGAAGAAGAAGAAGAAGAACTGTGAAGAGGAGGAGGAGGAGGAAGAGGAGGAGGAGGAAGAGGGAAAGAAGAAGAAGAAGAAGAAGAAGAAGAAGAAGAAGAAAGAAGAAGAATTGCAAAAGAAGAAGAAGAAGAAGAAGAAGAAGAAGAAGAAGAAGAAGAAGAAGAAGAAGAAGAAGAAGAAGAAGAAGAGAAGAAGAAGTGTTTGAACAAGAAGAAGAAGAAGAAGAAGAAGAAGAAGAAGAAGAAGAAGAAGAAGAAGAAGAAGAAGAAGAAGAAGAAGAAGAAGAAGAAGAAGAAGAAGAGATGCAAAGAAGAAGGATTGCGAAGAAGAATCGCGAAGAACAACAACACCATCAACAACAACAACAACAACATCAACAACAACAACAAAGAAACACAAGACGACCACGAACAACAACAACAAGAAGAAGAAACAGATTTCCCTCACAGATAGTTAATATTGATTTCAGGAGTTAATGTGGATTCTGACCGAGAAATCCATGGCAGGTCCTTCGGAAGAGGCCATAAACGGAGTTGAAGATGCTCTGTTTGAGGAATCTGCCTGGTATGACGAAACAAAATCTGTTTTGGGGAGACAAGCAGACAGAGATGGTCGGAAGAAAGAAATGAACGACAGTAATATGCCCAGAATGCAATTTACGACCTAGAAAAGGATGGGTTTCGTCAGCACGTGCGTAAACACACACACACACGCGCGCGTGTGCACATATTGTGCACGCGAGAGAGAGAGAGAAGGGGAGAGAGAGAGAGAGAGAGAGAGAGAGAGAGAGAGAGAGAGAGGAGACAGAGAGAGAGAGAGAGAAAGAGAGAGAGAAAGGAGAGAGAAGAGAGATTGAGATTGGGTGATTAATTGATAAGAGAGAGTGAGAGAGATAGAGACAGAGAGAGAGAGAGAGGAGAGAGGAGAGAAGAGAGAGAGAGGAGAGAGAGAGAGAGAGAGAGAGAGAGAGAGAGAGAGAGAGAGAGAACTCAGAGAGGAGAGAGAGAGAGAGAGAGGAGAGAGAGGAAGAGAGAGAGAGAGAGAGAGAGAGAGAGAGAGAGTGAGAGAGGAGAGAGGAGAAGGAGAGAGACGAGAGAGAGAGAGAGAGAGAGAGAATTGCAACATCATCATTCATTGCAACCATTTTTGTGTGTGTATTTGTTGTTGTTGTTGTTGACATTGAAAGCAAGATTATTTATTTATTTATTTATTTATTCTTTGATCTCGAGGTCAAGGGAATAAGCACTCATGTGCTTTTTTACATCTAGTCCCTGTGTGTATGCAATTTTGTAAATTTTGTCATCGGGAGAGAGAGAGAGAGAGTTGGTGAACAGAGAGAGGAGAGAGATGCCTTTTCTTTTCATTCTTCTTTCTTTCTTACTTTCTTCTTTCTTTTTTCTTTTCCTTCTTTCTTTCTTTCTTTCCTTCTTTCTTTCTTTCTTTCTTTTTCTCTTACTTTCTTTCTTTTCTTTCTTTTCTTCTTTCTCTCTTCTTTTTTCTTTCTTTCTTCCTTTCCTTTCTTTCTTTCTTTCTTTCCTTCATTCTTTCTTTCTTTCTTCCTTCCTTCCTTCCTTCCTTTCCTTCTTCCTTCCTTCCTTCCTTTCTTTCTTTTTTCTTCCTTTCTTTCTTGCCTTCTTTCTTTCTTTTTTTCTTCCTTTTTTCTTTCATTCGTTTCTAGGATAATGGAATAATCACTCCTGTGTTTGCTTTACCTCCAGTCCCCGTGTGCATGCAGTTTTTGTCAAGTTCTAAGGAGAGCCAACATGGACTCAAGGACTCTACAGTTTTATCATCTTGCTGGTGTGGACACTGTCATAGTTTTTTAAAATTATTATCTTGGTTTTGCTATAATCATGTTGCATGCTTGTTCTTATAATATCGTGATACATCTCCCCCCCCCCCCCCCCCTCTTTCTTTGTATCGTCTGAGTTTTGTTGTGTTTTCTTGCTGTTTGTTATTTGTTTTGTTGTTTGTTTTGTTGTTTCTTTTTCCCTGACATTTTCACAGTATAAACACCTTATTGTGTTCTTGCTCTGTGTCTCTCTCTGACTGTCTCTGTCTCTCTCTGTCTGTTTCTGTCTTCTCTGTGTCTCTGTCTGTCTCTGTCTGTCTCTGTCTGTCTCTCTGTCTCTGTCTGTCTGTCTCTCTGTCTCTATCTCTCTCTGTCTTTCTCTCCCTGTCTCTCGTTCTCTCTCTGTGTCTCAGTCTCTCTCTGTTTCTCTCTCTCAAGATTACCAATCAATTAATCAACCAATAAATCTGTCTCTCTGGCTCTCTGTCTTTTACAGTATAAACATCTTATAATGATATTTTCTTTCAATATGATGTGATATTATTGAAGCTACAGACTATTAATTTTTTTTTTTTTGGGGGGGGGCATGCATTTTCTAAAGTACTTTTTATAATGATAATGAATGGAATTTATATAGCGCAATATCTAGCAAAAACAAATCAAAGAGCTTGCATACAACACACCCATACACATACAACCAAAACCAATTAACAGAGTTGACAAATTCAAATGTACACACATACACGCGCGCGCGCGCGTACTCACACACACACACACACACACACACACACACACAACACACACACACACACACACCACACACACACACACACACACACACACACATGTTATACACTTTGGCAGGGTGGTGGGGATTTCGGCTGTTGAAGGCAGGGATAAATTTGAGATGAAACAGGAGGGAAAAATTTTAGGTTTGGAATAAATATGTCTTGAGACTGGATCTGCAAGTGTCAAAAGTAGGCTTTAGGCGAAGGGAGAGAGGGAGGTCATTCCAGATCACCGGACCAGAAACTTATAAGCTTATAGTTGTCGCACTCATACTTCATAATATGTTGGTGCTAAGTTGTTTTTGATTTAAGGTAGGACATGGGTGTCAAAAACTGATTACATTTGGTTTACGAGCTCGTGTTAAAAGTTCTACCATATATTCATCATAAGGGCATCACTTGTAAAACCTAAACATCTATAAATTTCTCAAGTCTTTTGCACTGTTGTGAGAGAGACAATCTGATATTAATGCCAAAACTGAATGTTTGTAATTTCTAAACCTTAAAAAAAATCTTTAACAGGTACAAGAAACCTGTTTTTACGGACATGCTCTACAACCTAAATTCTTTAAATTTACACAAGGAAATCACCATGTATTCATTTAGGAATTTTTATTACCTCCCCCCCTACCCACACGAGTTTGGCACCACTTTAGAATGTTCTTTTCGGTGCTACGGCAATTTACAATGTGGCTTAGGAACACAGAAGAAAAAAGATGAATACATCATTTAATACTTTGTGTTAATTTTTAGAGACGATGTTTTCTGCTCTCGTCAGTCACAGTATTTTTGTTGATATAAAAAGAAAATGAGATGTTTGCTGCTTTTGTAAATCCCCCCTCCCACCCCTCCCCGTGGGGATGTCTGTGGCCTGTCAGATTTAATAGCATCGGTAAACTTTGTGCTAAGAAGTCCCTCTTTTCTATCCATTTCTTTGTGTCTGAGTCATTACATGTCTTCCTATCACTTCCTTCTTGTCTATGTTCTGCCTTCTTAGTCCATTCTTCTGCCTTTTTTTATTTCCAGATATACTTCAAAGATAACACTTCTCTTTCACGCCGAAGTCGGATGCGCTGGGCCTGACTTGTCAGGCGCTTAACGGCAGCAATAACAATAGTAGCTGTCTGACAGCTCTGCGACGATGAAGAAGAAGTGAGTCAAAGTGTAAACTTCATCTTGGGCATTTGTGCCGTCAAGCCATAAATATCACAATAAATTATTGCCTCCTAGCGTTTTGTTTTGTCGTTTCTTTATTCTTGAAGCCTGCATTAAGAATGTACCATGACTAATTTCAACAATAGATTGGATTTATTACTGAGGTGTGCTTTCAGTGGCTCATGCACACAATAAAAAAAAAAGTGATTACTGACAAGTGAGTTGAAATGTAGTGGACCTATTCTTGATCTGTCAAATGCTACAGTATGTATGCTTTCTTCTTTCACACTTAAGAGACACCTTCCTCACAAAAACCGAAACATCAAAACCTTTAAAAAAACACACCCAACTATCATATAACACTCCTCGTAGGTATACCGAGCACAGCTGTCATTTCTCACTCACTTTCAGCTGCTCTCAGCTGTTGCTATCTCTTCCATCCCATCCCAGCCCAGCTGGTGCTGATTATAGCAGGAACTGACCACACTTAAAGGTAAAGGTAAAGGAGTCCCATAACCTATAAGGTCGTAGGGGAGCGAGGCGTCAGAGACCTCACTTCTCTAGGGCCAGCATATTGAGGGCGGCGCCCATCTCCTCTCCCTCGCTGCTTTACCTTCCCTGATCCTAAAGAGGGCAGGTACCCATTTACAGCTGGGTGAACTGGGGGAACTGTACTGAAGCCAAGGCGCGCAAACGGTCACCCATCCAAGTGGTAACCACGCTCGACGCTGCTTAACTTGGCTAGGGGAAAGCGAGTGCTCCGACCACTGAGCTATCCCGTCCCGTGACCACACTTGGACTTGGTAAAAAGGAAGGGGCATGTTAAGTTTAGCACTGGGACCTGTACCCTTGACTTTGAGTTATACTGGATGTGTGTGTGCTGTGCGAGAAGGGTGTGGTGGTGGGAGGGGGCTGTCAGTATAAAAGACCATCCTCAAGCTTCTAGAAATTCAGTGCTAAGAAATTCCCTCTTTTCTATCCTTCTTGGTGTTGCAGCCAAAAAACTCAAAAAACAAAACAAGGAAAAAAAAGCTTTATTCACAGATCAGAGGCTGGGACAATGTCCCCCACCCACCCCGAAAAGTAAAGCCCCCAAAAAAAACCCCAACAAAAAACTCCAACCCCCCAGAAAACCCAAAAACCAAAAAACCCCCAAACCCCAAAAAAAAACCCCAAACTCCAAAAAACCAAAACCAAAACACAAAAAAACAACCTCAAAATCTCCAAAACCCCACAAAAACCCCACAAAACCCAAACCAAAACCAAACCAAAAGAAAACCCCCCAAAAAAACTCCAAACAAGCCCGCAGGTGTCAAGCAGAGACAGTCCTACACACCGTTCTTATTGTGGGTCTTGTTGGAAGGCGGCAGGCGGGCGGAGAGCGTGTAGTCCAGGTCCGCGCAGTTCACGCACCTCCAACACAACCCTTGCACGTGCTGGCGAAACTGCCGACTGGTCAGACAATAAATGAAAAAGTTACACGCATGATGGGAAATCCCGATCTCGTCAATGACCTTGCGCACGGTAAAGTAGGTCAAGTAGCGACGCCAGGTCGGGTCAGAGGCCATGGCCTCCAAGGTCATGGCGTCCCCGTAACCCACAATCGTCTGCATGGAGAACACGATGGTGACGGGAAGCTTGGTGAAGATGAGGTAAAACGAAATCCACAAGAGGGTCATGGTGGTTGTGCTGCACCGCGCTTGGCTCTGACGGCGTGAGGCCATCATGGCGGCTGAGGCTTCCGTGACGTACAAGCGTCCCACAGACCGGATCTGGCGGAGCACGCAGATGTTGAGGCAGAGCCCCAGGATGGGCAGGAGCCCGAACATGGTGATTTCCGACACCCAGTTCCAGATGTGGTAGAGCCGGAAGTTGCTCTCCTTCAGCCGGCATTCGGAGGTGTTGGAGTTGAAGGTCCAGAAGAAGGCTTGGGGCAAGGAGAGGAGCAAGGAGGTCACCAGGATGCCCGCGATGACCTTGGCTGACCTGGAGGTTCTGGAGAAGCGTTGGCAGTCGAACGGCCTGCAAGAGGTTTTTGATTGTTAGTATTAGTTTTTTCGAAATTTTGGGGTTTGGTTGTTGAATGAAAGAAAAACAGTTGCGATAGAGATTGTATTATCTTTGATACCCCCACCACAGCCCTGTGGATTTATTTATTTATTCTATTATATCGAGGATAATGGAATAAGCACTTATGTGGTTTTTTTTACATCCAGTCCCCGTGTGTATGCGGTTTTGTAAATTTTGTCATCCGTTCCCACCGGCACACAATGGCCTACTCTTACGAAAAGCGGAACAGGCTTTAACGTGTGCGCAAGATGTTCTGCGTGCGTTCGCACACGGGGCTTCGGCTTATAGTCTCATCCGAAAGACTTTTGGGGAGAGTGGAGTCTGCACTGATGTTGACTCCAGGGGAAAATATCCCCTTGAACGGAATCGAACCCGGGTCGTCAGATTGCGAGCGCAATTGTCTAACCACTAGGCTATCCCCCCACCCATCCCTCTGCACCCTTTCCCTAATCACCCCTGCCCACCTACCCCTCCCATCCCTTCCCCTACCCCCAACACACCATCACCCTTCTCACCTGACCCTCATCTATCCCCTCCCTCCCTATCCCATTCCACCCCACCCACCCCCCTACTACCCTCACCAACCCTATCCACGACCCCTCACCCATCCCACACCTCACACCCCACCCCACCCACCACCCATCCCCTACCCCAAACCCCAACCCTTAACCCCAATTTCCCCACACACCAACACCACCCCACCTCATCCCATCCAACCCAACCCCAACAATCCACCCCAACCCCTCTCCACCCCCCCACCCCTTCCTCACCCCACACCCAAAGCCAACCCCAATCCCCAGCCCCACCCCCACACCACTCCACCACCACCCACTCTCAACCCCCATCCCACCCACCACCCATCCCTAACACCCATTCCAACTGCAACCCAACACCCCCCCAAACCCCTTCCCCCATCCCCTACCCCACCCCACCCCACCACCCATCCCCCAAAAACCCACCAACTCCAAACCATCCCCCAATCCAAACCCACACCCCACCACCACCCCAGCCTCCCCCCCACCCAAAACCCCCACCACCCCAACCACACCCCATCTCATCCCACATCCACCCCCAACCTTTTATCTGGCCACCCTGGCTATATTATATCATAATTATCATATATCACTTTGAGTAAACAAATGTAAAATCGAGGCAACAACAACCACAACAACCCCCCCACCACCCCGACCCCCACCTCACCACCCCAACACCTCACCACACCAACCTCCCCACCCCCCACCCCCCAACACCCACCCACACCCCCACCCTCCCCCACCCCCCACCCCACCCCAACACACCCTCCCCACCCTACCACCCCACACCAACCCACCCCAACACCCACCCACCCCACCCCCACCAAACCACCCCACCACCCCAACACGCACCCACCCTAACCCCCCACTCCCACCCCCCAACACCCACCCACCCCACCACCCCGACCCCCACCTCACCACCCCAACACCCCCCACCCCAACCCCCCCACCCCCCACCCCAACACCCCCCCACCCCCCGACCCCCACCTCACCACCCCAACAACCCCCACTCTAACCCCCCCCACCTCACCACCCCAACACACACCCACCTCACCACCCCAACACCCCCCCCAACCTCCCCCCCCCACCCACCCCAACCCCCCCCACACCCCCACACCCCCCCACCCAAAACCACCCCACCCCCTACCTACCCTA
>CM054147.1:54574896-54579896 GCA_028751875.1 Rapana venosa | reverse complement strand
TGAGTGTCTTAGACAAAAAGAGATAATGATTTACAAACATGGAGAGGTGTGTGTGTTTTACAAATAACGGAGATATGTTGATTTACAAAAACAGAGGGATGTATGCCTTAGAGAGGTTTTAGAGATGTGTGCTTTAATATAAGATGAGGGCAACATATCTCGAAAAGAACACATGGGTTTGTGTGTCTTAAAATGTCTAAGAAATGAACTGTGTACAGAAGACACAACTGTGTTAAACATTAAACAGACAATGAAAACATGTATCTCTTAACCAGAACAGAACTCTGTATAAAATAAGATCAGACTAATATGTATTTCAAAGCCCTTCAAAAAATAGAGGAAAAACACGAAGAAGATGAAGATGAAACAGAATTGTGAAAAAGAAAAAGAATTGCAAAGAAGAATAAGAAGAAGAAGAATTGCGAAGAATTATAATGAAGAATTGAGAAGATCTGTGAAGAAGAAGACAAATTGTGAAGAAGAAGAAGGAGAATTGGGAGAATAAGAAGAAGAAGAAGAAGAAGAAGAAGTAGAAGAAGAAGAAGAAGAAGAAGAAGAAGAAGAGGAAAAAAAAGAAGAAGAAGAAGAAGAAGAAGAAGAAGAAGAAGAAGAAGAGAAGAAGAAAAAGAAGAAGAAGAGGAAGAAGAAAGAAGAAGAAGAAGAAGAAGAAGAATGCAAAAAAAAGAAGTAGAAGATGAAGAAGAAGAAAAAATATGAAGAATTGCAAAGAATAGTGAAGAAGAAGAATTGAGAAGCAGAAGACTTGTGGAGAAGAAGACTTGAGCCTTCTAAAAAGAATTGCAAAGAAGAATTGCAAAGGAGGGTGAGAAGAATTGTGAAGGAGAGAGAGGAGGAATTGCAAAGAAGAAGAATTGTGAAGAATTGCGAAGAAGAAGTAGAAGAATTGTGAAAAAAATTGTGAAGAAGAAGAATTGTGTAGAAGAAGAAGAATTGCAAATAAGAAGAATGCAACAAGAACAAAATTTGATGACTACAGTAACAAGAAAGTTCCAAGCTTGATGACCACCTTACCCAAAGGTAAACAAACTTTTGTAATAATGCAAAAGATGCTGAAAGAACAGAAAACAAACGAAGGCATGAAGATCAAAAACAAAGTGTTTAAGGCAGCTTCTGTTTCAAAAGAGAGATAAAAAGCGCCCGAGAGAAAAAACATAAGCAAGGCAATTACGTGCATACAGCAATTCTGTTAATGTTTCTTGGAAAAAGTGCTCCAAGCTTTACCAATGATGACATTTTGCATATGCAGTGGTTTGCTCACCCTTAAGGTAGCCATATTCCAGCATTGGGAATGATGTTTAATTACGACACCAGTGAGTATGCATTTTTAAAACCTGTCACCCATCCTCTCCAGCATTGCCTACTCATCCAAAAGGTGGAACAGGATTTAATGTGAGTGTAAGATATTATGTGTGCATTCTAATATTGGACTCTGGTTTATAGCATCATCTGAAGGACTTTGGGGGGCGGGGATGAAGTCAGTACTTGTGTTGACTCGTGGGGGAAAATTCTCCTTGAATGGGTATCTTGGTTGTGGCTCAAACTCGTGCCATCAGACCACAAGCTTACTTCTCTAACCACCAGGCTACTCCTGTCCCTGCATAGAGCTTTTAAATGTGCATGCAAATAAATGTCTATTTGTTACAAATTCATGAGTGCTTTCATGCGAGCATGTGTGAGTGAACTTTAAGCCACTTTAAGTCCAGCAGGTGGACAAAAAACACGATCAGTCTTAGGTTCAATTCCACCCCAACACACACACTATCTCTCTCTCTCTCTCTCTCTCTGTATCTCTCTCTCTCTCTCTTTTTTCATCTAATACATCCCTAAGGGTGGTGACTGCTTGTAAAAAAGCTCATGGGTGCTTATTCATTATCCTCGAAATAAAAGAATTTGTTATTGTCATTGTCATTAAGTACTTTAAGTTGGGTCTCATGCCTTTACATATGCTCCTGCATAAATGTGTTAAATGCTTACAAGTGTTTGGATGCATAGTTGCGTGTGAGTATTACGTAGAATATAAATTCCTCAGTGAATCAATCTATCGATCAACGAATGAATCAATCAACCAATCAATCATTCAGTCAATCAGTAATTCATTCATGCATCAATAAATCAACCAATCAACCAGTTAACCAATCAATCAATTCACCAAGAAAACAAGCAAGTAAAAATGACCCAAAACAGACAAAACAACAACAAAAATACAGACAGATTTTAATCTAAAATGAAGTAAACAAGTTAAAAAAACCACAACACAACACAAAGGAAAATGAAATAATGCTGACAGTTTTAACCTAAAAGCAGAAAATAAACGTATTGACAAGCAGGCCAGACCACAAAAGTAAAAACTGATGACAGGTTTTATTTCCACATGGATTTGTTTTTATCTCAAAATAACGTTCACTATAAACCCCTCCCACACACAAACACCTCCTCACCTCTTTCCTTCATCCTCCTCCCCCTCCTCTGATTAACATTTCAGCAAAGCCATTCTAAAAATGTGTCGCCCAACTTTTATATCCTTTATCTTATGCACAGCATCTTTATCTTTTGTGTTTGCATATCTGTGCTGGATGTTGGACAGCCTGTCTGGCTGTTCTTTTTGTCTGTCTTTGCATGAATTAACGATTTTCTTGTTGTTGTATGTATATGATTTTGTTTTACATTTGAATTTGTAAAAAAAAACTATCAATTGTAACTGGCTGCATGTCCAAGACTAGGATGAATGAAAGCGCTTTGATTTGTTTTTTGCAAGATATAGCGCTGTATGAATTCCATGTATTATTATTATTATTATTATTTTTTAAACCTGGGGTTTTGATTCAGTTGAGCTAGGTCTGATTTGCCAGGCACTTAATTTAAATATTTATTTATTTGATTATTATTTATAAAAACAATTATACCACTTAAAGTCAGGGCAGATTTCTTTGCATGAAATTTGGATGCCCTCCCTGGGGAGAGTGTGTCACCACAAGAGCAGCGCCACCATTTTTCTTCCTGTCTGTAGCTGTATTTGTTTCCTTATCAGAGTGGCTTTTACTACAGAATTTTGCCAGGGACAACTCTCTTGTTGCCATGGTTTCTTTTACATGCGCTAAATAATCATGTATAACACACAGAACCTTGGTTTATTGTCTCATCCGAAAGACTAGCGCCCAGACCACCATTCATGATCTAATGGATGGGGAAAAAGTTTCAGGTCCAAACGGGATTCAAACCACCGCACACTTCTGACCCATACTTTTTGCTTTCTAGACAGGTGTGTTACCTCTAGACCATGGATCAACCTAGGCAGGCAGAACATTTTTGCTATGAAAGACAACAATAGTTGCTGTTTGAGCGTTTGACAATGACAAAGAAGAAGAAACACTGGGTTTTTGTGTCTAGGTTTTTTGTGTGTGTGACACCTTTCCATGTTTGCAGTTTGTGTTCTCTTGCCTGTGTTGTAATACCCCTTAAGGTCATGAAGACACGTTAGTGACAAAGTCCCAAGGTGCATGGCTTCAGTTTATTGGGGGGCAGTGACAGTGAGTTTGTTGTAGGGTGTATTGCTGTCTGTTTGTCTGTACTGTCCAACCAGACGTATGTTTGTCTGTCTGTCTGTCAGAGTGTGTAGGTGTGGGAGGGGGGTGTTGGTGGTGGGTGGGAGTGGTGGGGTGTGTGTGTGTGGGGGGGGAGAGGGTGGTGGTGAGCCTGTCCTGTGTGTGTGTGTGTGAGTGTGTGTGAGTGCGTGTGTGTGTGTAAGGGGGTTGAGTGTGTGTGTGAGTGTGTGTGTGTGTTTGTGTGTGAGTGTGTGTGTGTTTGTTTGATTGTTTGCTTGTGTGTGTGCGTGCGTGCGCACGATCGTGTGTGTATGTGTGTGCAAACATTTTTGTCCACCATCAAGGTAGCCGCATTCCAACTCAACTCGGGGATATATGCTTGCTATATTCATGTTTCCACAACCCAGAGAACACTGACACGAATGACGGGATCATTAACGCTCCCATTTGATCTACTGCATGTGTATATACACACGAAAAACCCATCAACGCACTGGCAGGTCTGCACTTAAAGTTGACCTCGAAGATTCCAATAATCCACAACCTTAAATTCACCAAACGATACCCGAGATATGAACTCACAACTTCATGGACCCATGGGATTGAAATCGAACAGTCTGAACCACTCGGCTACGGCGTCTCTCTGAATTCAGATGATGATTTCATCCCAATCTCTATCCTCAAACCACCACTGCTGATCTAGTGAATAGGAGAAGCATTCCCAACTTTAGACGAGAATCAAACTCACTGATGCATCCTTGAAGTCTGAATGTGACTACCTTCCTGGTCGACAAATCCGGTCGCATATCATGCAACAATCTCAAAAATGGTGAATCTCAGACCTTGCCTAGGTAAAGGTAAAGGTAAAGGAGTCCCATAACCTATAAGGTCGTAGGGGAGCGAGGCGTCAGAGACCTCACTTCTCTAGGGCCAGCATATTGAGGGCGCGCCCATCTCCTCTCCCTCGCTGCTTTACCTTCCCTGACCCTAAAGAGGACAGGTACCCATTTACAGCTGGGTGAACTGGGGGAACTGTACTGAAGCCAAGGCGCGCAAACGGTCACCCATCCAACTGGTAACCACGCTCGACGCTGCTTAACTTGGCTGGGGGAAAGCGAGTGCTCTGACCACTGAGCTATCCCGTCCCCAAGGAACCCCAAACCCCCCAAAATATTTATCTATTCTGAAGTCAGAATGTGGCTACCTTCATGGTGGACAAATCCGGTAGCATATTATAAATGCAAAATATCAAAAATGGTGAATCTCAGACCTTGCCTAGGAACCCAAACTTACTTACTTAGGCCCATCACTCCCCCTGGAGCATAGGCCGCCGACAACAGTCCGCCAGAGTCCTCTGTCCTGGGCTATTCTCTCCAGCTGTCTCCAGGTATATCCCATCTTCCTGGTTTCTGCCTCAAGGTCGCGTCGCCAGGTGTT
>CM054147.1:54559896-54567396 GCA_028751875.1 Rapana venosa | reverse complement strand
CAAAAATGGTTGCATACGCAAAATCTCACCATTGGTAAACCTCGGAGCTCTAGCCGAAGGAACGCAAAACTATCAGACTGCAAAGTCAGCACAAGCACTGATGTTCGTTCTTCCCGTGCAAATGCAGGGGGCCTGTCAGTATAAATAGCATCTCCACCTTCTGGAAATTCTGTACTAGGATGTCCCTCTTTTCTATCCCTTTGTTTGTTCATGCCTCGTTCCTTTTTCTTCCTGTCACCTCCTTCTTGTCTATTTTCTGCCTTCTAGGTCCATTCTCCTGCCTTTTTGACAAAGAAAGAATTAAAAGATAACATTTCTCTCCCGCGCGAAGTCGGATGCGCTGGGCCTGACTTGTCGGGTGCTTAACGGCAACGCAACGCATTTTCGCTCATAACATGACAGACTGCAATAGTCGCTGTCTGAGCGTTTGATGACTAAGGAGGAGAAGAAGAAGAAAAAGAAGAAGAATTGCGAATAATTGCGAAGAATTGCGAAAAATTGCGAAGAAGAAGAAGAAGAAGCAGAAGAAGAAGCAGAAGAAGAAGAAGAAGAAGAATTGCGAAGAAGAAGAAGAAAAAGAAGAAGAAGAAGGAGAAGAAGAAAGAGAAGAAGAAGGAGATGAAGAAGAATTGCGAAGAATTGCGAAGAATTGCGAAGAATTGCGAAAAATTGCGAAGAAGAAGAAGAAGCAGAAGAAGAAGAAGAAGAAGAAGAAGAATTGCGAAGAAGAAGAAGAAAAAGAAGAAGAAGAAGAAGGAGAAGAAGAAAGAGAAGAAGAAGGAGATGAAGAAGAAGAAGAAGAAGAAGAAGAAGAAGAAGAAGAAGAAGAAGAATTGCGAAGAAGAAGAAGAAAAAGAAGAAGAAGAAGGAGAAGAAGAAGGAGAAGAAGAAGGAGATGAAGAAGAAGAAGAAGAAGAAGAATTGCGAAGAATTGCGAAGAATTGCGAAAAATTGCGAAGAAGAAGAAGAAGCAGAGAAGAAGAAGAAGAAGAAGAAGAAGAAAGAGAAGAAGAAGGAGATGAAGAAGAAGAAGAAGAATTGCGAAGGAGAAGAATTGCGAAGAATTGCGAAGAAGAAGAATTGCGAAGAAGAAGAAGAAGAAGAAGAAGAAGAGTTGCGAAGAAGAAGAAGAATTGCGAAGAAGAAGGAGAAGAAGAAGAAGAAGAAGAAGAAGAATTGCGAAGAAGAAGAATTGCAAAGAATTGCGAAGAATTGCGAAGAATTGTGAGAAGAAGAAGAAGAATTGCGAAGAATTGCGAAGAATTGCGAAGAAGAATTGCGAAGAATTGCAAAGAAGAAGAAGAAGAATTGTGAAGAAGAATTAAGAAGAAGAAGAAGAAGAAGAAGAAGAAATACGTTTCTCTCTGCACTTGTCTCCCTTGCCAAACTTTTCCTCTAATTATCTCCCTTATCAAAAACGTCACGTTCACGGTATTAATGAATAATATGGAAATTAGTATAAGGTGTTATTCTACTCTGCTAATTCGAGTCATAAAAAGGTAAAGGAGTCCCATAACCACTGTGGTCGTAGGGGAGCGAGGCTCAGAGACCTCAACTTCTCAAGGAGCCAGCATATTGAGGGCAGCGCCCATCTCCTCTCCCTCGCTGCTTTACCTTCCTTGACCCTAAAGAGGCAGGTACCCATTTACAGCTGGATGAACTGGGGGACTATACTGAAGCCAAGGTGCGCAAACGGTCACCCATCCAAGTGGTAACCACGCTCGATGCTGCTTAACCTTAGCTGGGGGAAAGCGAGTGCTCTGACCACTGAGCTAATCCTACCTAAATTTGAGTGATAGGGAGATCATTATATGCAGAGAAAATGACCATGCATTTCAGAGGGAATCTAATTATTCTGTAATTTAAACTGTTAGAGAGGGATTCCTAATGACTTTCTTAATAACCTGTTTTGCTATCTGCTCTTCTGATGCAATTAATATATTTTCTTGTAAGGCCTTTGTTGTTGATAAGTGAATTACAGAGAGAGAGAGAGACAGACAGAGAGAGAGATACAGAGAGATAGAGGTGTGGAGAGAGAGATACAGAGAGAGAGAGAGAGAGGTGGGGAGAGAGAGAGAAAGAGAGAGAAGAGAGAGAGTGAGAGAGAGAGAGAAACAGAGACAGAGAGAGAGAGAGAGTACGAAGGAGTGAGAAAGAGAGAGAGACATACAGAGACAGAAACAGAGACACAGAAAGAGAGTGCGAGAAAGTGAGAAAGAGAGAGAGACATAGAGAGAGACAGAGACAGAGAAAGAGGGAGGGAAAGAGAAACAGAGAGAGACAGACAGGCAGAGCAAGAGACAGACACAAACAGACGAACAGGCAGACAGACAGAGAGATTATTATCATTATTGTTATTAGTATTACTCTTTTATTTTGAAGATAATGGAATGAGCTCTCATGTTGGGGTTTTTTTTTTACATCTCGTCCTTGCAAGCATGCAGTTTTGTAAATTCTGTCATCTGTTTCCCCAGAGAGAGAGAGGAGAGAGAGAGAGAGAGAGAGAGAGAGAGAGAGAGAGAGAGGAGTGTGTGTGTGTGTGAGAGAGAGAGACAGAGAGAGAGACAGAGACAGAGAGAGTGTGAGAGAGAGACAGAGAGAGAGACAGAGAGAGAGAGAGAAAGAGAGAGACAGAGAGACAGAGAGACATAGAGAGAAAGAGAGAGGGAGAGAAAGAGAGAGACAGAGAGAGACAGAGACAGAGAGAGACAGAGACAGAGAAGGAGACAGAGAGAGACAGAAAGAGAGACAATGGATTATTGTGGTAAGCTTTCAAGCCCATTCACAAGGGGACAGTGGGAGGAGGACTGGGCACAAACACCTATTCAACTAAGAAGAAAAGAAAAAAACCAAACAAACCAATTCACCAAAGCCCAGATAATCATCATGACATGGATTCCACATCATGGTTTAACAGCTGCAACAAAACACAGGTATTGTCTGTCATCTAGGACTGATTTCTGTAATCTATTTTTTTCTAGCAGAGCGAAAACAATGAACTAAAAATTTGTATTGCTGTTAAAAGCTTTACCAGCCATTCAAAACCGTGTCTTGTGATTTATTGATACAAGCGTTGAGAGAGATAGAGATAGAGAGAGAGCTTATTTGCAAATTTATTTTATTTTACTGGTTAAAAGAAAATAAGATGACGCCATTAGATATTTACAATAACACAGGTTTAAAATGACATTCAAGGAGTAAAAATGTAGTCATTGAAACGAAATTCTTGTCATACATATCATTTTCAGATATTTGTTCATGTTAGAAAATAGCTAGTACCTTTATATTATTATAGGATGGCCTGGTTGGTTAAAGAGTTGCGCATTACGCTCGTGATCTGCTGACCTGGGTTCGAATCCCGTTCAAGGAGATATTTTCCCTGGAGTTAACATCCACTCCCACCAGAACACAATGGCCTACTCTTACAAAAAAGCGGAACGAGTTTTAACATGTGCACAAGATGTTCTACACACGTTCGCACACGGAACCTCGGTTTATAATCTCATCCGAAGGACTTTTAGCTTTTAGGTGGGGGAGGGAGTGGAGTCGGCACTGATGTTTTGTTTTGGAATGTTTCAACCAATATGAAATTAGCTTTCTTGTGTCTTTCGAGATTATGATACGTATCAACGTGCCTGTCAGTATTGTAATTACCATTCATGGGATGATTCAAGTGATTTTGACTTGACTTTGACTTTAGTTGTTAACTCCAGGGATTGAAACGGGATTCGAACACGGGTCAGCAGATCACTAGCGCAACGCGCAAAGCTTTAACCACCAGGCTATCCTGTCCTCTGGGTAGATAATAATGATAGTAATAATGATAATAATGATGATAATAATAATAGTAATAATAATAATAATAAATGGAATTTATATAGCGCTCTATCTTGTAAAAACAAATCAAAGCGCTTGCATTCATCCTACTTTAACACATGCAACAAGCTACGACAAACAGTTTTTACAAACTCAAATGTATACACACACGCGCACGCACGCACGCATGCACACGCACATATACACCCCCAAAGGCTGTGCACTTTGGCAGGGTGATGGGGGTTTCGGCTGTTGAGGGCAAGGACAGAAATGAGATGAATTAAGAGGGGAAAGTCTTAGGTTTGAAATAAATGTGTTTTGAGACTGGATTTAAAAGTGCCATAAGAAGGCTTTTGGCAAAGGGAGAGAGGGAGGTCATTCCAGATCGATGGACCAGAAATAGAGAAAGAGCGACGGCTGACCGTGGATTGGTTGAATCTAGGTATTCTTAAGCACAAGGTATCTGCAGCAGAGCGGAGGGAACGAGAAGGAGTGTACAGGTGAAGACATTCACAGAGGTAGGAAGGTGCTGTTTTGTGGAGGCATAAGGGTCTGATCTTATTGATTGATGTCAGTCAGGTTTTGTGGATCAGAGACAAATCCCTCTTTTTTTTCTGAGCCTTTTTGACTATGGTGTGTAGGGCTCAGTGTCCGAATTAATCCTCTTTTTCTTGACATAATCTCTTCCTCCATACCGTCAGATCTCATTCGATGATTTTTGAGGAAAAGTGCCTGTGACACTAAGTTGTGGAGAAATATTGTCTTACTAGATAAATGTTAGCAGTGGTTGATAGTCTGGGTAAGGTTTGCGTGTGGTTGTAGTGTTGTTGTTGTTCTTGCTGTTTTTGTTGTTGTTTTGTTGTTTTGTTGTTGTTGTTGTTCTTCTTCTTCTTAACAATTTTTCTTCTTTTTTTCTTCTTCTTCTTTTTCGCAATAAATATTTCCATCTTCTTCTTCTTCTTCTTCTTCTTCTTCTTCTTCTTCTTCTTCTTCTTCTTCTTCTTCTTCGCAATTCTTCTTGTTCTTGTTCTTGTTGTTGTTGTTGTTGTTGTTGTTGTTGTTCTTCTTCTTCTTCTTCTTCTTCTTCTTCGTCTTCTTCTTTCTTCGCAATTCTTCTCATTTCTTCTTCTTCGTCGTGGTCTTTATGGAATCGCACAGACAGAAGCTAATAATGATAATAATAATAATAATAATAATAATTATTATTATTATTATTATCATTATTATTATTAACATTACTATTATTACTATTATAATGACGATGATGATGATGATGATGATGATGATGATGATGACGACGATGATGACGATGATGATGATTGTGTGTTTGTGTGTGTGTGTGTGTGTGCTCTGGCGCGCGCGCGTGCATGTGTGAGTGCGCGTGCGTGTGTGCGCGCACGGGCGCGCGCAGGCGCGTACTTACAACTGCAAATCCCATGACTAAACAAAATAGCTGACATAACAACGACAAATGACAGTGAGTGTGGGTGGCAAGGCATGGGCTCCTGGACATTGATTGGCTTGTGTTTGTCTTTGAGATTTTGGGATTTTGTTTATTCTTTTGTTTGCTTGTTTGTGTGGGTTTTTAATCTACTATAGTGTACTTATTTGCTTTGTCTGTCTGCTTGAATCTGTTGTTTGTTTTGTTCAGATCTTTGTTCGATTTGGATTTGTTTTAGTGTATTTTATTTGCTTGTTTTAATTGTGAGTATTTTTGTTTTGGTTCGTTTTTGTGTGGATTTATTTTAGTGCATTTATTTTCGTGTTTGTCTGGGTTGGGTGGTTATTTTGGGGGGAGGGGGGTGGTTTAAAAAAAAAATTTGTTCGGTTTGGATTTATTTGAGTGTACTTTGTTTGCTTCTTTTGTCCGTGAATAATTTGTTTGTGTGTGTTTTGTTTGCTTGTTTTGTGTGTGAGTATTTTTGTGTTCGTTTTTGTGTGGATTTATTTTAGTGTATACATTTGTGTGTGTGTGCTCTGGCGCGCGCGTGCATGTGTGAGTGTGCGTGCTTGTGTGCGTGCGGGCTTTGTTTGAGGAGTGGGGGTTGGGGGCTGTTTTGTTGTTTTAATTTGTTCAGTTTGGATTTATTTTAGTGTATTTTATTGTCTGTTTGACATTTTTTGCTTGTTTTTGGGGGGGTTTGTATGTTTAGTTTTTAAATTGACTTTACTGTATCTATTTGCTTGTTTTGTCACTTTGTTTTTTGTTTGTTTGTTGTTGTTGTTTTTTGGGAGAGGGGGTTGGCTTGGATTTACCTGAGTGTTTTTATTTCCGTGTTTTGTTTGTGGGCGGTGTTGTTTGTTTGCTCGTTTGTTTTTTGTTTTAATTTACTTAAGTTTAGTTATTTGCTTGCTTGTCGGTTCGAAGAATTTTGGGGTTTTAATTGGCTTCGGTGTATTTATTTGCCTGTGTGTCGGTTTGCTTTCTATTTGTTTTATTTTGCATATTTTTTTCCAGTTTACATTGACTGTAGTGTTGTCTTCAGACATCAGGAGCCATTTCTGTTTTTGTCTTTGCATTTTCGTTTTGCTTCGTTAAATTACTTTGTGTTTTACTGATTAGGTAGATAGATTGTTTTGGCATTGTTCATGTTTAGTTTTAGTTTGTCCAAAAAAAAATAATGAGCACGGATTTTGTTTCTTTTCTCGAGCACTTAATATTTCAACGTTTTCAGCATCATCGCCACCATTATCACCACTACAACCGCCATAATAATAATAATAATAATAATAATAATAATAACAATAATAATAATAATAATAATAATAATAATGTATGGAATTTATATAGCGCTGAATCTTGTAAAGCAGCAAATCAAAGCGCTCATATTTTTTTTATATCGAGGATAATGGAATACGCACTCATGTGCTTCTTTACCTCAGTCCCCGTGTGTATGCGGTTTTGTAAATTTTGTCATCTGTTCCCACCGGCACACAATGGCCTACTCTTTCGAAAAGCGGAACAGGATTTAACGTTTGCGCAAGATGTTCTGCATGCGTTCGCACATTATCTTTAAAAAAATCACCGATATCAATTACATTAAACAAGAACGAATATTGACTACAAGAAACAACAACACCAACGACAAGAAAAACAACTAGCAACACAATTTTCAGATAATCCCACCCCACCCCTCCCCCAATCACCATCACCCACCAAGAGCCACAACAAACGAACAACAATATGATTAAACAACAGGCAATATGAACACAGACACTACGATCAGAACAGCGACAACAGCTACAACAACGATGTGATGACGACGACTATATGACTACCTCACCACCACCATAATATCCATAACACCACCACGACCATCACCATCACCACCACAACCACCACACATCATCACCAATATCATCCCACTATCATCGCCACAACTACCACCACACCACCACCATTACCACAGCCACCACTCACTATCATCATCACCACCAATATCACCCCATCACCAACACCCGCACCCACATGATCCACCACCACCCCACCACCCAACCACCTCTCACACCCACCCCCTCCATCTAGCCCCCATCCACCCTCTCCCCCACTCACAACAACCACACAAATCTTCCCCCCTTCCTTCCACCACCACCACCCTCCCCACCCCCAGTCACCCTCTACCCCCTACCCCACCCAATGTCACCCACCACCCACTCTCCACCACCCCCCTTCCCCACCACCTC
>CM054147.1:54552396-54554896 GCA_028751875.1 Rapana venosa | reverse complement strand
TTACACGAATCAATGTGCCTGTCAGTATTGTAATTGCCCTTCATGGGATGATTAAAGTGTTTTTGACTTGACTTGACTTGATTTGACTTGATTTGACTTTACTTCACACACACACACACAAGCGCGCGCGCGCACACGCGTGCGTACACACACACACACACACAAGGAAGGTGGCAGGATGGTTAAGACGTTCGCCTGCCAACAAGTAAACCGTGAGGTTGTGGGTTCGATTCCCAGCCTCACCCTTTCTTCCGAGTTTGACCAAAAAAATCGAACTGAATGTCAAAGTCCTTCGGATGAGACTATAAACCGAGGCCCCGTGTGCGAACGCACTCAGAACACCTTGCGTACACGTTAAATCTTGTTCCACTTTTCGAAAGAGTAGGCCATTGTGTGCCGGTGGGAACAGATGACAAAATTTTTAAAACCTCATACACACATGTGTGCTTGTTCCATTATCCTCGAAATAAAAGAATAAAATTTATTTTCAAAAAACCCTTCAGACTGACAGACAGACAGACAAGCAGACATACAGGCAGACAGACTGACTGACTGACAGAGAATGTGCACTCAATGACTTTAAAAAAATTAACACCATTGCCCCATTCCACAAGCAGCGTGAAATGAAGACACACATTTTATAAAAACGATTTCAAAACTAACATTAAATTTTGATGTTGAGAAAGCAACCGACATTCCAGTAGCTTTGATTCTGATGATATTAGAGTTACTAGAAATGTTCAGAGAGAGAGAGAGAGAGAGAGAGAGAGAGAGAGAGAGAGAGAGAGAGAGAGAGAGAGAGAGAGAGAGAAGAGAGAGGAGAGAGAGAGAGAGAGAGAAGAGAGAGAGAGAGAGAGAGAGAGAGAGAGAGAGAGAGAGAACGAAAGAAAGAAAGAAAGAAAGAGAGAGTGAGAGAAGAAGATAGATGTTGATACTTTGATTTTTTTCCCTCTGAAGTAGATGAGCTGTGTGGGACAGGATAGCTCAGTGGTCGGAGCACTCGCTTTCCCCCAGCCAAGTTAAGCAGCGTCGAGCGTGGTTACCAGTTGGATGGGTGACCGTTTGCGCGCCTTGGCTTCGGTACAGTTCCCCCAGTTCACCCAGCTGTAAATGGGTACCTGCCCTCTTTAGGGTCAGGGAAGGTAAAGCAGCGAGGGAGAGGAGATGGGCGCCGCCCTCAATATGCTGGCCCTAGAGAAGTGAGGTCTCTGACGCCTCGCTCCCCTACGACCTTAAGGTTATGGGACACCTTTACCTTTTTTATAGATTAGCTGTGCCCATACACGATTGGCGTTAACCCTGTTTTGCTTCCATCAATAATAGAATTTCCTTTAGAAAGCAAAATAGATTAAAGCGATTAAAGGGCATGTCACACACACGCATTTGCACACATGCACACACACACACACACTGCACACACATACCCACCCACCCCCCGACACACACACTCACTACACACAAATCCCACCCCCCCCCACACACACAGTCACTACACACACAATCCCCCACCCCCCAACACCCCCCTACCCACACACACACATACACACACTCACTACATACACATACCCCCCCTCCCCCCCCCCCCCCCACACACACACATACCCCCCTTACCAACCGCAACCCCCCAGACAGACAGACAGACAGGCAGACAGACAGGCAGACAGGCAGACAGGCAGACAGGCAAACAGGCAGACAGACAGACAGACAGACAGACTGACTGACCGACAGAGAATGTGCACTCAATGACTTCAAAAATATTATCATCATTGCCCCATTTCGGAAGCTGCGTGAAATGAAGACACACATTTTATAAAAACGATTTTAAAACTAACATTAAACTTTGATGTTGAGAAAGCAACCGGCAATCCAGTAGCTTTGATTCTGATGATATTAGAGTTATTAGAAATGTTCACAGAGAGAGAGAGAGAGGGGGGGGGGGGAGGCGGGCAATAGAGAGACAGATGGTGAAACAGAGAGTGAGCCAGACACAGAGACAATGAGATAGACAGACAGACAGAGAGATAGACAGACAGGCATATATATATAATATATTATATATATATATATATATATATATATATATATATATATATATATATATTATATATATATTTATATACAGAGAGAGAGACAGATAAAGAGAGAGAGAGAGAGAGAGAGAGAGAGAGAGAGAGAGAGAGAGAGAGAGAGAGAGAGAGAGAGATGTAAAGAGACAGAGAGACAGGCAGACACATAGGGAGAGATAGATAGAGAGAGAGAAACAGAGACATTCAGAGGCAGAGACAGAGGCAGAGACAGAGACAGATACAGAGAGAAAAGGCAGACACATAGGGAGAGAGAGAGAGAGAGAGAGAGAGAGAGAGAGAGAGAGAGAGAGAGAGAGAGAGAGAGAGAGAGAGAGAGAAAGTGTATGTGAGAGATAGATAGAGAGAGACAGACAGAGACAGAGAGACATATGCGACAACAGACAGACAGACAGACAGACAGACCTATTCAGAAA
>CM054147.1:54542396-54547396 GCA_028751875.1 Rapana venosa | reverse complement strand
AAGAAGAAGAATGTAAAGAAGAAGAGGAATGCAAAGAAGAATGCAAAAAAGAAAACTGCAAAGAATGCGATGAAGAAGAATGCAAAGAATGCGAAGCAGAAAAAGAATTGCGAAGAAGAAGAATTCGAAGGGGAAGAATGTGACGAAGAAGAAGAAAGAAGACGAATGCGAAGAAGAAAAGAAAAATGCGAAGAAGAAGAATGTGAAGAAGAAGAAAGAATGCGAAAAAGAAGAATGCAAAGAGAAGATGCGAAGAAGAATGCGAAGAAGAAGAAGAATGCAAAGAAGAATGCGAAGAAGAATGCGAAGAAGAAGAAGAATGCAAAGAAGAATGCGAAGAAGAATGCGAAGAAGAAGAAGAATGCGAAGAATACGAAGAAGAAGAAGAAGTAGAAGAAGAAGAAGAAGAAGAAGAAGAAGAAGAAGAAGAAGAAGAAGAAGAAGAAGAAGAAGAAGAACACAACAACAACAAAAAGAACAAGAACAAGAACAAGAAGAACAAGAGCAAGAACAAGAATAAGAACAAGAACAAGAACAAGAAGAATAAGAACAAGAATTGCGAAGAAGAAGAAGAAGAACAACAACAACAAAAAGAACAAGAACAAGAAGAAAAACCAGAAGAACAAGAAGAAGAATTGCAAAGAAGAAGAAGAAGAAGAAGAAGGAGAAGAAGAAGAAAAACAACAACAACAACAACAACAACAAGAGCAACAACAGCAACAACAACAACAACAAGACTCAACAAGGAAGAAGAGGGCCAATGCAATACAGATCTTTACCGCCCTAAAACCTTAGAGATCAAGACAGAATGATGAAGGCCTCTCCACATTGTTTGACATCTGAAGTGCAGGAACTGGCTTAACTCCAAAACCCTACTGCCCTGTAACATTACCCAATCTCATGACAAATGTTTCATGAGTTTATTATACGGGTAGTGTCCTTTCAATGAACCCAACAAAGAGAGGTGTGTGTTATGTCGTTCAGTGTTTATCTGACGATATATGGATAAGCTCAAACGGAGATCAGAAATTCCTTCTTCCGGGTTTTAGGAAAATTCCTGTGGAATCTTACCTTCTATTTCTTTTATTAGATGGGGTGGCTGCCAATCCACAGGTTGTAAAATGACAAGATAAACGATTGCAAATCTGACAATTGTTATTGGGTTTTTGTGTGTGTGAGTGTGCGAATTTGGTGTTAAAACAAATTGATGTTTTCATCCAGGAAAGTTAGGGTGTATATATACTCGTTTCACGTTCACACACTCTCGACTAAGGTTTTTATTTATTTATGTAAATATCTTGTTATTATTGCTATTATATTTGGGGACGGGATAGCTCAGTGGTCAGAGCACTCGCTTTTCCCCAAGCTAATGTTAAGCAGCGTCGAGCGTGGTTACCACTTGGATGGGTGACCGTTTGCGTGCCTTGGCTTCAGTACAGTCCCCCCAGCTGTAAATGGGTACCTGCCCTCTTTAGGGTCAGGGAAGGTAAAGCAGCGAGGGAGAGGAGATGGGCGCCGCCCTCAATATGCTGGCCTCTTGAGAGGCTGAGGTCTCTGATGACTCGCCACCCCACCCCCACACCCCCACCCCTATTACGACCACATAAGTCATGGACCCCTTACACCTTTTACCGTTATTGTAGGTCACGTTTTCATGTACAATGATAGAAAAACCGATGAAGTCAGTAGTTTAAAAAATCTTAGCTGAGATTTTCAATTATGACATATCTTCTTTTAAAACAAAATAATGTGTGTCATTATTCTAGGTCGTGTTTTTATATGTGGTGATAGGAAAAGGATGAGGTAAGCAATTGAAAATATCTCGGGCTAAGTTTTTTTAAATAAAATTTACGTCATATCTTTTTATCTTTGTCATTATTCTTGGTCGTGTTTCCATATGTGGTGATATACTTTTTAAAACTGCCTTGAGCGTTTCATACTGTTTGTTTATCATTTTGCGATGAACTCTAGCTTTTCAATTGCTGTTAGTATTGATATTATGTTGGGGTGTATTGCTGTTAGGCTTATTCTTCTGTTGATTTCGTTTGGTAATCCTCCATACCCCAAAAGGAGTTAAAGAAGTTCAATCTTGAATCTTTATTTATTTATTTATTTATTTATATATACCACTTTAAGTCACGGTAGATTTCTCTGCGTGAAATTCGGGCTGCTCTCCCCGGGGTGAGAGCGTCGCCACAAGAACAGCGCCACCCATTTTTTTTTCTTTTTCCTGTCTGCAACTGTATTTTGTTTCCCTATCAGAGTGACTTTTTTCTACAGAATTTAGCCAGGGACAGCTCTCTTGCTGCCCTGGGTTCTTTAACGTGCGCTAAATAATTTTGTGTAACACACGGGGCCTCGGTTTATCGTCTCATCCGAAAGACTAGCGCCCAGACCACCACTCATGATCTAATGGATGGGGAAAAGTTTCCAAACGAGATTTGAACCACCGCACACTTCCGACCCGGACTTTTCGCTTTCTAGACAGGCGCGTAACCTATAGACCACCAAAGCATTATAGAAAAAACCCCACCAATGTGATAAGCAGTTCAGAAATAATGTTCTGTTAATTTTTTTTATCGGGTTTTGCATAGTTAATCATCTTTATACAGTTAGGTGACCCAGTTAAAAGCTATGTCAGTTATTGATGTCAGCTAATTGCCAAGGCCTACACTAAAATGTTGTTCTGTTGTAAAATGTTGTGTTGAGATTGCCTTCAGCCATGACCAGCTCTTAACATAACAAGAACCTGGACTCTCCTTTCATAAAAACAATCCTCTGAACTCGAAGTATGGCTACCTAAATTGCCGAGGTACTTAACAAAGCAGTCATACATGCAAACTTCTCATTCAGTGTTCAAATTTCAATCTCAACAGTGATTTCCAGGTGGGATGATGAATGAGTCAGAGTGCACATTCTGGGTGACCCCCAGAGAGTTAAGCTGGGGAACGCACAATCTTGGCTGAGAGGATAAACCGAGGTTCCGTGTGCAACACACATTTAGTGCACGTAAAAGAACCCACGGCACTAAGAGTTGTACCTTTCAAAACTCTGTAGGAAAAGTCACTCTTATTGGGAAACCGATGTCAAGTCAAGTCAAGTCAAAAACACTTTAATCATCCCATGAAGGGCAATTACAATACTGACAGGCAGATTGATTCACATCAAATATATCAAAGACACAAAAGCTATATTTCATATTGGTTTTCAAATAAAATGTCACAAACACACACACACACACACACCAACACACATGCGCGCATGCGCACACACACGCAAAACACCCGCACGCACGCACACACATCAATTGTGAACACAATTTTAAACCCATTGACTAGAAGACATAAAAACTTATTTTTACGCACGCATATACGCAGCACGTACACACGCATGTACGTGTGTGTGCGAACACGCACACGCACACCCACACCATACACCAATATATGAATTCAATGTTTTAAGACCGTTGACTAGAAGACAGACTTATTTCACACACCCACGCACCCACCCACACACACACACACACACATAATTATGTATTGACTACACTCGTAACAATGACAATCAGGCAAGTAATTCAGAGAAATGTAAAACCTAGGTAGTCAACATCATTGTGAATTCAGAATTCGAATGCTTACTGGCACAAAATAATTTCTTTTTCTGTTAGTTTTGCTGATGGGACACTGAAAACGGCGTTCCGAAGGCAACAACTGATATTCTGGAAACAAAGCATGGGAAGGATCAGCCAAAATGGCTGTGGTTTTGCGTACAAGCTGCTGATTGCAAAACGACATGAGATCTCTTTGTTCTTTTCCAATTATTTTTGAGCAGATTCTTACAATTCTCTGCAGGCCATTCTTGTTTTTAACACTAAGGTTATTATACCAACAAATGAAAGCAAAACTTAGAACACTCTCTATGTAAGACTTGTAAAACAAGGAAAGAATCTTTTTGTCTACAAAAAATGAGTTCAGTTTCCTCAGAAAATACAGACGTTGTTGTCCCTTTTTGACAATAGCGTCAGTGTTAACGTCCCAGTTTAACTTGTGGTCAAAAACAGTTCCCAGATACTTATAGTTCAAAACGTTTTCAACTTCTTGATTATGGATAATAATATTCTTAGGAGTATGCCCTGATCTTCTGAAGTCGATAGGCAGGTCTTTAGTTTTAGAAACATTTAGCTCCAGATAGGCCTCGTCACACCAGTGTACGAACTCGGTGAGGGCTGGACCGTGGTCTAAGACTGATCCGGATAAGAGAGATAACAGAGCACTATCGTCTGCGAACTTTACCAGAAAGGAATTTCCATAGTTGCTTCTGCAATCATCTGTGTATAGAATCTACAGAAGTGGTGAGAAGTGATGCATATGCAGATGGGAAAAGAAAAAAAAAGGGTGGCGCTGTTCTTGTGGCGACGCGCCCTTCCCAGGGAAGAGCAGACCGAATTTCACGCAGAGAAATCTGCCGTGACTTAAAGTGGTGTGCAATGCAATATAATACAACACAACACAATGCAATACAATAAATAAATACAATACAATACAAAACGATACAACACAACACAATACAATACAGTACATTACAATACAGTGCAGTACAGTTTAATACAATGCAATACAACATCCATTTAATGTGGGGATGCCAGGGGACCTATCAGTATAAACAGCATCCCCACTTTCAGGAAATTCTGCGCTAAGAATTCCCTCTTTTCTATCCCTCTCTTTGTTTTTGCCTTGTACCTTTCCTTCCTGTCACCTCCTTCTTGTCTATTTTCTGCCGTCTTGGTCCATTCTTCTGCCTTTTCTTCCCCAAAAGACTATAAAGAAAACAATTCTCTCTCACGATAAAGTCCGATGTGCTGGACCTGACTTGTCAGGTGCTTAACGGCAGCTCAACGCATTTGGACTCATAATTTTATGAGAAACAGTAATAGTTGTCCGAGCGTTCGATTAAGAAGAATGCGAAGAAGAAGAAGAAGAAGAATGCGAAGAAGAAGAAGA
>CM054147.1:54494896-54524896 GCA_028751875.1 Rapana venosa | reverse complement strand
ATTTCATTATTCTGGATATAATGGGAGGGGGGGGGGGGGGGAGCATGGGAGGTAAGTGTAAGAAGAGGGGAAGGGGAGACTATCTCAGAGACAAGTATAGAAGTTGTAGATGCTTTCAGTGACTGTTAGCAAAACACTTTGTATTTCTATGTCATATTACATTGCCCTGGATATGCAAGAATGAAATAGAAATACAAAACTTACTTACTTTACTTTACTTTTGTCTTCCGCTTATACTCGGAGGTGTCGCGGGGAGATATAGCTGTCTGTCGGCAGCGAGGCGTGTAGCCTGGAGGAGGGACATGCCGTGGGCTTTTAGGGTGTCGGCCACGGAATCACTCCATCTTCTTCTTGGTCGTCCTTTGGCTTTCCATCCCGAGTGCCGGGTGTTGTAGGCCCAAAGAGCTGGCTGGTTGTGAGGCATCCGTGTCAGGTGTCCGAACCACTTGATCCTCTGCTGGTCGATGTGTTGTAGGACTGGTGTTGCACCTACCATGTCTCTGATGACTTCGTTTCTGATTTTGTCTCTTCGGGTCTTGTTGACTGTTCTTCTTAGGCATTTCATTTCACACGTGACTAGTTTACGTCTGAGGGCCTTTGTGAGGGGCCATGTCTGACACTGGTACGTGAGCGTTGGCAGGAAGATGGTGTTAATCAGTTTTGCCTTTGTGTCCATGGGGATGCTGGGATGTTTCAGGAAAGGGGCGAGCTGGTAACTGACCGCATTAGCCTTCTGACATCTTGTTTCAATTTCACGGTCTAACCCTTCCGTTCTCTGCAAATACACTGCCCAGATATTTAAATTCGCTGACTTGATTTAACTGGGATCCATTGATATTGATGTCCAGAGTGTGTGGTCGCCTGCTGACTATCATGACCTCGGTCTTACTGACACTGATTTTCATGTCATAGGCCTGGCAGGTGCTGTTGAGTTGATCTGTGTGCTCCTGGAGCTGTGCCTTCTTGCTATGTATTATTGCCTGGTCATCAGCAAACATGAGTTCGTTGAGTGCCTCCGGATCTGGGTTGGCCTCCTTTGCAATCTGGTCCATGTAAATGACAAAGAGCAGAGGGGAGAGGCAACAGCCCTGTCTCACCCCGGATGTAACTGGGAACCAGTCAGATGTTCCACGGTCGTGCGGACTGCGCTCTTGCTGTTGGCATAGATAGCTCGGATGTTGTCCAGCAGCTGCCCCTTCACGCCATACTGCTCCAGCACCTTCCACAACTTGTCTCTGTTTACCCGGTCAAAAGCCTTCTCTTGATCTACAAAGATAAGGTGGAGATCTCGGTTGTGTTCGATCGCCTTCTCACACAGCTGTCTGAGAGCAAAGATTGCATCTGTGCACCCTCTTCCTTTCCTGAATCCAAACTGAGCGTCACTAAGGAGATGTTCCGTTTTTTGTTCTAGTGCGCTGGTCTAGGATCTTTGCATACATTTTCCCTACATGGCTGAGGAAGTGATATGCCTCTGTAGTTACTGCAGTCTTTCTTGCTTACCCTTCTTCTTCCAAATTGGCACTACTATTGCATTCTGCCAGTCCTCTGGTACTTTCCTCTCCTCCCAAGCTTTTTGAAGATGGTGGTGAGCCACATTATACCTGTTTCCCCACATGCATGGATGGCTTCAGTTGTTATGCCATCGTCACCTGCTGCTTTCCCTTTAGGGCTGGTCTTCACTGCTCTTCTGACTTCACTCTCCAAAATGGTAGGTTTTGAGTGGTCTGGGTAGTTGGGGGTGAACTGGAACTGGTGTTTCTGTGCCTGTTGTCCTGCAGGGTTGAGCAGTTTCTTGAAGTACTCTTTCCATCTTTTTCACTATCTCTTCTTCCTCGTTCAGGCCTTGTCCTTTTGCATCGTTGATTACAGTGGTGGGGTCAAAAGGGTTCGTCTCGCATTCTCATTGCTTTCACACTCTTGTAGAACTCTCTTGTGGAGGTTTTTGCACTTTTCACTTAGCTCTTCTCCATATTTTCTCCATGAATTTTCCTTTGCTGTTTCTGACTATTTTCTTTGGTGTGTCTTCGTGCAATTCTGTACCTGATGTAGTCCTCTTCTTTCTTTGATTTAATCCAGGTCTTGTAAAGACTCTTCTTCTCTCTGATTGCTTCTTTCAATTCTTTGTTCCACCAAGCTGTTGCCTTTTTGGTATTTTCCTCTAGTCTTCTTCACACCACATGCTTCTTTCAAAGAGTCCTGCACAGCGGTTTTAAAAGTGTGCCAGGTTTGCTCTGCATCCAGTGATGTGGTGTCAACAGAGTCCAACTTCTCTCTTACAGTGTGCTCTATCTGAAACTTGACCTCCTCGTTCTGCAGCTTGTGCATATTAAGTCTTTCAGGTTGCTTTTTTCTGTTGGTGGTCCTCCTCTTTTTCTTTGTGGTTAGCGTTGTGATGACTGGCCTGTGGTCTGTGTCCAGGCCAGCGTTTGGGATAGCTCTTGAATCTGCAACTTTGTTCCGTATGCTGGATCTTGTTAACACAAAGTCGATTTGGGACGAGACGTTTATGTCATCCCATTTGTACCAGGTATAAATCTGAGTAGCTCGATGTTGGAAGAAGGTGTTGGTGATTATCAGGTCATGCTCCGCGCATAGTTCCAGTACCAGGTTGCCGTTGTAGTTGCATGGTGTTCTGCGGTCACTGTGTGGACCAAGATATTTTGTCCATGGAGCTCTTCTCTCCCCAATCCGGCCGTTGAAGTCTCCCATGACAAATAGATCTTCTTTGTCAGGGATACCGTTGATAACATCAGAGAGCTTTTCGAAGAACGAGTCCTTAACCTCATCTGACTAGGAGTCATTGCAAGGTGCATAAACCTGTAAGTAGTTAATAATTCTGTCGCCCTCTCTAATGCTGATTTTAGTGATTCTTTCTGAAACATGCTCTGTACTCACTAGGCTCTTTGCCATATCTGGGTGTATGATGAAACCTACACCATGTGTTGCTCTCTGCTCTTTACTCACTCCACTCCAAACCAGAACGAAGTTTGAGTGTATTTCCTTTGTGCCTGTTCCTTTCAGTCTAGTGTCAGTGATACCCAGGATAGAGATCTTACGCTGGGTCATAAAGTCCACAAGCTCAGGTTCTTTGTTTGTCAAACCACAGATGTTCCAAGTCCCTATCTTGTCACAATTCCTTACTCGTTGTCCGTTTTTCTCGCCAAGTTGTTTACCGTTGAAATCAGTCCGTTTATATCTCCTTTTTCTTTCTTGAGCGGTTTATGAAATCCACTGCCGGCTTGCTAGGCCCGTCGCAGCTGAAATACAAAACAATAGCAACAAAAGGAATCCGACAGTGGTATTACTAGTAGCAATGACAGCAACAGCTTTTTGGGGGCTGACGTAAGCAGAAACAAATTGAATTGAAAATTAATCTCCTGTGTAAGGTTTTTTCCTTTCGTTTCTCGGTTAAAAGAGCTCTGAGGTTTCGTCACCAATAACAACGATTTTTACATATGCTACCGGTTTTTTCTAAAATTTTATTTTATTTCATTTTATTTGGGGTTGTTTTTAGCCATCATTTAGATAGCCATATTCGTCTTCGGGGGGTAACTTGATAAATGTGAATGTATAAAAAACAACACTGTTGGTTTAGTGTGATAAAGATACCGTTCTGTTGTTTTTTAGAAGATAAAAAAACGAAAAAAAAAACTAAGCAATAAAAGCTACACGTCATTCGAAAACAAAACCAACAAAAACAACCACAACAACAACAACAACATCTTCAAAACACAACAGCCACAAATAACAACCAAATAAGACAGACTGGCATGAAAGGGGCGGTGCAAGGGGAGGGGTGGAGAGGGGAGAGGGGGAAGGGGGTAGGAATAAAATGGAGATAATTCAGACCTGATTTGGATGGACTTCATTTTTCGTTCCTTGGCTAGCATTCTGAGGTTCACAAATGGTGAGATTTTGCGTATGCGACTTTTTCTTTTTGCAACTGCCCACCATGAAGGTAGCCGCATTCCACATTCGGGGATGTTTGCTTGGTATTTTCGTGTTTCCAAACGCTGACACGAATGACAGAATCTTTAGTGTGCATATGTGATCTTCTGCATGGATATATATATATATATATATATATATATATATATATGATTACAAAATTAAGGCATTGGCAGGTCTGCACTTGAAGTTAACCTGGAAGATCGTAAAAAATCCCCACCTTAATTCACCAGACGCTGCCGAGATTCGAACCCACGACTTCATGAACCCAAGTGTCTCAAGTCGAATGGTCTTAACCACTCGGCTATAGCATCCTTCATTTGAATGGAAGAAACGAAAGAAGAGAAGAAATAAGAAGAAGAATGGAAGAATGAAACATATCTGAGAGCTATAGAGCAAGAACTGTTTTAGTCTCCAGAAGAAATCTGACTCTCTTGTCGGTTCTTTTTTTCGGTTTCTGATAAAACAAAAACTGCATTACCGCATTAGGACACAATCGATGCTTAGGGACATCACTCACGTACATTTCTGCATTCATAAACTTTACCAGGCTGTTAAGGGATTTTTTTTGTTATCGACTTTTAACTCTCTGAATATCAGACAGTGCTGCATCATCGTTTAGCTACCGTAAAGAAGTTTTACTTTGAGACTAGAAAAATAATTGGAAGAAAAAGGGATTGCAATTTTTGTACCATGCGTTCTTTGTCGATCGCTCAGACAGCAACTATTGTTGTCAGTCATGTGAGTAACCAAAAAAAAATGCATTGCGCTGCCGTTAAGCGCCTGACAAGTCAGTCCCAGCGCATCTACTTTTGGCGTGGTACCGTGTATTGAATAAGCACTATAGTTGTTCTTAGTCCAGTTTCAGAAAAAAAATCACAGAGTTAGTGAGATTGCAGATTCTAAACGTTGTATTGTTCGTGGGCTAAAGATTCAATATTTTGCTTATGCGGCGGGGATTCTTTTTTGTAAACCATTATCCTCGTAGGAATGTCGGGGGCCTGTCAGTATAAATAACATCCTCACTTCAGAAAATCCTGTTCTTGCAATTCCCTCTTTTCTATCCCTCTCTTTGTTTCTGCCTTGTTCCTTTTTTTTTCTTCATGTCATCTCCTTCTTGTCTATTTTCTACCTTTTTTGGTTCAGTCTCATCCTGTTTTCCAGAAAGACTTAAAAGATAACAATTCTCTCCAACGCCAAATTTGGATGCGCTGGGCCTGACTTGTCAGGCGCTTAACGGCAGCACAATGTAGTTTTGCTCATATGACATACGATGTTTGCTTTCTGAGCGTTGACGAAGAAGAACAGAGAGAATTTCTTTTCTAAAAACCAGGCAATACATATCTCAGAGCTTTCAGGGCTCTACAGTATTTTCCTTGCTTGAACAAACGCTTGGAAAGGAGTTGATAATCTTAGAACAAACATAGAACCGATTAAAGATAAAAGGTAAAGGTGTTCCCCAAACCTATACAGTCGGAGGGGAGCGAGGCGTCAGAGACCTCAGCTTCTCTAGAGGCCAGCACATTGAAAAAAAAAAAAAAAAAAAAAAAAAAAAAAAAAAAAAAAAAAAAAAAAAAAAAAAAAAAAATTTAAAAAAAAAAAAAAAAAAAAAAAAAAAAAAAAAAAAAAAAAAAAAAAAAAAAAAAAAAAAAAAAAAAAAAAAAAAAAAAAAATTTTAAAAAAAAAAAAAAAAAAAAACCCCAAACAAATCCAGACCAAATTGCGGTCCGGTATTGAAATAAAAAAACAAAAACATACCAAATTGGAAAAAAATTTCCACAAATTAAAGGGAAAAAGAGATTTAAACTGATATCGTCCAAAGATAAACTAAAAAAATGAAAAAAAGGATCACATTTTAAAATGAAAACAAATTTTCCTCGTGAATTGGAGCCGTAGAAAAAAATCATACATTAACGCTCAATATCCCCTTTCAATAAAATTTAGTTATAATGCATTAGTTTTTTTTTTTTTCAAAAATAAATTAATTCCATTTTTGATTTTCTAAAATTTTTTGGTTATCCATCTTTTGAAAAATTAAAAGATGGGTCTCAATAAATACAACACCAAAATTTAATCCCTCTTTATTAAGGCGCAAAAGTTTTATTCTTGAATACATTTTCTTTTAGTTGGAAAACAAAATTTTCCAAAAAACCAAGAAAATTTCTCAAATCAGCAAAGGAATTTCCTGAATTAAACCCAACTTGGAAGAGGAAAAAAAAAAAAAACCATCAGAAAAAGGAAATTTTTTAAAAAAACACATACTTTTTAACAGGTAAAAAGCCTAAGTTTTCTCTAGACCACTTGGACGGAATTTCATTGAACAATACTTAAACCAAAAAGAAAAAAGGTTTTAAATTACAGTTAAGGGGAATGACGACAAGGCCGAAAACACCACCCATCTTTTTTGCTTAATTCTGGAAAAGGAGTGCCTACAGGGTAATTGGGAAATCCGAAAAGAAATGAACCATACAAAGGTCCCAACATCTGTTAAATTCAACAAAAAATTTTCTGTAAAGTTTTTTGAAAAAATAACGAAAGAAAAGTTAAATGAGAAAATGCAAAAAAATCTTTGAAGTGTTTGAAAGAAGAAAGTAATATTTAAGATGAAAGAAAATCAATGATGATTTAAAAATGTTTTTTTAAAATTTAAACTTGATGAGGAAACATAGAGTGTTAAGAAAAAATTCATCAACCCCAGGGGCCAATGAACGGGGTTGAACTGCAACGGTCTAGTAAAAGGGGGGTTTTTATTTTAATCATATAAACAGATCTACCAACCAGTTCCTAAATTATTTATAAAATGATAACGCATGCAAGACAATTAAAGTTTAAATCAGTAAAGTGTTTTGTTTTTTTTTTGGTTAAAAACACGAGTCCAGATCATCCGATGGAAATGCGGTTGCCTTCATGGCAAAAAGGAACATAAGGAAACGACAGAAAAAGAGGGAGAGGAAAAAAAGGAAGAGAAGAAAAAAATAGGAACATTAAGAAAACAAAAAAAAAAACATTTTTTTTAAACGAGAAAGGAAAAAAATGGCTTTTTTAATTTAAACCCCTGGAATTTTTGAAGAAATGTCCCGGCAAAAACACTTTTACGAAAACGAACATTTAACGGGCAAATTCTCGTGGTTCCACACGGGTGTTTATAGTTAAATGAAGAGGGGAGAGGAATGACGAAGTATAGGGGAAAAATCCTGAAGGAATGAACCCCGGGGTGGAAGGTGAATAGGCAATGAAAGGGGTTTTTTTTGTATCCCAAGAAAAATAAATTTTTTGCAGTTAGAGTGATGAAAAAGAAGGAAAAAGAATAATGCAATCAGGGAAAAAAAACTTTATTATTCGGAAATTTAAATTATGAAAGAACAACATGATGATTTTAAATTTATCAAGATGCTTAGAATAATCTTAATATTTAAAATATTATTTTAAAAAAGCAAAATTTCAAAACAATCCAAAACAGAACAGCAGCAAATAAAACAACTAATTAAAATCAACAAAACCTACAAAAACACAACAAAAAGGAAAAACCAAAAGATGTTTTGGAAAAAAAAACGCGACAAAACGAAAAACTAGACAAAAACCAAAGCGAAAAATTTTAAAACAAAATTTTAATAAATCTACCCACCTTTCAAATTACCAATCTGTACAAATATTTCTAAATTATGCATTCAAAAAATTTACTAAAAAAGGAGAAAAAACAAGAAGAAAAAAAGAAAAACAAAAAACAAAAATAAAAAGAAAAAAAGAAAAAAAAAACAAAAAAAACCCAACAAAAAAACAAAACAAAATTTAGAAAAATTTACAAGGGACAGGAGAAGGGAGGCACAAAACACAATTTCAAAACAAAACAACTAAAACCCAAATTCGACACCATATCCAAACGACAGGGAAACAAACACAATAAAATAAAAAAAAAAAAAAAAACAAGAAAAGAAAAAAAAAAAAAACAATGAAATAAAAGACAAGAACAAATTCTTATACAAGATAAAAAAACACATGTCTTAATTAAAAATCCATCCCGCCTTTGGATACACAAAAAAAAAACCCAATTATAAGTTCACAAAAAAAACAAGAAGAAAATTCCCCTTTTCAAAAAAAGATCCCCCAAAAAAACCCCCCCAAAAGAAACAAATAAAGAAAACCATAAAAATACCCACCCCAAAAAACCAACAAAACCAAAAACAAACAAAAAGAAGAAAACCAAACCAACAAAAAATGATAAAAAAAAAAGAAAAAACAACAGAAAAAGACAAAAAAACAACAACAAGCAAAAAAAAAACAACCAAATTTAAATAATTAAAGAAAAACATCACACTTTTGTCAAAACAAATAACGACACAAAAAAACATTAAATTAAAACAAATCATTTCAAATAAACAAAGAAATATTTAAAAAAATTAATTAAGTGAAAAAATCAAGAAATGAAAAAAATGAAAAAAGAAAAATTAAACAAGGAAAAAAAACTAACAAACATTTAACATTTAAAAAAAAAAAACCCCCAAGTAGACTAAAAAATGGCGGGGGGACACACACACACACAAAATAACAATACACAAACTACGAGATAGACCATGCCACAACCAAACACAAAACTTTAAATAAATCACAACAAATACAAAAACAACACAACACAAAAAAACATGGAAAACCCAAATTCGAAGAATTTCTAAATAACAAGATAAAAGAAAATTTAAATTATCAAAATATCATAAAGTACATTTGTACAACAAAACCCAAAGGAAATAAATTATTTTAGAAAAAAAGAAAAGCATAAAAAAAAATACAGTTCTAAAAATCAGTTATTTAAAATAAACAACAGAACTTGATTCTTGTATATGCACACACGGATGGGAATTACAAACCACTGAAAACATACAATAAACCCATATAAAACAATATTCATGAGCGCAATCTATATACAATTATTAGAATTATACAAAAAGTCCACAGAAAAATGAAATATAAAAGAACAAAATTAAAATATAAATTGCATTAAAAAAAATAACAAAAATTATTTAAGGGGAAAAACAACAAGTTCATTTTAAAAAATAAAACAAGAAGGAAAAAAAAATTAAATTAAAGAATTATTCATTAAGAGATGAAAAGAAGAAGAAGAAAGAGAAAGAGAGAGAGAGAGAGGATAATTGTATTAATGCAAGGAGGATATATTTATTTGTTCAAGATAATTGTGATTTTTTTTTTGTTTTATTAAGTGATAAAAAATGATTTTAATTTTAATGTTTGATTTGTAAATGAGTCAGGAAGGGTGTTCCACGAGGTAGTAAAGTAATAGAATTTGAAAATTATTTTGGATTGGGAAAGGTTTTGTATTTGGGAATATATTGGGAACTTTTTTTAAATAGGAAAAGTTCCTGTCATTATCTTAAACTCTTTGTGCCTTGTTAAATTTTTAGTTTTGGTGTAGGGAAGAATATTTACTGGTATAATTCCACTTATAGAAAGGTGTCTTCTTCAAAGACCATTTTTAAGAGACTTTTTTATACAGACTTTATAATGTTTCATAGTGTTTCACTAGAGAATCCACAGGGTTGAAGTAATTTTTTGAGGATTTGTATATAAGTTGAAAGAAATAGTTTTTTTGAATAAAGTAAAAAATGTTTGTTTTAGTCAGTTGGTATACTCTTTGAGACTTTGTATTTGACAGATGGGTTATTGATGGTCCAGCTGAGATTTTTCATCAATTGTTTCTAAAACTTTGTGGTTAAAGGCTTGTTCTATTTTTTTTCCTTTTTTCAATATGGATTGGAGAAATTTTTTTACATGATTTTTTTCGCTTTTGTCTGGTTGTGATAAGCTGCATTTTGTTTTTTGGGGGTGTATAGACATGTGATTTAGTTCAGTCCATTTGACAAGATCATCATTTGCTATTTTTGCAATGTCTTTGCAAGAGAGTTAATGTCAGTATGGCTTGTATGTATGGTTGTGTCGTCAGCAAAAAGTTCGCATTTAGATTTGATATGGAGAGGAAGGTCATTTATATATAATGAAAAGAGAATTGGCCCTAAGATGGATCCCTGTGGTACTCCATAATGAATGGTTTTAGTTGGATGTGGAGACGTAGCTATTGAAACACATTGTTGCCTTTTTTGAAGATAAGAAGCAAGAAGTTCAAGAGTATTTGTAGAGAGATTATATAAGTTTTTAGCTTTTTAATGAGAAGTCCTTCGGTCAATTGTATCAAATGCTTTTTTGAAATCTACAAATAATACTCCCCCAAAATTTATTGTCATTAATGTTAAAACAGCCAATTGTCTCAAGACTAGTTAATGCCGTATGGCACGAGTGATTTTTTCTAAATCCAGACTGATTTGGGTGAAGTAAGTTGGTTAATATCTATATGATGGACTATGTGTTTATTCATATGTTTTTCCAAGGGTTTTGAAAGGTAAGTTTAATAGAGATTGGTTTAAAAATTTGGGGGATCAGAAGGGGTCTCCAGATTTTGTGGATCGGATCACTTAGCAGTTTTAAAGGCGTTGGGGAAAATATTTTCTTATGAAGACAAAGGTTTAGATATGTGTCAGAGTGTCTGTAATAATTGGGCTGAGGGTTTTCAGTATTCTGCCATCTATTCCATCAAGACCACGCGTACTTGATTGTTTGAGGTGAGTCAGGTAATCGTAGACCTCAGAAACAGATATGAATGGTATGGGGAGTTTTGATGGAATACGCTTTTCTTGGCAAAATTGTTTTAGTTCATTGAGATCTTTGGGACTTCGATTTATCTTTGGGTTAATTATGTTACAAGAAATATTAATGAAGTGATTGTTTAGTTTTTCAGCAGAAATATCTTTAATTACGTTAGATTTGGAAGACAATGATTATTTGTTATTTGTTTGATTGCCTTCCATACAGTTTTGAATTTTGTTTGGATGAAAGTAGATCTTGGAAATATTTCCTTTTCTCTTGCCGTTTTTGGTGAATTTATGGCATTTCTTAATTTTTTTTGCTCCTCATAATATTTATGTTCTTTTAAGAAATCTCTAAGTGGCATGCTTCTTTAGTTCCTTTGTAAACCAAGGTGGTTTCCCGGACATGTTTGATCCTTATGGTTTTTAATGGGGCATGTTTGTTATAGATTTCAGTAAAAACTTTTTATCCAGAATCAATGGCCAGGTTGGATCAGTAATATTGAATGTTTCCGAGAGCATGGAACTGCTTAACTCTAGTAAGAAAAGCTGCTCATTAATTTTGCAAAAGAGCGATAGGTTATAGTTTTATGGCCAGGTTTAGGAATTTTTGTTCCTTTTTTTTGACCATGTTTTACAGACTGGGTAGTGGTCGCCGTAGTTGTGTACAGGGGACACAATTTTTCTATGATGTTTTTAGGGTTGATACATAGATGTGATCAATGATTGTGTTAGAATTTGATGTGACTCTTGTGGGTGAAGTTACTAATTGGTGAGATTGAATGAGTTAATAACTTGGGTCCATTGGTTGTTACTTTTGCTAGGTCAATATTTAAAATCACCTAGTAAGATAATTTCCCTAGATTCTAATAGGACTACGTTCATCATGGAGTCAAACTTGTCTATCCAATTTTTTCTTTCTGTTGGATTTCTGTAGCAGAACCCCATTATAATGGGCGTTTGCACCTTTTTATAGTACTTCGATCCAGATGGATTCTACTTCATAAGGTTAAAGATGGAAAAGACGTTTGAACGTTCCGACTCACTAATATAGATTAAGAAAACCTGTTTTCTTTGGGCTTTGCGGATCTTTTCGCATGTTTTTTAATCCGGGAAAATGGAAATGTCAGTGTTGTTATGTGTTCTGTAAGTCTTGACTCGGAAAGACCAGTATATGAAATGGTTTGCCTTGGTTGTGATGAGTCTTGTTATATCTTCGATTTTATTGACTGCATGGTTTATATTTAGGTGACAAATTCGTAAGCCATCCTTGGGGGCCCAAATGAATTGTGTTTGAATACATCTATTAAAGTTAGTTTTGTGGGGGAAAGTATTAATGTGTACAAGAATGGTGAAGATAAGGGGAAGAAAAAGGAGACAATGAATAATAATAGGAGGGGGGAGGGGGTGAATACTTGATAGGGGTATAGTGGTGGAAGGGGTGAGGAGAGGAGTAAAATTCAATTACCACTCTGTAGAAACAATGTGAATATAACTCAATCAGTCTGACATTTAGTCTGACCAGAAAAAAAAAAAGAAAAAAAAAAAAGAAGAATAAAATAAATAAAATAAAAATTACAGGTGGGGGTGGTTGGTTCCCGAGAGAAAAGGGGAGATATTTTAAAAGGAAAAAAAAACAAACAAACAAACCCAAAAAAAAAAAAAAACAAAAAACAAAAAAAAAAAAACCCAAGCAAACAACAACAACAACAAAGCAACCAAATCACCCTCAACAAGCGAGGCGAGACAATACAGTAAAGCACCTGTAAATAAAAGATGCCAGAATATGAATAATAAGCACAACTACAATCAGCACAGTTCCTGGAAAATATGATTTTAAAAGAGAATTAAAAGTAATAATAAAAAAGTAAGAACAAATAAAAAAAATAAAATAAATAAAAGAAAGGAGAAAGGAAAGTGATGAGCACAATCAGCACTGTTCCTGAAAGCTTGGTCCTGGTACAGGAGATTGACACTGGTTTGTCCTGTCACTGTTTGCTTCACACTGCAGCACTGGGTGGGCGTTTTCTCGAGCACAGAATACAGATTTATGATATAAAATTAAACTGTCTGCTTCACACTGCAGCACTGGGTGAGCGTGTCTCGAGCACAGAATAGAGATTTATGATATAAAATTAAACTGTCACCAAATTGACATTTCAAGGCCATTGGGTAGAGAACACAGGAGTAAGTCCTTGTAAGATGTTATGCAACTTTCTAACTAAAGAGTGGTTTAAGGGAAAGTGTTCATACACATGCATGCAGTATGAACGCACATACAAATCCTTGTTCCCCACACAACACACACACATACACACACACGTAGTGCACACATAGGCACACATAGGTGTACCTGCATACCCACCCACACCACACACACCCACCCACCCACACACACACGCGCACACACACCACACACACACACCACACCACACACACAACACTTAATGTGGAACATTGGTAGATGGAATTGTTACACCAGAGTTTCCCAGTGTAACCTAGACAGAAAAGTTGGAGCTGGGTGAAGTCTGGTGGCGGACACCTGCTGGGTAGGGTGGGGGTGGGAGGGGGGGAGGAGGTAGGGGGTCACATTATCGTAGACGTGGGAGAAATTTGTCTGTTGGCCCAGACACCCTTCATTCAGGGTTGAGGGGTTGGTTGGCGTCCTGACATCCGGTGATGAAAAAGGGTATCCAGGGACATGATACCCTTTTTGAAGCAGAGGTAAGGGTTTTCGTCCTTTGTACGTCAGTGGGCCGTGTAGTTGGGGTCGTCAGGAGAGGCTGTGTTGGGGTCGGGGGTCGGCCCCTATTTGAGGCTGTACGCTAACTGTCTGTACCTTTTGGGGTGGGAGGAAAGGGGTCAGAATATAAATCTTTGCGTGGGGCCCCACTAGCAGTTGTAAATATGGCCCCGCGTGGTCTGCAAACGTGATGTTTTCTGCAGAAACACTTTGGCAAGGGACATATTGGATAAATTGACGGTCTTTTTTTAGAGGGATGTCGTCCCATTGGGGGGATTAATGGACGGGTGCCAGCAGCCTGGCTTGGGGGAACACATGCTTGATATTTCTGATAAGTTGTGTCCATTTATTGTCTGTGATGGATGTATGTTTGCATGTGTTGATTCCCGTATGAAAATGAGGTTTCTGTACATCTTTGTTGCGGGGAATGTGTTGAAGCCAATGAATAAGGTCATCAACTGTGAGACCTGAGATGCTGATGTTTTGATTTCTGGGCCCTTTTTAATATAGAATATCTGACTTGATGTGTGTGTCACTGAGGGCACCCAGGATGAGATTCGTTGTGCTGGAGTTTTTACTCTTTGTATGCTAGTTGTTGGCGTGGTGTGGGGTGGGAGTTGTTGGTTGGTAGTAGTCTGAGGTGGCTTCAGAAGTGTGTGATTGTAGCTTGTCTTTTCTTTTTCTTTGAGGGACTGTTGTTTCCCAAAAATTTGGGTTTGGGTCTTTCTCCTCTGTGTTGTCATGGCTTGCTTGCCAGAGTTGTTTGGTTGTTGATGCTGACAGTGTTGGCAGTGTGCTTGTGGCTTTGGGTTGTTGATTTCTTCAGTAATGTCGGATGCTTGTTGCCAGAGTCTGTTTGGTTTTTGATGTTCACAGTATTGTCCATGGCTTGTAGTGGGAAATTGTTGAGTCAGGTGGAGTTGGCTTCTGGTCAGTGTTTTCATGTGTACATTGATTTGTGTTTTTTTGTCGTAGTGGTAGAGAAGAGAGAATTGTTGGTGGTGGGAAGGATGATAATAAGGAGTCCTGTTCTTGTCTGACTGCGGTATGTTTAGGTTGAGTGTTTGTGTGTGTGTGCTTTTGATAGTGTGCGTTTCAGTTCCGTGGTTTGACTTCAAGTTTGTGGTTTTTTTTTGTTTGCAGTGTGAGAATAGTTTTGGTGAGGGAACCCCAAAGCTTTGGTGGTTTTTGGATTGAGCAAGCAGTGAGTGTATCTTTTGTTCAAGTCGTTGTGATGTTTGGGTAACTGTTTGTTTGCACAGGAAACAGGAAAGGGGGGAAAACGATGTTGATTTTTGGTGTGGAGGGGTAACTGATGGTGTGCGACGTGTTGCACAGTATGGATGAGTGTGTTTTGTGTGCTGTTTTTGGACTGAATGTTAGATGGATGCTTAGTGTTGAGTGATGGAGGGAAATAGCGTCTGCATGGGTGTGGGAAAGTGGTGTTTTCGCTGTGTGTTTGGTGAAGTGGTTTGTGTTGTGTTCTCCTCTGTGAAGTTCCTTGGGGTGGCTGCTGAACTTTGGGGGGATGGGGTGGGTCATGCATCCACAGTTTGGGGCATCAGGACTGTGGTGGTGGGCTTTGGTTGGTGACATTGGTTAAATGGGGGCAATCTGGTTGGGGAGGACTCCTGGATGGGGAGGGGGATTTTCCTGGAGAATTATTCCGCCAGAGGGGGAAGGTTTGGGTTGGGGTAGAGGTATTTCGGACAGGTTTACGCACAGCCTCGTCCAGGTTTGGCTGGGCTTCTTTCTGTGTCAGGCAGAAGATGGCTCGGATCACTTGTATCAGAGTCCCGAAATTCCCCTTTTTTTAGCCATCTTCTGCACAGGTTTTCCTTGCACAAGTACCCGTTCCTGTAGTGTAGAAGGTGGGGATGGTGGGGTCAGTTTCTGGTCTCAACAATTCACTTGTATTTTAGTTTTTATAAAGTTCTTCACTAGGTAGGGTGGGTGGGGATGTGGATGGTCTCTATTTTCACTGAGGGAAAAGGGTTGTTAGGTTTGGCAAAGTCATTCCAACAAACGCTAAAGGCGGGTTGATCGTTTACATTGTGCATGTAGCGTTTGTATAGGAAACACTCTGGCCAAAGGGAGGGAACTGAAAAGGGATTTTAAAAGTTAACTGTTTTGGGTCAATTTATTATGTCTATTTGGGGGGGGCCCCCGTCACACTGGGTTTTTTCGGTGACAGCTGACATTTTGGGGGGGTGGGGGGGGGGGGGGTGGAAGGGTGGGGGGGATGGAGTGGGGGCGGGGAAATGGGGGGGGGTTGGTTGGTTTGGGGGTAACCTGGGGTCCGGGGGGGGGGGACAAAGGGGTTGAATTAAAAGGGACTTCGGAAATATTTTTCTGAAACCCCTTTGGAGAAGTGTTAAAACCAATATATATGTGACCATAAAGGGTAGAAGGCTGGACTAAGGAAGAAGAGAGGGGGGGGGGGGGTGGTGTTAGAGCAAGGCCATCAAAAGCTGTAAACACAGACTAGGTCTAGCTAGTGATTGGACTAGTGGCACAATAGTATGAAGGCCTACACACACACAAACACACATCACTTCCTGATTGGGTAGGCCTAGCCTAGCCTAGACAGCCATCGAGCCAGAAACTTGAGATTACTTCACTCATGCTGTAACACACCTTGGTGGCTGAGAGAGAGAGAGAGAGAGATGAGAGAGGAGAGAGAGAGAGAGAGGAGGAGAGAGAGAAGAAAGGAGAGAGATAAGAAGAGAGAGAGAGGGGGATAGACAGGAACAGGGAAGAGGGGGAGAAGGGAGAGGGGGAGAAAGAGAAGAAGAGGGTGTAATGAGGGGTGAGAGAGAGAAGTGGAAATTTTGTGAGGGGGCAAACAAAGCCAAAGAAAAAGGACTTAAAAAAGAAAAAAAGAGAAAAATTAAAATTAACGAATTAAGAAATAATGGGAGAGGAGGAGAGAGGAGAGTGAAAGGGAGGGAAATTAAGAAAAGAGTTAAAGAGGACAAAAAGAGGAAAACAAAAAGAATATGAAAACAAAATTTAATTTAATAAATCCCTATTCTTTCCACTATTAATCAGAGAAAGGGGTAAAAAAAAGAATGGAAAGGTTGGGTGATAGGGTGTGGAGGGCGAGGAGGGGAAAGCCAAAAAGAAAACATAGGTTTTTTCTTTTTCTCTATTTCTAATTTTTTGGTTCTTTTTTTTTTTTTTTTTAATTTAGATTTCCTCTCCTACCTATTCTTCTATCCCCCTTTTTTTATCCATCCCATTTTACCTTCTAACTATTAATCTATTACCTACCTAATATCTATCCCAATCTATTACTATTTACCCACCTACCTGTTTGTTTTGTCTGATATCTTTATGTCTGTCTATCTATCTACTTATATAATTTAATCTAATCTAATCTCTTATTATCCATCTCTATATATCTATCTATGTCTCCGTCTATCAATCTATCATCTATCTGTCTATTCTATCTATCTATCTATATTACCCATCTCTCTATCCCTCTAACTATCCATCTACCCCTCTATCAATCTATCTTTCTACCTATCTACTTCCTAATACCTATCTATCTATCTACCTATCTACCTATCTATCTATATATCTATCTCTCTATTTATCTATCTATCTACCTACCTATCCATCTATTCATATATCTATCTACCTATCTGGTCTGATCTATTTGGTCTGGGCGCTAGTTATTCGGATGAGACGATAAACCGAGGTCCCGTGTGTTACTCAAAATTATTCAGCGCACGTAAAAGAACCCACGGCAACAAGAGAGTTGTCCTGGAAAAATTCTTTAAAAAAGCCACTTGATGGGAAACAAATACAGTTGCAGACCAAAAAAAAGGGGGGCGTTCTCTTGTGGCGATGCGCTCACCCCGGGGAGAGCAGCCCGAATTTCACGCAAAGAAATCACGTGACTTAAAGTGATATAAATAAATATCTCTCTATTACCCCTCTATCTATCCATTATCTATCTGTCTGTCTATCTATCTATATCTATCTATCTATCTATTATCTATCTATCTATCTGTCTATCTGTCTATCTATCTATCTGTCTATCTGTCTATTGTCATCTGTCTATATATCTATCGATCTATTTTATCGATCTCTCTATCTATCCATTTTTCTATCTCTATCTATCTGTCTGCTGTCTGTCCGTCCGTCCATCTATCTTTCTAATTAATCTCTATTTATCTTCTCTCTCTCTCTCTCTCTCTCCTCTCTCCCTCCTCTCTCTTTCGATCTATCTTCTCTCTCTATCTATCTATCTTCTACTTTCCTACTATCTATCATCTATCTATCTCTTTTATCTTCTATATATTCCTATCTCTCTACTCCTACCTCTATCTATCCCATCTATCTATTCTCTGTTATCTATCTTCTGTTATCTTCTATCTATTTTATCTATCTATCTATCTATCTATCTATCTATCTATCCATCTATCCACTTTTCCTATATCCATCTATCTCTCCCTCTCTATCTTTACTTATTTATTACCTACCCATCATCTATACTATTACCTACCCATTATCCATCTATCTTTCTATCTATCTATCATCATCTTTAAACCCTCCGTTATCTACCTCTTCTTTCTATATTATCTATCTACCTACCTATCTATCTATTTTATCTATCTACTCTATATCTATCTATCTATCACTTCTTCTATCTATCTATCATCTATCTATCTATCATCATCTAATCTATCTCTCTTCTATCTACCTATCTATCTATCTTTTACTGTCTATCTATCTACCTCTCTATCGATCTATCTGTCTATCTATCTTCTACTCTCTATCGATCTATCTGTCTATCTATTATCTATCTCCTTCTATCTTACTATCTATCTATCTATCTATCTACCCATCTACCTATCTATTATCCATCTATCTTCTATCTATCTATCTAACTTCTGTCTATCTATAATCCATCTTCTATCAACATCATCTATCTACCTCTCTCCCATCTATCTATCTACCTCTATTATCTATCTATCTATCCATCTACTTCTATCTACCCATCTACTCTTATCTATCTATCTATCTATCCCTTACTATCTATTACCTATCTACTATATATCTATCTACCTACTATCTATCTATCTACCTATCATCTATCCTATCTATCTTTTCTATTATCTTCTATCTATCTATCTATCTATATATATCTTTTCGATCTATCTACCTATCCATCCATCTACTTATCTAAACTATCTATTATCTCTCTTTCTATCTATCTATCTATCTATCTATCTACATCTATTATCTATTATCTATCTATCTACTTCTATCTATTAAACCCATCTATACGATTGAACAGAAGTATGTGTTTCCACGAAGACAGCTGCGTTTTCCCTTTAAAGCAAGACTAGATACGGATTATCAAGACAAACTAAAAAAACCAAACTTGTCTTGTTATTATGTTGGGTTTTTTCCCACTGTCTCTTTCCGTTTCTTCCCTTTTTTTCTGTCTGTCTGTCTGTCTTTCTGTCTTTTCTTGTCTTCTTTCTTTGATTCTGTGCTTTCTTCTTTCTTTCTTTCTTTTTCTTTCTGTCAAACTTCTTTCTTTCTTTCTTCTGTTCTAGTCTGTCTGTTGTCTGTTTTTCTTTCTTTCTTTCTGTTTGTCTGTCTGTTTGTCTGTCTGTCTCTCTCTCTCTATTCTCTCTTTTTTTCTTTCTCTTTTTGTCTGTCTGTCTTTCTTTCTGTTTTGTCTTTCTGTTGTCTGTCTGTCTTTCTTTTTTTCTTTGATTCTGTGCTTTCTTTCTTTTTTTTTTCTTTTTTGTCTTTCTTTTTCCTTTCTTTTCTGTCTCTTTTTGTTGTCGTCTGTTTTTTTCTTTTGTCGTCTGTTTGTTGTCTGTTTCTTTCTTTCTCTCTCTCTCTTCTCTTCTCTCTCTCTCCCCTTTTCTCTCTCTCTCTCTCTCCTCTTTCTTTCTTTCTTTCTTTCTTTCTGTCTGTCTTCTGTCTGTCTGTTTGTCTTTCTGTCTGCTGTCTGTCTGTCTTTCTTTTTTCTTCTTTTTTCTTTCTTTCCACCCTCCCTTCCTCCTCCTTTCCTCTCTTCCTTCCTTCCTTTTTTTGTTCTTTCTTTCTTCCCTTTGTTCTTCTTTCATTCTTTCTTTTTTCATTCTTTCTTTCTTTTCTTCTTTCATTCTTTCTTTCTTTTTTCTTTCTTTCTTTAAAATCGACCCGGGATCACGTTACACAAAGGAAAGGTATTGAAGTTCAATTTCACAGTAAGGTTTCTAGCAATCACTTAATTTTAAAACGAACTGTGTGAACTTCACATTGAGTTCAACTTTTTTCCCGTTGGAATACCCGGTACCTGCAGTATAAATAAACATCCCCCCCTTCTGGAATTCTTGGCTAGAAATTCTATCTTTTCATCCTCTCTAAATTTTGCTTGTTTTTTTTCCTGTCATCTCCTTCTTGTTGTTTTCTGCCTTCTTGGTCATTCTCCTGCCCTCTTTTTTCTAGAAAGACTTAAAGAGATAAACAATTCTCTCCACGTTGAGTCAGATACGTGGCCCGATTGTCAGGGGGTTAACGGCAGGCAACGCATTTTTACTCATATGACATACGATGTTTGCATTCTGAGCTTTGACGAAAGAAGATCATAGAGAATTTCTCTTCTAAAAACAGCAATAACATATCTCAGAGCTTTCAGGGTCTCTACAGTATTTTCCTTGCTTGAACAAACGCTTGGAAAGGAGTTGATAATCTTAGAACAAACATAGAACCGATTAAAGATAAAAGGTAAAGGTGTTCCCCAAACCTATACAGTCGGAGGGGAGCGAGGCGTCAGAGACCTCAGCTTCTCTAGAGGCCAGCACATTGAGGGCGGCACCCATCTCCTCTCCTTCGCTGCTTTACCTTCCCTGACCCTAAAGATGGCAGGTACCCATTTACAGCTGGGTGAATTGGGGAACTGTACTGAAGCCAAGGCGCGCAAACAGTCACCCATCCAAGTGGTAACCACGCTCGATTCTGCTTAACTTTACCTTGGGAAAAGCGAGTGCTCTGACCACTGAGCTATTCTGTCCGAAAGTCAAATTAGTATCCGAATACACCGAACATGGATACACATACTGTCTAGACATGCACAAAATAATGTTCTCTTCGTCGAAGCTGATTGAAAGAAGAAAGATACACCAATATTTAAGATGCAGCTGCAATGTATCGATTGTGAATGTTTTTTTCCCCACAATTTAACCTTCGCAGACGGACGCTATAGCCGAGTGGTTAAGACCATTCCACTTCAATCCCATGGGCCCATGAAGTCGTGGGTTCGAATCTCGGCAACGGCGTCTAGTGAATTAAGGGTGGGGATTTTTCCGATCTTTCAAGTCAACTTTAAGTACAGATCTACCCACCAGTTCCTCAATTCTCTTTATGTATGTATATACGCATGCAAGAGGTCAAGTTAAAGATTCTGTAACTCATGTCAGTGTTCGTGTGTTAGGCAAACACGAAAGTTCCCAGCATACATATCCCCGAAGTGAAATGCGGTTGCCTTCATTGTGGCAAAATGGCAGTCATAAGGGAACGTCATCATTGAGGAACCTGGAGTCTCTGCTGAGGAAAAAAAGGAAGAGAAGAAAAACACATACCGACACATTCCCATGCAATCAACTTTTACAAAACACTTATTTATTCAATTAATCTTTTTAAATCGAGGATCATGAATAGCACCTATGTGCCCTTTTTTACATCTAGTCCCCGTGTGTATGCGGTTTGGTCAATTCTGTCTCTGTTCCCCACCGGCACCACAATGCTCTTAACGAAAAGCGGAACAGATTTAACGTGTGTGCAAGATGTTCTGCGTGCCGATACGCACACGGGCCTCGGTTTAAGTCCCATCCGAAGGGACTTTGGGGGAGAGTGAAGTCTTGCACTGATGTTAACTCCAGGGGAAAATATCCCCTTGACCGGAATCGAACCCGGGTTGCGCAAGTTCTGACTACTAGGCTATCCCGTCAAGGTTGTTTAATTTTGTATGGCACACAGATAATACAATTTTTTGCTAGATTTAATTTGTGTTTTTTCTTAATCAAATTCGCAGAAAAAGGTATTAATGCTGAGCATTGGTCAACAATCTTTGATTGATTTCGGAAAATGTTATCACTTTGATGCATTAGTAAACCATCTATGATTGATTTGGAAAATGTTATCAACTTGATGCATTATAATAATCTATGAATTGATTTTGGCAAATGATTGATTTGGGGAAAATGTCATCAATGCTGATGCATTAATGACAATCGCTGATTGTGGAACATGTTATCAACGCTGATGCATTAGTAACAATCTTTGATTGATTTGGGAAATCTAATCAACGCTGATGCATCACTAGCAATCTCTGATGGATCCTGGAAAATGATTGATTTTGGAAAATGTTATCAACGCTGATGCATCACGAACAATCTGTGATTGATTTTGCAAAATCTTGTCAACGCTGATGAATTTGTAACAGTTATTTCTGATTGATTTATTCTATGGCCCACTCTTTCATAATTACTGCAATGCTGTGATGTTGGCAGAATCACTTCTTCGTTGAGAATTATGGACATTGGCACTTGCCAGTAGTTCTATGGCTAAAGAAAGAGAGAGACATAAGAGAGACACAGACAGAAAGAAAGAGAGAGAGGGAGAGACAGACAGACAGACAGACAGAAAGTGAGAGAGAGAGTGAGAGAGAGGAAGAGAGAGAAAGAAATACAGAGGGAAGAGAGAGAGAGCAACAGAAAGAGAGACAATGACAATATTTTATTGTAATAAGCCCATTTGCAGGGACAGTGAGAAAGGGGACTGGGCACAAAACACATATTTACAGAAATACAGATATATCATTCTACACCCAAATGGTCGACATCGGCATGGATTCCAGACAGGTTGAAGTGTTTATACCTTACGATTCAGATGAAGAGAGAAGAGAGAGAGAGAGAGAGAGAGAGAGAGAGAGAGAGGAGAGAAGAGAGAGAGAGAGGAGAGACAATTACAATGACAATGACAATGACAATGACAAATTCATTATTTCGAGGATACATAAAGAATGCAATAAGCACACATGTGCTTTTTTTACAATCCATCCCCGCCCGTTAGGATACATCTTAATAATAATAACCCAATACTTATACAGTCTCACAATAAAAACAAGGGAAAATAACCCCATTTTTCAAAACACTCCCCCCCCCAACAACCCCCCCCCAAAAGCAAGCAAATAAAAGAAAACCATAAAAAATACCCCACCCCCCAAAAAACCTTAAACCAAACCAAACCAAACAACAAAAGAGAAGAAAAACCAAACCCACCAAAGATGATAAAAAAGAGAAAAACAACAGACAACAAGACAAGAACAAGAACAACAATCAGAGCCAAAAAAATAACACAACAAACTTAATAAGTCATAAAGATAAACATCTACACATTGCAAATGGTACACAACTTGTTACACATAATTATAAATCATTAATTAACAAACAAGATCATTTCAAATAACAAATGAAATATTTCACTCAAACTCCATTCAATTAGTGAAAAATCAAGAAATCGAAAAATCAAAATGAATAAACAAAAACAAATTAAACAAGAAAAAAAGACCTACAAAACACTCCTCCATCCCAACACCCCTCCCCAAAAACAAACAACAACCCCTCCAAAAGTCCGACTAAATACAAGCGTGGCGCGCGCGCGCGCACACACACACACACACACACACATACACACACAATACACCACACACTTACGCACGTATAGGCCACGCATGCACACCACACACACAACACACACACACACTCTCTCACACATACACTTCTCACACACACATTAATACACAACACACACACACACACACACACACCCACATCCTGGATACATATCCATTTCGCAAGACATTTCCTCACCTATACAAGATAATAGACACATGTCATAATTATCAAAAATAACATAACCGTACATTTTGTACAGGACCAAAACAGGAAATAAACTTAGTTGATGTACAAGACAGCAAGCCACAAAGCAACAAGAACAAATTACAGATAACAACAGCTATTTCAACAATAAACACACAGAACTGCTTTCTTTCCCGCTCTCACTGCACACACTGTGAATGGGCGCTCATACTACTCACGACCACACCACAACACACAAACACACACAATATACACACACAGATATTCAAGCATGCGCAATCCTATATACACATTATTAGAATTTGATACAAAATCCACAGAAGTAATGAAAATTGTCCAACAGACTTGCAAAATTAACAATCCTTACCGATCCTGCATTAACATCAAAATACCACCAAACTTCATTTAAGGGGGAAACTCAGACAAGTTCATGTTAACAAAATCAAAACACGCAAAGGCACACCCAACACACACACACATTACAAATACAAAGCAAGCTCACTAATGTCAGTTACAGAGAGAGAGAGAGAGAGAGAGAGAGAGAGAGAGAGCGAGAGAAAGAGGATAATTTGTATAATGCAAGGGAGATAATTTACTTGTTTCCAACATATCAATTGTGGAATTTTATTTTTTGAATGCATTAAGTGAAGGAAAAATGACTTTTGAAGAAATGTTACTGATGGAGTTGTCTAAATGAGTCAGGAAGGGAGTCCACGAGCACAGGGCCTTGAGTAAAGTAAGCTAGATTTGAACAAATCTCATCTTGGGATTGGGACACATGGCTTTTCGGTATTTCCAGGAATGATTCCAATTGGTGAACTTGTCTTTAAGGATGAGGGAAAAAGTTCCTGTCATTATCTAACCTTCAGATGCTTTTGGCGTTTAAATCTAGTCTTTGGTGTAGGGGAAGAATAATTAACTGGGTATAATCCACTTCCTAGTAAGGTGTCTTCTTCAGAATACCCAGTTTAAAAGCACGTTTATACAGACGTAATAATGGTTTCCATAGTTTGCACTAGCCAGAATCCCACAGGGTTGAAGCATAACTATTGAGGAATTGTATAAAAGCTAGAAATGAATAGTTTTCTTTGAATGAAAGTCAAGAAAATGATTGATTTTAGATCAGTTTGGTATACTCTTTGAGACATGTATTTGCACAGATGGATATTTGATGGAACACTGGAGGATTTACATCAATTGTTACTCCTAGAACTTTGTGGTGAGAGGCGTTGTTCCATTGTTTCCTTTTCAATATGGATTGGAGAAAATTTTATTACATAGATTTTGTCCGCTTTTGTCTGGTAGTGATAAGCATGCATTTTGTTTTTGGGGTGTATAGACATGTGATTTAGTTTCAGTCCATTTGACAAGATCATCAGAGCTATTTGCAATGTCTTTGCAAGAGAGTTAATGTAAGTATGCTTGTAAGTATGGTGTGTCGTCAGCAAAAAGTTCGCATTTAGATTTGATATGGAGAGGAAGTCATTTTAAAATATAATGAAAAGAGAATTGGTCCTTAAGATGGATCCCTGTTGGACCGCATAATGTAAATGGGTTTTAGTGTGGATGTGGACGTAGCATTAAACACATTGTTGCCTTTTTGCTAAGATAAGAAGCAAGAAGTTCAAGAGTATTTGTAGATAGATTATATATGTCTAACTTTTAATGAGCAAAAAAAGTCTTCGTCAATTGTATCAAATGCTTTGTTTTAAATCTACAAATAATACTCCACAAATTTATTGTCATTAATGTTGTTAAACAGCCAATTGTCTACAAGACTAGTTAATGCCGTATGGCACGAGTGATTTTTCTAATCCAGACTGATTGGTACGTAAGTTGTTAATAACTATAATATGGTACTATGTTGTTTATTCATATGTTTTCCAAGGGTTTTGAAAGGTAAGATCAAATAGAGATTGGCCTAAAATTTTGAGGATCAGAATGCCTCCAGAACTTGTGGATCGAATCACCTTAGCATTTTGAATGCGTGGGGAATATAGTTCTTAATGAAACAAAGGTTATAGATATGTGTCCGAGTGTCTGTAATATATTGTAGCTGAAGTTTCATATCTGCCATCTATTCCATCAAGACCACGCGTACTTGATTGTTTGGGTGAGTCAGGTAATCGTAGACCTCAGAAACAGAAATGAAATGGTAATGTGGAGTTTTTTGTTGGAATACGCTTTTCTTGCAAAATTGTTTTAGTTCATTAGAGATCATTGGACTTTTCGATTTATCGATGATATATTATGTTCCAATAAATATTAATGAAGTGGATTGTTTAGTTTATTTCAGCAGAATATCTTTAATTACGTTAATTTGGAAGACATGTGATTATTTGTTATTTTGATTGTTTGCCTACCATACAGTCTTTGAATTTGTTTGGATGAAAGTAGATCTTGGAAATATTCCTGTTTCTCTTGCCGTTTTTGTGAATTTAGGCATTACTAATTTTTTGCCTCCTCATAATATTTATGTTCTTTTAAAGAAATCTCTACGTATAGCATGCTTCTTCTAGTTTCCTTTGTAAACCAAGGTGGTTTGCGGACATGTTTTGATCCTTATGGTTTTTAATGGGGCATGTTTTGTTTATAGATTTCCAGTAAAAACTTTTATCCAGAAACTCAATGGCCAGGTCTGGATCAGTAATATGAAATGTTTCCCGAGAGCATGGAACTGCTTAACTCCTTGTAGAAAAAAGCTGCCATAAATTTTGCAAAGAGCGATAGGTTATGTTTTATGGCCAGTGTTTAGGAATTTTTTGTCCTTTTTTGACCATGTGGTACAGACTGGGTAGTGGTCGCTCAGTTGTGTACAGGACACAAGTTTTCTATGATGTGTTATTTTTAGGTCTGAACATAGATGGAACAATGAGTGTGTTAAAATTTGATGTGACGCTTGTGGGTGTAAGTTACTAATTGTTGAAAGATTGAATGAGTTAATAACTGGGTCCATTGTTGTTTACTTTGCTAGGTCAATCAAACATCACCTAGTAAATAATTTTTCCCTAGATTCTTAATAGGAACACGTTCATCCAGGGAGTCAAACTTGTTCTATCCAATTTTTTCTTCTGTTTGGATTTCTGTAGCAGAACCCCATTATAATAGGCGCTGCAACCTTTATAGCTACCTTCGATCCAGATGGATTCTACTTCATAAGGTTCAGAAGGAAAAGACGTTAGAACTTACAGACTCACTTAATATAGATTAAGAGACCTGTTTCTTTGGGCTTGTGCTGATCTTTTTCGCATGATTTTACAATCCTGGAATGGAAATGTCCGTGTTGTTATGTGTCTGATGAAGTCTTGACTCGGAAAGACCTAGTATATAAACTGTTTTGCCTTGTTTGGTGATGAGTCTTGTTATATCTTCGATTTTATTGACTGCATGGTTTTATATTGAGGTGACAAATTCCGTAAGCCATCCTGGAGGGCCAATGGAATTGTGTCTTGAATACATCTATTAAAGTTAGTTTTGTGAGGAAAGTATTATGTGTACAAGAATGGTGAAGATAATGAAGAAAAGAGAGACAATGAATAATAAATAGGAGGGGGGAGTGAATACTTGTAGGGGTATAGTGGTGGAAGGGTGAGGAGAGGAGTAAAATCAATACCACTCTGTAGCACACAATGTGTAATAACTCCAATCAGTCAGACAGTTAGTCTGACCAGAAAAAAAAAAGAAAAAAAAAAAGAAGAATAAAATAAAATAAAATAAAAATCTACAGGTGGCTGGTTGGTTACCGAGTGACAGGGGAGAATAATTTTTAAAAGGAAAAACAAACAAAACCAAAAAAACAAAAAAAAAAACAAAAAACAAAAAACAAAAAAAAAAAACCCCAAGCAAACAACAACAACAACAAGCAACCACATCACCCTCAACATAGCGTGGCGAGACAATACAGTAAAGCACCTGTAATAAAATATGCCAGAAAAGAATAATCAGCACACAACTACAATCAGCACAGTCCTGGTAAAATATGATTTTAAAAGAGAATTAAAAGTAATAATAAAAAAGTAAACAAATAAAAAAATAAAAATAAATAAAAGAAAGGAGGAAAGGAAAGGATAGCACAAATCAGCACTGTTCCTGAAAGCTTGGTCCTGGTACAGGAGATTGACCACTGGTTTGCCTGTCACTGTTGCTTTCACACTGCAGCACTGGGTGGGGCGTGTCTCGAGCACGAATACAGATTTTATGATATAAAATTAAACTGGTCTGCTTCACACTGCAGCACTGGTGAGGCGTGTCCTCGAGCACAGAATAGAGATTATATGATATAAAAATAAACTGTCACCAAATTGACATTTCAAGGCCATGGGTACAGAACACAGGAGTATAGTCCCTTGTAAGATTTATTGCAACTTCTAACAATGAGTGTTAAGGGAAGTGTTCATACACATGCATGCAGTAATGAACGCACATACAAATCCTGATCACACACAACACACACAACATACCACACAACGTAGTGCACACATAGGCACACATAGGTTACCTGCATACCCACCCACACCCCACACACACCCACCCACTCCCCCACACACGCGCACACCCACACACACACACACACACTACATACACTTATTGTGGAACATGGTATATGAGAATTTGTTACACCAGAGTTTTCTAGTGTAACCCTAGACCAGAAAAGTTGAGCTGGGTGAAGTCTGGTGGCGGAAAACTGCTGGGTATTGGGGGCTGGCAGTGGGGAGGAGGTAGGGTCGTCACATATCGTAGACGTGGAGAGTTTTGGTCTGTGGCCTAGACACCGTCATTCAGGGGTTGAGGGGTAGGTTGGCGTCCTGACATCCGTGATGAAACGGTATCCAGGGATCATGATACCCTTTTTGAAGCAGAGGTAAGGGTTCGTCCTTTAGAATCGTCAGTGGGCCGGTATTTGGGGCCGTCAGGAGAGGCTGTCGTTGTGTCGTGGGTTCGGCGTGATTTGAGGCTGTAACGCTAACCAGTCGTACCTTTGGGGCTGGGATGGAACGGTCAGAATATAAATCTTTGCGTGGGCCCCACTAGCATGTACCTATGGCAGCGTGGTCTGCAAACGTGATTTTCTGCAGACAACACACTTTGCAAGGGACATATGGATAAAAAACGTCTTTTTTAGAGGATGACGACCCAATGGGGGGAAAATGGACGATGCCATGCAGCCTGGCTGGGGGATCACATGCTTGATATTGCTGAAAAGTTGTGTCCATTTATGTCTGTGATGGATGTAGTTTGCATGTGTTGATTCCAGTATGAAAAATGAGGTGCTTTGTACATCTTTGTTGCGGGGAATGTGTGAAAGCCAATGAATAAAGTCCATCACTGAGAGACCTGAGATGCCGATTTTTGATTTCTGCCTTTGTAATATAGAATATCTGACTTGAAAGTGTCGTGTCACGAGTCACCCAGGATGAGATCGTTGTGCTGGATGTATCTCTTTGTACGCTATAGTTGCGTGGTGTGGGAGTGTTGTTGGTAGTAGTCGAGGTGGCCTTCAGAAGTGTGGTGAATATGTAGCTGTCTTTTCTTTTCTTTGAGGGACTGTTGTCCAAACATTTGGGTTTTGGGTCTTCTCCTCTGTGTTGTCATGGGCTTGCTTGCCAGATTCTGTTTGGTTTTGATGCAGAACAGTGTTGGCAGTGTTGCCTTTGTGGCTCGGTTGTTGATTTCTTCATAAGTCGGATGCTTGTTTGCCAGATCTGTTTGGTTGTTGATGTTCACGTATTGTCCCATGGCTTGTAGTGAAGTTGTTGAGTCAGGTGGAGTTGGCTTTCTGGTCAGTGTTTTTCATGGTGTACATAGATTTTGTGTTTTTCGTCGTAGTGGTAGAGAAGAAGAATCTGTTGGGTGGTATGGGAAGGATGATAATAAGGAGTTCCTGTTTCTTTGTCCTGACTGCGTATTGAGGTTGAGTGTTTGTGTGTGGTGTCTGTTGATAGTGTGCGTTTCAGTTCGTGAGTTCTGACGTCAAGTCGTGGTTTTCTGTTTGCAGTGGGTGAGAATAGTTTTGGTGAGGAACCCAATGCTTTGGTGTTTTTTTGGATTGAGCCAAGACTGTGAGTGTATCTTTTGCTTCAGTCGTAGTGAATGTTTGGGTAACTGTTTGTTTTGCACAGGAAACGAGGAAAGCGATGTTATTTTTTTGGTGAGAAGCGGGTAACTGATGGTGCGACGTGTTGCACAGTATGGGATGCGTGTGTTTTGTGTGCAGTTTGGACTGAATGGTTAGAGGACTGCTTATGTTGAGTGATGGAGTACTAGCGTCGCATAGGTGGTGTATGTGGTGTTTTCCGCGTGTTTGTGAAGTGGTTTGTGTTGTGTTCTCCCTCTGCTGAAGTTACCTGGCTGGCCTGCTGAACAGGTGTGGAATGAGGTGTTCATGCATCCCACAGTGGGACATCAGGACTGGGTGGTGGGCTGGTGTGACATTGGTAAATTGGGAGCAATCAGGTTGGTGCAGGAACTCCTGGATGGGGAAGGGGATGTCCTGGAGAATTAGTCCGCCAGAGGGGAAGGTTTGGTTGGGTAGAGGTATTTCGGACAAGTCACGTCACACCTCGCCCCAGTTTTGTCTGGCTTCTTTCTGTGTCAGGCAGTAGATGGCTCAGGAGCACTTGTATCAGAGTCTGAATTCTCTTTTTAGCCATCTTCTGCACAGGTTTCCTTGCACAAGTACCGTTCCTGTAGTGTAGAAGGTGGTGGATGGTGAATCCTTTTTCTGGTCTCAACAATTCACTTCTATTTTAGTTTTATAAAGTTTCTT
>CM054147.1:54474896-54489896 GCA_028751875.1 Rapana venosa | reverse complement strand
TCCTATGGGTCCATGAAGTCGTAGGTTCGAATCTTGGCGTCGTCTGGTGAATTAAGGATGGGAGGTGGGTGGTGGTTCACTATCTCCAAGGTCAACTTTAAGTGCAGACTTGCCAATGCCTTAATTCCTTTCCTGTATACTACTACTACTACTACTACTACTACTAATAATAATAATAATATAATAGTAACAACAACAACAACAACAACAACAATAATAATAATATAATAATAATAATAATAATAATAATAATAATAATAATAATAATAATACATGGAATATGTAGCGCTATATCTTGCAACAAAACAAATCAAAGCGCTTTTATTCATCCTTCTCATTCGCATGCAGCCAGTTACAAATAATGGCTTTTTACAAACTCAAGTGAATACACACACGCACGCACACACGCACGCACACATAAAGGTTGTACACTCCGACAGGGTGATGGGGTTTGGGCTGTTGAGGGCAGGGACAAAAATGAGATGGAACAAGAGGGGAGAATCTTAGCTTTGAAATGAATGTCTTGAGGCCGGATTTAAAGTTGTGATAAGAAAGCTTTTGGCGAAGGGAGAGAGGGAGGTCATGCCAGATCGATGGACCAGAAACAGAGAAAGAGCGACGGCCGATGGTGGACTGGTTGAATCTAGGAATTCGTAAGCACAGGGTATCTGCAGCAGAGCAGAGGGAAGGGGAAGGAGTGTACAGGTGAAGACATTCACAGAGGTAGGAAGGTGCCCACGCAGAAGAACAAAACATGCACGTTAAAGATCCTGTGACTTATCTCAGCGTTCGGTGGGTTACGGAAACACGAACATACCCAGCATGCATCCCCGAAGTCGGAATGCAGCTACCTTCATGGTGGGACAAAAAACGGTGGCATACACACAAAAATCTCGGCACTGAAAAACCTCGGAGCTCTAGCCGAGGAACGATAAAAAAAAAACACCCCAACCCAACAACAACAAAACCCCAGCTACAATAAACGAAGAAATGCCAAGCCGAAACCAGAAACCTCGATATATGCTGTCATTCGCCAAAGAAACAGAATATGATATTACAAAATAATACAACACCACCCAAACACCCCCCCCCCACCCCACCCCACCCCCCAAAAAAGCAAAAAATACCGGACAGGACAAGTAAAAAGCAATAGAATTGCAAATAAACCCGGATGTGGTGAAACCAAGGGGAAGAACTCTCCAATAACAAAAATCTGCATTTTTTTGGTTAAGCTGGCCTCTGGACAAAAAAAAGGGGGGAAAAGCAACACGAATATAAAGAGAAAGATGAAGACTGCTTTACTGATTTCCATTTTGTTCCTTGGGGGGGGGGGGGGGGGGGGGGGGGGGCGAAGAAGAAGAATTACAGGGTAGATGGATGGTCAAATTGTAAGTCCACTTTTATACTCGAGGTTATCTTACCTCAGGCTACCTTGTTGTTATTCCTACCTTTGTTATTTGTATTTTCTTCATTTGTTGTACGACTTGAGCTTATGTTATACTGTATCTTGTTTTGTGAGTCTTGTTTTTTGTTGGTTTTGTTGGATTGTTTTGTGTGTGTGTGTGTGTGTGTGTGTGTGTGTGTGTGTGTGTGTGTGTGTGTGTGCGTGTTTTGGGGGGGTAAAAATAATTTTATTCATTTGTCTGCATAACTTGAGCTTATGTTATACTGTCTTGATTTGTTGTATCATGTTTTGTTAGTCTGGATTTATATATTTAAAATTCTCCATAGATTTTTGTCTTCAACATGTGTGAACATTGTATTTTCATTGCTTTTATATGTCAATTTTCTTGATTTTCTTTTCTTTTTTTATGAGGGCAGGATGAAAAAACGTTGTATAAACTTAATGTTTTACCCTCAATAAAGACCATTTTGACTTGACTTGACCTGACTTGGGTAGCAAGAAAATGGAGAATAAGAAAATAATAATAATAAAGCAGAAAGGAGAAGAGAAGGGAATAAATGGAGGGTGGGGGTGGGTTTGTGTGTGGGTGTGGTGGTGGTGGTGGGTGGTGGTGTGTGGTGGTGGATGGTGGGTGGTGTGTGGGGGGGGGTGTGGGTGGGTGGTGGTGGGGTAGGGGGTGGGTGTGGATTGTTGTGTGTTTTGTTTGTGTGTGTGTGTGTGTGTGTGTGTGTGTGTGTGTGTGTTGTATGTGTGTGTTTGCATGTCTGTGTATGTAAGTGTGTGTGTGTGTGTGTGTGTGTGTGGAGGGGGTGGCTGTGTGTGTGTGTTGATGTTGGTGTGTGTGTGAGTGTGTGTATGTATGTGTGTGTGGGGGGAGGGGTGGTGGTGGTGGTGAGTGGGTGTGTGATTGTGTGTGTGTAGAGGGTGTGTGTGTGTGTGTGTGTGTGTGTGTGTGTGTGTGTGTGGAGGGGGGAAGAAGGTGTGTGATTGTGTGTTTGTGTTTGTGTATGTGTGTGGTGTGTGTATGTGTGTGTTTGCATGTGTGTGTTTGTATGTGTGTGTTTTTATGTGTGTGTATGTAAGTGTGTGTGTGTGTGTGTGTGTGGAGGGGTGGCTGGGTGTTTGTGAGTGTGGGATGTTGTTGTTGTTGTTGTGTGTGCGTGAGTGTGTGTATGTATGTGTGTGTTTGTGTGTGTGTATGTCTGTATGCGTATGTGTGTGATGTACGTGTATGTTTGTGTGGGTGTTGTTGTTGTTGTGTTTTTGTGTTTGTTTATGTGTGTGATTGTGTGTGTGTGGATGGGGGGGGGGGGGGGTGTGTGTGGGCTTGTGTGTGTTTGTATGTGTGTGTATGTGTGTACGTGTGTGTATGTGGTTGTGTTTGTGTGTGTAGGCGGTAAAGTGTGTGTGGGTATGTGTGATGTGGGCATACGGAATGTGTGTATGTGTGTATGTATGTGTGTATGTGCGTTTATGTGTGTTGTGTGTGTGGAGGGGGGAAGGGTGGGGGGTAGGTCATGCAACTAAAGAAGCATTAAGGAGGAGATAAGCTTCGTGGGTGATAGTGAAACATATTTACCTCCCTTCCACACAAACTCGATATACGCCAATGCACTAGGCAGAAGATCAACTTCAAGTGCAGACCTGCCAATGCACTAGTTCTTTTCATACTTATGTGTGTGTGTGTTTGTGTATGTATATGTATGTGTGTATGCATATATGTATGTGTTGGGGTGAGGGGTGGGGAAGGGAGGGAGGGAGAGGTGTTATGTAACTAAAGAAGAATTAAGGAGGAGACAAGTCTCGTGAGTCAGAGAGTGGGTAAACATGTTTACCTCCCCTTCCACACAAACGCGATATACGCCAACGTGCTAGGTAGCAGGTCAACTTCAAGTGCAGACCTGCCAGTGCGTATACATTCTTTTTCGTGTATACACACATTCAGAAGATCCATACACACGGGGACTGGATGTAAAAAAAAAGCGCATAAGTACTTATTCCATTATCCACGATATAAAAGATTTAAAAAAAGATCCAATATGCACGTTAAAAATCTCGTCATTCATGTCAGTGTTTTATGGGTTACCAATACACGAATATGTCTAACGTACTTCCCCGAAGTCAGAATTTGGCTACCTTCATGGTGGGTTAAATAGTCGCATAACAAAAATCTCACCATTGGTGAACCTCGGAGCTCTAGCCGAGGAACGAATATTTTTTTTAATAGAAGAAGACGTTAAAAACAAGAAAGTCACCCATGTGTTTTTGAGCGCTTTGATTTGTTGCTTTACAAGATTCAGCGCTATATAAATTCCATACATTATTATTATTATTATTATTATATTTTTATAACTGGATCATTTCAACTTCAAAACTGTTAACCAGCAATTATACAAAACTGGTATCACAATGATTTCTGATTTCAAAGTCACTAAAAACATAATAATAATAATAATAATAATAATAATCAGATTATTCCCCCCAAAATTTTTTTGCGTGTGTATGCGGTTTTTTAAAATTTTGTCATCTGTTCCCACCGGCACACAATGGCCTACTCTTTCGAACAGCGGAACAGGATTTTAACGTGCGCGCAAGATGTTCTGCATGCGTTCGCACACGGGGCCTCGGTTTATAGTCTCATCCGAAGGACTTTGATGATCCTTCAGTCCAATCCTGTTGTTTATAGCCCCGCCGACCACAGAGGCCATATCAGGGCAAGTTGAAATGATAATTCAAGGACAACAATGAAAAAGCTTTATATGAAGAGCAGTGACATTTCTTTGAAAATTTAGAGTGAGCTATGTTTTGATTAAAACAATCAAAACAGTCAGAAAAGTTCTTCAAAGATCCCCCACTCTAACAAATCGAAGATTTCAAGATTTAATTCCTTTCACCACTTTTGGGGTATGGAGGATTACAAACGATATCAACAGGAGAATAAACCTAACAGCAATACACCTCCCAAAATAATATCAATACTAACATGAACTGCAAAGCAAGAGATCATCGCAAAATGATAGGTAAGCAGTATTACAGTGTGTATGTGCGTGAGTGTATACATTTGAATTTGTAAGAACTTTTGATTGTAACTGGCTGCATGTGAATGACTAGGATGAATGAAAGCGCTTTGATTTGTTTTGTGTGTGTGCAAGATATAGCGCTATATAAATTCCATGTATTATTATTATTATTATATTATTATTATATTATTATTATTATTATTATTACAGACTATTTTTGAAGTATACAAATTTCTTTTAAAGACACGATCTACACGTGTGAAAGACTGTCTTTTTTTTAAAGAATTTGTTTAGTTAAAAACAGTCTTGAGTCTGTAATACTGCTTAAGTGCACGCACGCACGCACGTACACGCACACACGCACACACACTCACACACACACTAACACACACACACACACACACACACACCACACCTTCACCGTGTTATGCAAAAGAATGCCATTCTCAATAATAATACTCCCACGCCTACACAAGCACCTGATTTACGTGTGGTGTGTGTATGTATATGTACGCGTGCGCCCGTGTGTGTGTGCGCGCGCGCGCGCGCGTGTGTGTGTGTGGTGTGTGTGTGTGTGTGTGTGTGTGTGTGTGTGTTGTGTGTGTAGGTGTACAGCACAGTTAGTACCTGTACAAGTGTATATGAACTATGTCTGGAATGAGAAAATAGGCTGATAATCGATTCTCCAGATGTGATAACACGAAGCCATCCCTTGGGTAAACAGTAGACTGGTAATTGATCTGCAAGATGTTTTTCTTCGTCCAACTCTTAGACAGCAACAATAGTTGTACGTCATATGAGCGAAAACACGTTGCGCTGCCGTTAAGCGCCTGACAAGTCAGGCCCAGCCCATCCAACATCTGCGTGGGAGAGCATTGTTATGTTTTAAGTTGGGTTTTGTTTTTAATAAAAAGGCGGGATAGTTTTATTTATGCATTGTAGCTATTCATTCTTTTATATCGAGGATGGTAGAATTAGCACTCATGTGCTTATTTTTTACTTCCAGTCCCCGTGTGTATGCGTTTTTTGTAAATTTTGTCATTTGTTCTAATGGGCCAAGAAAGTAGAAAAGAGACAAGAAGGAGGTGACAGAAAGAAAAAAGGAACAAGGCAGAAACAAAGAGAGTGATAGAAAAGAGGGAATTCTTGGCACAGAATTTCCAGAAGGTGGGGATGCTATTTATACTGACAGACCCCTAACATCCATCCCTACAGAAAGAAATTAGACTGATAATTCATCTGCGAGATGTAATAACAAGGACACGTCTCTTGAATAAACAATCCACTATTAATTCATCCGTTAATTATCTAGAAACCTGAAAGTAAAGTTGTTTTTTCCAAATCGATTAAAACAATAACAGTGCATCTTTGCCTGACCCAAATACAAACTGTGATCGATAAACACATTTTTCCCCCTACAAACTAGTTTTTGACAAGATCTCTTTTCTTAAAAATAAAACCCCACACCATCTGCACATTTACAGTCCCGTGAAGGCACCACTGAAGATGTTGCAACCAGCTTCCTCCACTCCTCGCGGGCCTCTGCTTTCTGTAGCAAACATACTTAGCTGCAATTACTTTAATGTATGAAAACATAAAAAGGCTAATAGCTCTTTCCTAAATAAACAAACCTAATGGATTCTGTCTTTTTTCCCTTAAGTAAATCAACAGTGTAAATACTACTGGTACATTTGCTAAAAATCTACGATTGATTTTTTAGGTGAATGCTATACACAAATTCACATACAGGTTGCTGCTCTAATAGTCCCTAACAGAATCCTACATTGTGTCCTAAAAGGAGTTCTGTCCTAAAACGACGGGTTGACCTGGGTTCGAATCTCGTTCAAAAGGATTTTTTTCCCCTGGAGTTAACATCAGTGCCGACTCCACTCTCCTAAAAAAATCCTTCAGATGAGACTATAAACCGAGGCTCGTGTGCGAACGCACGTAGAACATCTTCCGCACACGTTAAAACCCGTTCCGCTTTTCGTAAGAGTAAGTCGTTGTGAGAATGGATGACAAAATTTACAAAGCCGCATACACACGGGGACTAGATGTAAAGAAAAGCACATGAGTGCTTATTCCGTTATCCTCGAAAAATAAAAATAAATTAAAACAAAAATAAACAGACTCAACAGAAATTAAAAACTCTTTTCTTGGTCAGGAAACTTCCCGTGGGAAAAAAATTCCCAAAACTCCCTTCTCCTTTACTTTTCTAAGTTGGTTGCCAAAAATACACAAGACTGCAAAATCGAGACAAACGATTCCGAAATTTATCCCCGAATCGAATGCGGCTACCTACATGGTAGGTAATAGAAACAAAACCCAATCGCATACACAGAAATAATTATCAGTATTTTTACAACCTCATAACTGTAATCGAGGAACGGAAAAAAATCCAAATCTGACAAATCCTATTCTTTCTCTGTGTGGGGGGAAATGGATTAAACAACAATCTTGTTTTCTCCTGGGCAAATTGGGCAGTAGTCGTTTTACGTTCGCAGAATAATCTTGGGCACAAACGGGGATTGAATCCGGACCCGAATCTTCTTCTTGTTCTTCTTGTTCTTGTTGTTGTTGTTGTTGTTGTTGTTGTTGTTGTTGTTGTTGTTCTTCTTCTTCTTCTTCTTCTTCTTCTTCTTCTTCTTCTTCTCTTCTTCTTCTTCTTCTTCTCCTTCTTCTTCTTCTTCTTCTTCTTCGCAATTCTTCTTCTTCTTCGCAATTCTTCTTCTTCTTCTTCGCAATTCTTCTCTTCGCATTTCTTCTTCTTCTTCTTCTTCTTCTTCTTCTTCTTCTTCTTCTTCTTCTTCTTCTTCTTCTTCTCCTTCTCCTTCTTCTTCTTCGCAATTATTCTTCTTCCTCGCAATTCTTCTTCTTCGCAATTCTTCTTCTTTTCGCAATTCTTCTTCTTCGCAATTCTTCTTCTTTTTTTCTCTTCGCAATTCTTCTTCTTCTCCTCCTCCTCTTCTTCTTCTTCTTCTTCTTCTTCTTCTTCTTCTTCTTCTTCTTCTTCTTCTTCTTCTTCTCTCTTCTTCTCTTCTCCTCTCCTCCTCCTCCTCCTCCTCCTCCTCCTCCTCTCCTCCTCCTCTTCCTTCTTCTTCTTCTTCTTCTCCTTCTCCTTCTTCTTCTTCTCCTTCTCCTTCTTCTTCTTCGCAATTATTCTTCTTCCTCGCAATTCTTCTTCTTCGCAATTCTTCTTCTTCTTCGCAATTCTTCTTCTTCGCAATTCTTCTTCTTCTTCGCAATTCTTCTTCTTCGCAATTCTTCTTCTTTTTTTTCTCTTCGCAATTCTTCTTCTTCTCCTCCTTCTTCTTCTTCTTTTCCTCCTTCTCCTTCTTCTTCTTCTGCTCCTCCTCCTCCTCCCTCCTCCTCCTCCTCCTCCTCCTTCTTCTTCTTCTTCTTCTTCTTCTTCTAACGCTCAGACAACAAACTATTATCTGTCATATGAGCGAAAATACATTACGCTGCCGTTAAGCGCCTGACAAGTCAGGCCCAGCGCGTCCGACTTCGGGGTGGGCTGAAACTTTGATGTATTTTTAGACTTCTAGAATAAAAGGCAGGAGAATGGACCAAGAAGGCAGAAAATAGACAAGGAAGTAGTGACAGGAAGAACAGGAACAAGGCAGAAACAAAGAGAGGGATAGAAAAGAGGGAATTCCTGGCACAGAATTTCCAGATGGTGGGTGTGTTTTTTTATACTGACAGATCCCCGGCATACCAAATGGGGGCATGGGAGAGGGAGGGGGGGGGGTTCGGATCGCTCCAGAACTTTTCGCTTTCTAGGTAGGTGCGTTACCTCTAGACTACCAATTCAGACAGATAGATTTTCCCTTTTTAATTAAATCAATATATGTATATAATTATGTAAAATTTAATTGATGTCAGCAGTGCTATGTCGGCTTTATCAATATTTCTGTTTTGACAGACGACTGAAAAGTCATTGGAAACGAAAATCATGTATATCATTCACAGCCAAGATGGCTTGTTGGAAATACTATCACCCTCTTTTGTTGTGCCCTTCTATGAATAAGTTATTTCGAGTGCGTCTGAGTGTCTGTGTATTGGTGACTGTCTGTCTGTCTGCTTGCTTATTATCACTTTCTGTCGCATAGCAGAAGAAAGAAAGCTGTAGTGAATTGATACAACATTTCAAATTAGCATTGCAAAAATGTAATACCAATTTGTTTTTCCATAATTGGAAAAGTTATATGAATTTAGTTAACTAAAATAGGGGACGGGATCGCTCAGTGGTCGAAGCACTCGCTTTTTCCCTAAGTGTCGAGCGTGGTTACCAGTTGGATGGGTGACCGTTTGCAGGCCTTGGCTTCAGTACAAGCCTCCAGTTCACCCAGCTGTAAATGGGTACCTGCCCTCTTTAGGGTCAGGGAAGGTAAAGCAGCGAGGGAGAGGAGATGGGCGCCGCCCTCAATATGCTGGCCCCTGGAGAAGTGAGGTTTCTGACGCCTCGCTCCCCTAGGACCACATAGGTTGTGGGACACCTTTACCTTTACTTAGTTAACTCAATTGTACCAGATTAACTATAAGGGTCGGGTGGTCGATTTATGCCACACTGTTGCTGATTTTATGTCAAAATGTGAAGTGACCCGGGTAGACAAAACTAAGTTTAAGTTCACGTGTGTGTGTATGTGTGTGTATGCGCGCGTGCGCGCGCGCGCGTGCGTGAGATAGCAATTGAAGAAGAAGAATAGCAACAACAACAACAACAGCAACTACAAAACAACAAGAATTGTAAAAAAAAAAACAATGTGAAGAAAAATTGTAAAGATCCATCCATCCATCCATCCATCCACCCATCCATCCATCCATCCATCCATTCATCCATACATACATACATACGTACACACATACATACACGCATAAATACCTACCTACCTACCTTCCTGCTTATTTACCTACAAACACACATACATAAATACATGTTTACGTACGTATCTTATACCTACATATAATATATACGTACTTACATCATTATTTCCATCATTATTTCTACAAAGATACAGACACAGGAGCAAAAAAACATAATACAATGACATAGATAGACAGCTAAGTAAAACTCAAAACAAAATATAACAATATACCAAAAAATAATGACACGAGAGACATACTACAAGATGACTCATTGGCACGACCTGATGCACAATAAAAATGCACACTACTGACATAACACTAGCTACTACAAAATTACATATATCAAGAAAATGTCTACGTAAACATACAAACACAAGCTTAAAACGCGAGTATGTTTCTTATGCGTGTATTTATCTATTCTACCTGGCTGAAGGACAATATAGCCGAGTGGTTAAGACCGTTCCACTTCAATTCCAAGGGTCTATGAAGTCTGGGTTCAAATCTAGACGGCGTCTGGTGAATTAAGGGTGGTTTTTTTGCTTTTTTCACAGGTCAACTTCAAATGCAGACCTGCCAGTGCCTCAATTCCCTGCATGTTTGTACATATGTAGAAGATCAAAATTATGTACGTCTAAGATCCCGTAATCTATGTCAGCGTTTTTATGTATTTGTTTACTTATTCATTTATTTATTTATAGATTGTTTATTTCTATATTTATTTGTTTATTCTTTTCTTTCGAGGATACTGGAATAAGCACTCATGCGCACACACTTACCAGTCCATTTATGTATGCAGTTTTTTCATTTTTGTCATCCGTTCCCACCGGCACACAATTGCCTACTCTTCCGAAAAGCGGAACGGGTTTTAACGTGTGCGTAAGATGTTCTGCGTGTGTTCGCACACGGGGCTTCGGTTCATAGTCTCATCCGAAGGACTTTTGGGAAGAGTGGAGTCAGCACTGATGTTAACTCCAGAGGAAAAATTCCTCTTAAACGAGATTCGAACCCGGGTCAGCAGATCACGAATACATGACTCTAACCACCAGTGGGTTAGTGAAACATGAAAACGCCCAACATACATCCCTGAAATCGGAATGCGGTTACCTTCGTGGTGGGCAAAGACGGTCCATCTTCCGCCTTGTTCCTTTCCCACGGGACGGGATAGATCAGTGGTCGGAGCACTCGCTTTCCCCCAGCCAAGTTAAGCAGCGTGGCGCGTGGTTACCAGTTGGATGGGTGACCGTTTGAGCGCCTTGGCTTCAGTACAGTTCCCCCAGTTTACCCAGCTGTAAATGGGTACCTGCCCTCTTTAGGGTCAGGGAAGGTAAAGCAGCGAGGGAGAGGAGATGGGCGCCACTGCCCTCAATATGCTGGTTCCTAGAGAAGTGAGGTCTCTGACGCCTCGCTCCCCTACGACCTTATAGGTTTAGGGACTTACCACCTTTACCACCACCTCGTTCTTGTCTATGTTCGGCCTTCTTTGTCAACTCTTCTCCATTGTTTTATTTTTCTCCCAGAAGGACTTCAAAGATAACAGTAATTCTCTCCCACGCTGAAGTTGAATGCGCTGGGCCTGACTTGTCAGATGATTAACAGTAGCGCGCGACAGACGTTTACTCTTATATGACAGAACAATAGTTGCTATCTGAGCGTTCGACGAAGAAGAATTAGTAGAAGGAGAAGAAGAAGAAGAAGAAGAAGAAGAAGAAGAAGAAGAAGAAATTGCGAAGAAAAAAGAAGAAGAAGAAGAAGAAGAAGAAGAAGAAGAAGAATGTGAAGAAGAAGAAGAATGTGAAGAAGAAGAATTGCGAAGAAGATTTGCAAAGGAGGAGAAGAAGAAGAAGAAGAAGAAGAAGAGAAGAAAAACAACAACACAACAACAACAAAAAATGCGAAGAAGAAGAATTGCGAAGAAGAAAAAGAAAAAGAAGAAGGTCAACAACATCAACAACAACATCAACAACAACATCAACAACAACAAGACCATCATCTATGACATGCCAGGAGCTATCGATAGAAGCGTCCCACGTACACATTTGTCAAAGAAAGATCTGGGAATTGATTTCTGTGTCATTCTGTCAGAGGTCTGATTAGGGGGGTTAATTGATATGATCGCTTCTATCTCTTGCCTGCTAATGAGCTGCCAGCCGTTTGTCAGGATTATTTTCTTTACCGCTTGTCATCATTGTTTGTATCTGTGTGTTCTTAGTGTTAGTACAGTCGTCAGTCTACGTCTTTCTATTATTTTTGTTTTTTTAACTTCGCGTGTGTGTGTGTGTGTTTTAGGGGTGTGTGTGGGGTGGGGTGAGTGTGGGGTGGGGTGGGGTTTGTGTGTGTGTTGTGTAGTGAGAGAGAGAGTGTGTGTGTAGTGTGTAGTGTATGTGTGTGTAGTGTAATGTGTGTGTGAGAGAGAGAGTGTGTGTATGTGTAGTGTAGTTTAATGTGTGTTTGTGTGTGAGGAGAGAGAGAGTGTGTGTGTGTGTGCGTGTGTAGTGTGGTGTAGTGTAGGGTGGTGTGGTGTGGTGTGTGTGGTGTGGTGTTAGTGTGATGTAGTGTGGTGCGGTGTGTTGTGTAGTGTGTAGTGTAGTGTAGTGTGGTGTGGTGTGTGTGTGTGTGTGTGTGTAGTGTGGTGTAGTGTGGTGTGGTGTGGTGTGGTGTGTGTGTGTGTGTGTAGTGTAGGTAGTTGTAGTGTAGTGTGTGTGTGTGTGCACGCGTGTATGTGAGAGAGAGTGTGTGTATGTGTGTGTAGTGTAGTGTAGTGTGCGTGTGTGTAGTGTAGTGTAGTGTACTGTTGTGTGGTAGGGTGTGGTATGGTTTGGTGTGTGTGTAGTGTAGTGTTTGTGTAGTGTTTGTGTTGTGTTTGTAGTGTAGTGTAGTGTAGTATAGTGTAGTGTTTGTTTAGTGTAGAGTAGCGTAGTGTAGTGTTTGTGGATTGTAGTTTAGTGTTTGTGTAGTGTAGTATAGCGTAGTGTTTGTGTAGTGTAGAGTAGCGTAGTGTAGTGTTTGTGTAGTGTAGTGTGTGTTTGTGTAGTGTTAGTGTAGTGTTTGTGTAGTGTAGTGTAGTGTTTGTGTAGTATAGTGTATGGAGTGGAGTGGAGTGGACTGAAGTGTCTGTCTGTGTGTGTTAGTGAGAGAGAGAGAGTGAGTGAGTGAGTGGAAGAGAGTGTGTGTGTGGTGTGTGTGTGTGTGTGTGTGAGTGCGTGTGTAAGTGTGTGTGTGTGTGTGTGTGTGTGTGTGTGTGTGTGTGTGTGTGTTGTGTGTGTGTGTGTGTGTGTTAGTTCTTCATTTTAACGTTAATCCATTAAATAGTGATATCAGACGTGTGTGTGTATGTATGTATGTGTGTATGTATGTATGTATGTGTATATATATATGTGTGTGTGTGTGTGTGTGTGTGTGTTTGTGTGTGTGTGTGTGTTAGTTCTTCATTTTAACGTCAATCCATTAAATAGTGATATCAGACGTGTATATGTGTGTGTGTGTTTGTGTGTGTGTATGTGTGATAGACACAGAAACAATAACAATTACAAATTCTTTTATTTCGAGGACAATGAATAAGCACTCATGTGCTTTTTTTTTACATCCAGTCCCCTTCCGTAGGGATACATCTAAATAATAACCCAATACTCATACTCTCACACAGTAGAAACAAAGGGAAATAACCATTTCGAAAAAAAGCCCAAAGAAATAAAAGAAAGCCCCCACCCCCCACCCCCAACCCCCAAAAAAAGCCCAAAACAAACAAAAGAAAACGAAAAATTCCAACAAAAAGACCCACCAAAAAAAAAAGAGAAAAACAAGCAAACAAACAAAAACAAAAATACAACAACAACAAAACCCAAACTTGAGAGAGTGAGTGATTGTGTGTTTGTGTGTCTGTGTGTATCTGTGTGTTTTGCAAGCAGCTCAGTCTATATTCTTTTGCCTGTGTGTGTATGTGTGTGTGTGTGTGTGTGTGTGTGTGTGTGTGTGTGTGTGTGTTTGTGTGTGTGTGTGTGTGTGGTCTGTTTTGAATGATGATCTCAGATTCCGTCTATAACTTTATTTTATATTTTTTATGGTATAGGGTTTTTTTCCTGGGCAAGGCCAACAAAAGTCTTGTCAGTTAATGATGAAAGCAATGGTGTTGGTTCCCGAAATCGGAATGTGGCTACCTTCATGGTGGTCAAAAAAACCGGCTGCATACGCCAAATCTCCCAATAACTGTAAACTCTAAAACTCTTACTAAGGAAGCAATGAAAATGGTATTGTGGTTGAAAATGATGTCACTATTCAGATGAGCTGATCCGAAGCAAGCTTTTTTGCATATCAACATGTACTCTCTATGCAAGGAGATAGCGTCTTTTGAAGTCGGAGTGTGGCTGACTATATAGCGAGGTACACAACTCTTTTCATCCTGTTTGTTTGTACTTATGACCTAATTCAAATAATACAAAGCCCTAATTCAGACTATCCTGCTGTACGGAAGTGAAACCTGGACATTGACTGCTGAAACAGCAAAGCGAATCCAGTCATTTGAAACAAAATGCCATAGAAAACTGCTGGGCATATCCTGGAGAGAACGAAAGACCAATGAATTTGTCAAGAGTCAAATAACACGGCTGGCAGGTCCACAGGAACCCCTTCTCACCATCGTCAAGAAAAAAAAGCTGACATGGTTCGGCCACGTCACCCGCCACAACACTCTGCCCAAAACAGTACTGCAGGGAACACTCGAAGGTGGCAGAAAGAGGGGAAGACAGAACAAGTCATGGATGGACAACATCAGAGAATGGACCAGGATGAATGACTCGGCACTACTGCGCAGAGCCGAGGACCGAGATGGATGGAGGAGGCTTACCACGGCATCGTCTTTCGTGTCTCCCCAACGACCGCCAAGGTCACGGGTCTGATGATGATGATGATGACCTAATAGTCATGATCTGGTGAGTGAGTGAATAAAATCTCTCTCTCTCTCTCTCTCTCTCTCTCTCTCTCTCTCTCTCTCTCTCTCTCTCTCTCTCTCTCTCTCTCTCTCTCTCTCTCTCTCTCTCTCTCTCTCTCTCTCTCTCTTGAGGAGGAATAGCCTAGTGGTTAGAACATTGCCCTCGCAATCTGACGACCCGGGCTCGATTCTCGTTCAAGGGGATATTTCCCCCTGCAGTTAACATCAGTGCAGACTCTACTCTCCATTCCATTATCCTCGATTTAAAAGAATAAAATATATATGTATATATTATATATATATATATATATATATATATATATATATATATATATATATATATATATATATATATATATATATATATAATATACTTGATGATCCATAGGATTTCAAGCTGGGAACGCCCAAACAACAACAACAACAATAAGAAGAAAAAGAAGAAGAAGAAGAAGAAGAAGAAGAAGAAGAAGAATGTATGGAATTTATATAACAACATGTCTATGCTGGCCTAATACGAAGTCAATATCTGTTTCTAATTTTAATCCAAATCTCTGTCTGTCTGTCTGCCTGTCTCTTGTCTGCCTGCCTGTCTGTGTGTCTGTCTCTCTCTGTCTCTCTCTGTCTCCTTCTGTCTGTCTGTCTTTCTCTTTTCCTAATTTATATTATCGTAATTTTTTCTTCCTCTTGAACCTTATTGTGGCTGAAGGTTTAAGTACAATTAATCATTTCATAGCCCAGAGATCTACTTGTTCTTGTTCTTGTTTTTGTTGTTGTTGTTG
>CM054147.1:54452396-54467396 GCA_028751875.1 Rapana venosa | reverse complement strand
AACCCCCCCAAACCCCCCAACCAACAAAAAACCCCTTTTCCCCCCCCCCCCCCAAAAAAAAAAACCCCCCCCCCCCCCAAATCCCCCAAAAAAAAAAAAAAAAAACCCCCCCCAAAAAAACCCAAACCAAAAAAAAAAAAAAAAAAAAAAAAAAAAAAAAAAAAAAAAAAAAAAAAAAAAAAAAAAAGGGGGGGGAAGAAAAAAAAAAAGGGGAAAAAAAAAAGGGGGAAAAAACCCCCGGGGGGGGGAAAAGGGGGGGGGAAAGAAAAAAAAGGGGGGGAAAATTTGGGGGGGGAAAAAACCCCCGGGGGAAAAGGGGAAAAAAAGGGAGGAAAAAAAAGGGGGGGGGTTTTTTAAAAAAAGGGAAAAAAAAAAAGGGAAAAGGTTTTTTTTAAAAAAAAATTTTTTTAATTCCCCCCCCCTTTTTTCCCCCCCCTTTCCCCCCAAAAAAAAACCCCGGGGGGTTTTGGGGGGGGAAGAAAAAAAGGGAAAAGGGAGGGGGCCCTCCCATTGTTTTTTGGGGGGGGGGTTTTTTTAAAAAAATTTTTTTTAAAAAAAATTTTAAAAAGGGAAAAAAAAGGGGGGGGGTTTTTTTTTTTTAAAAAAAAAAATTTTTTTTTGGGGGGTTTTTTGGGGGGGGTTTTTGGGGGGGGGAAAAAAATTTTTTTTTTGGGTTTTGGATTTTTTTTTGGGGGGTTTTTTTTTTTGTTTTTGGTTTGTTTTTTTTTGGGGGGTTTTTTTTTTTGGTTTTTTTTTTTAAAAAATTTTTTTTGGTTTTTTTGGGGGGTTTTTTTTTTTTTTTTTTTTTGGGTTTTTTTTTTTGGGGGGGGTTTTTTTTTTTTTTTGGGGGGGGGGTTTTAATTTTTTGGTTTTTGGGTTTTTTTTTTTTTTTTTTTTTGGTTTTTTTTTTTTTTTTTTTTTTGGGGTTTTTTTTGGGTTTTTTTTTTTTTTAAAAGGGTTTTTTGGGGGTTTGGGGGGGGTTTTTTTTTTTTTTTTTTCCCCCCTTTTTTTTTTCCCCCTTTTTTGGGGGGGGTTTTTGGGTTTTTTTTTTAAAATTCCCCCCTTTTTTTTCCCCCCCCCGGGAAAAAATTTTTTAAAAAAAAAAAAAAAGGGGAAAAAAATTTTTTTTAAAAAAAAAAAACCCCCCCCCCAAAAAAAAAAACCCCCCCCCCCAAAAACCAAAAGGGAAAAAAACCCAAAAAAAACCAAAAAAAAAAAAAGGGAAAAAAAAAAAAAGGGGGAAAAAAAAAAAAGGGAAAAAAAAGGGGTTTGGGGGGAAAAAAAAGGGGGAAAAAAAACCAAAAAAAAGGGGGGAAAAAAAAAAAAAACCGGGGGGAAAAAAAAAAAAACCCCCCCCCCCCAAAAAAAAACCCCCCCCCCCCGGGGAAAAAACCCCCCAAAAAGGGGGGGGGGGGAAAAAAAAAAAAAAAAAAAAAAAAAAAAAACCAAAAAAAAAAAAAAAAATTAAAAAAAAAGGGCCCGGGGCCCCCAAAAAAAAAAAAAAAAAAAAGGGGGAAAAAGGGGAACCCCCGGGGGTTTTTTTGGGGGGCCCCCCAAAAAAAGGGGGGTTTTTTAAAAAAAAATTTCCCCCCAAAAATTTTTTTTTAAAAAAAAGGGGGAAAAAAGGGGGGGGGGGAAAAAAAAAAAAGGAAGGGAAAAAAAAAAAAAAAAGGGGGGGTTTTGGGGGGGGGCACAAAAAACCCAAAAACAAACAAAAAAAAAAAATTTTTTTTTAAAAAAAAAATTTTTTTCCCCCCCTTTTTTTTTTTAAAAATTTTTTTTTAAAAAAAAATTTTTTTTTCCCCCCCCCCAATTCCAACCCCCCCCTTTGTTTTTTTTTTTCCCCCCCCCCCCCTTCCCCCCCCCCCCCCCCCCCCTTTTCCCCCCCCCCCCCACCCCCCCCCCCTTTTTTTCCCCCCCCAAAAACCCCCCCCAAAAAACCCCCCCCCCCCCCCCCCCCCCTTTTCCCCCCCCCCCTTTCCCCAAAAAAAAAAAATTTTTTCCCCCCCCCCCCCCGGGGCCCCCCCCCCCCCCTTTCCCCCCCCCCCCCAAACCCCCCCCCCCCTTTTTTTTTTTGGGGGGGGGGCCCCCCCCCCCCCAAAAAAACCCCCCCCCCCCGGGGGGGCCCCCCTTTTTCCCCAACCCCCCCCAAAACCCCCAAAACCCCCCCCCCCCCCCCCCCCCCCCCCCCCCCCCCCCTTCTTTTTTTTTTCCCGGGGGTTCCCCCCCCTTCCCCCCCCCCCCTTTAAAACCCCCCCCCCCCCCCCCCCCCCCCAAAAACCCCCTTTCCCCGGGGGGGGAACCCCCCCCCCCCCCTTTAAAACCCCCCCCACCCCCCCCCCCGGGGGCCCCCCCCCCCCCCCCCCAAAAAAATTTTTTGGGAATTTTAAAAAAAAATTTTTTTAAAAAACCCCCCCCCCCAAAAAAAAAAACCCCCCCCCAAAAAATTCCTTTTAAAAAAAAAAAAAAAAACCCCCCCCCTAAAAAAAAACCCAAAAAAAAAAAAAGAAAAAAAAAAAAAAAAAATTTTTTTCCCAAAAAAAAAAAAAAAAAACCCCAAAATTAAAACCCAACCCCGAACCCAAAGCAAAAAAAATTTAAAAAAAAAACCATAAAAAACCCCCCCCAAAACCCCCCCCAAAAAAAAAAAAACAAAAAAAAACCAAAAAAAAAAAAAAAAAAACCCCCCCCCAAAAAAAAAAATTTTAAAAAAATTTTTAAAAAAAGGGGGGAAAAAAAAAGGGGGGGAAAAAAAAAAAAAACAAAAAAAACCCCCCAAAAAAAAAAGGGCACCCTAAAAAAATTTTTTTTAAAAAAAACCCCCTTTTTAAAAGCCAAAAAAAAACCCCCCCCAAAAACCCCCCCCCCCAAAAAAAAAAAAAAACCCCAAAAAAAAAAAAAAATTTAAAAAAAAAAAAATTTAAAAAAGGGAAAAAACCCCAAAAAAATTTCCAAACAAAAAAAAAAAAAAAAAAAAAAAGGGGGGGGGGAAAAGGGAAAAGGGGGAAATTTAAAAAAAAAAAAAGGGGGGCCCCCCCAAAAAAAAACCCCCTTTTTCCCCCCCCCCCAAAACCCCCCCCCCCCCCCCCCCCCCCCCCCCCGGGGGCCCCCCCCTTTTAGCCCCCCCAAAACCCTTTTGGGGGGCCCCCGGGGGGGGGGCCCCGGGAAAAAAGGGGGGGCCCCCCCCAAAAAAAAAAAAAGGGGGGGCCCCGGTTTTTTTCCCGGGGAAATTTAAAAAAATTTTTTTTTTTTTTTTAAAAAAAAAAACCCCCCAAAAAAAACCCCCCCCCCAAAAAACCCCCCCCTTTCCCCCCCCCCCCCGGGCCCCCCCCCCCCCCCCCCCCAACCCCCCCCCCCCCAAAAAAAAAAAGGGGGGGGGTTTTCCAAACCCCCCCCCTCCCCCCCCCCCGGCCCCCCCCCCCCCCCAAAAACCCTTTAAACCCCCCCCCCAAAAAAAAAAAATTTTTTTTTTTTTGGGGGGTTTTTTTTTTTTTTTTTAAAAAATTTTTTTCCCCCCCCCCCCCCCCCCCCCCTTTTTTTTTTTAAAAAAATTTTTTTTTTAAAAAATTTTTTTTGGGGGGGGGGCCCCCCCCCCCCGGGGGAAGGGGGGGGGCCCCCCCCCCCCCCCCCCCCCCCCTTTTTTAGGAACCCCCCCTTTCCCGCCCCCCTTTCCCTTCCCCCCCCCCCCGCCCCCCCCAAACCCCCCCCCCTTTTTTTAAATTTTTTTCCCCCCTTTTTTTTTTTTTTTCCCCCAACCCTCCCCCAAAAAAAAAAAAAACCCCCAAAAAAAGGGGGGGGGCCCCTTTTTAAAAAAAAAAAAAAAAAAAAAAACAAAAAACAAAAAAAAAAGGGAAAAAAAGGGGGAAAAAGGGAAAAAAGAAAAAAAAAAAAAAAAAAAAAAGGGGGGGGGGGGGGGGGGGGGGAAAAAAAAAAAAAAAAAAAACCCCCCCCCCCAAAAAAAAAAAAAGGGGGGGGGGAGGGGGGGGGGGGTTTTAAAAAAAAAAAGGGGGGGGGCCCCCCCCCCCTTTGGGAAAAAAAAAAAGGAAAAAAAAAAAAAAAAAAGGGGGGGCAAAAAAAAATTAAAAAAAACCCCCCTTTTTTTTCCCCCCCCCCCGGGAAAACCCCCCCCCCCAAAAAAACCCCCCCCCCCCCCTTTCCCCCCAAATTAAAAAAAAAACCCCCCTTTTTAAAAAAAAAAAGGAAAAAAAAGGGGGGGAAAAAAAACCCAAAAAAAAAAAAAAAAAAAAAAAAAAAAATTTTTTTTTTTTAAAAAAAAAAAAAAAACCCCCCCCCCCCGGGGAAAAAAAAAACCCCCCCCAAAAAGGCCCCCCCCCCCAAAAAAAAAACCCCCCCCCCCCCCCCCCCCAAAAAAAAAAAAAAATTTTTGGGGGAAAAATGGGGGAAAAAAAGGGGGGGGGGGGAAAAAAACCAAAAAACCCAAAAAAACCCCCCCAAAAAATTTTTTTTTTCCCCCCCCCCCCCCCCCCCCCCCCCCCCCCCCAAAAAAACCCCCCCCCCCAAAAAACCAAACCAAAAAAAAAACCCCCCCAAAAAAAAAAAAAAGGGCCTTTTAAAAAAAAAAAAAGGGGGTTAAAAAAACCCCCAAAAAAAAAAAATAAAAAAAAAAAAACCCCCAATTATCCCCCCCAAACCCCAAAAAAGCAAAAAAAAAATTTTTGGGAAAAAACCCCCCACCCAAAAAACCCCCCCGGGGCCCCCAAAAAAAAAAAGGGCCTAAAAAAAAACCCAAAAAACCCGGGGCCGGGGCCCCCCCAAAAAAAACCCGGGGAAAAAAACCCAAAAAAAACCCCCAAAAACCAAAAACCCCAAAAAAAAAAAAGGGGGGCCCCCCCCAAAAAAAAACCCCCAAAAAAAAACCCCCCCAAACCCAAAAGGGCCCCGGGGGAAAAAAGGCCCCGGGGGTTTTGGGGGAAAAAAAGGGCCCCCAAAAAAAAACCCCCCGGGGGGAAAAAAATTTTCCCCCGGGAAAAAAAAAAAAAAGGGGGGGGGGGCGGGAAGGGGGTTTTAAAATTTCCCCCCCCTTTTTTTAAAAAACCCAAAAGGGGGGGGGGAGGGGGGGGGGGGGTTTTTTTTTCCCCCTTTGGGACCAAGGGGGGAAAAAAAAAAAAAACCCCAAAAAAAAAATTTAAAAGGTAAAAAAAAAAAGGGAGGCCGGGGGGGGGGGGGGGGCCCCCGGGGAAAAAGGGGAAAAAAAAAGGGAAAAAAAACCCCCGGGAAAAAAAAAAGGGAAAAAACCCCCGGGAAAAAAAAAAGGGGGGCCCCCAACGGGGCCCCTTTTAAAAAGGGGGAAAATTTTGCAAAAACCCCAACTACAAAAGGCTGATCCGAACAAACTTCACGAAAACCCAAACCTCAAAAAAAAAAGGGGGGGGGGGGGAAAAAAAAAACCCAAAGGGGGAAAAAGGGGGGGAAAAAACCCCGGCCTCATCAAGAACCCCCCCCCAAAAAAAAAAAACCCCGGGCCCCCAAAAAGGGGGGGGGCCCCCCAAAATTTTTTTTTTCCCCCCAAAAGGGGAAACCTGAAGAAGTGCCAAAATTACAGAACAATCAGTCTGATAAACCATCCAAGCAAAGTTTTTCTAAAGCCTTGCCTTGAACAGACTGGGAAAACCCCAAGCAGAAGAAATCCCCTTTAGAAGAACAGGCAGGATTCAGACCAGGTCGAAACACTGTCGAACAGATCTTCAACTCAAAAAGCTATAAGAAGCATTCCAAATCAGCTACAGCCTACAACAACTTCATTTACTTCCCAAAAAGGCCTTTTGAAACCCGGGGTGCAAGAAGCTCTTTGGCAAGTCATGAAGGGTATAAACTTCGACGAGGACCTGAATTTTAAGGGCATCCAGGCGCTGTATGGGCAGGGTCCCACAGTGCAGTCCCCATGGGGGGGGAAATCGGGGAGTTTTTTTCCCGGGCTTTATTTGGAGTTCGACAAGGCTGCCCCCTACCCCTGTTTTTTTCCCAAAGTGTTTTCCCGGAGAACATAGCAGGAGGCACTCCTTGGCTTCAAACCCCAACACAATAGGGGAAGGGCCGTCTGCAATCTTCGATTTGCCCAAAGATATTGATCTCAAAGGGCCGCAGTGAAGAACCCCGGATTCCCCCACCAGGGCGGGGAAAAAAACAGCCCAAAGCCCAAAGGTTGGAGATCAGCACGGGAAAAAAGCAAGTCCTAGTGGGGAAAAGTACCCAAACCCACCCCTCCCCCCCGCATCAAATGGGGTTTGGGGAGACACAGAGGAGGTTTGGGAAAATTTCAAGTATCTGGAGCAGTCCTCACCAAAGAAACACGAGCACACAAAAAGGGGGAAGATCATCTTTTCTGTGGCACTCTCCTCCATGGGCTAAACTGGCGAAAGTGTGGAGAAACCACAACATCAGAACCCAAAACTAAGGGGCAGACTCTACAAGGGAAGTCACAACCATTGCCCCTTTTACAGCCCGTGAAGCAAAGGACCCCTTTCCTCAATTAGAACGTCCCCATTCAAGCCTTTTTAGATAAGTGCCTCGGGGATCCCGAACCACCTACGAGACCGCAAAACCAATGACTAAAGTTCTTGGGGAGCAGATCGAGGCAAAAGGGTGGCAAACAAGAACCATTGCTAGATTCATCAAACGGAGGGAAAAAGAAGTGGTTTTGGGCCCCCACAACAAAAGGGATAACGCCTGTCAAAGGGCAGTCCTGCAGGGAATGGTGGAAGGAGCAAAGGGGGCAGGGACGGGCCCCGCAAAAGTGGATATCCAACATAAGGAGTGGGCCGGCCTCACTGTTACCCAAACCCCTGAAAACACCCAGGACAGAACCTTTTTGGGGGTCCACTTGCCGTCCCCTGCGGGTACCCCCAAAGGGGTCGTCCCCACCAAGGGATGAGAAGAAGAGAAAAAAGAAAAAACTCTGACTTAGTACTGTAAAGAACAACGATAGTGAATTTGTAAACAAAAATTTAATCTATATTTAAGTTTTTAATGCAAAAAATAAAAATAAAGATTAAATTTAATTTTTTCCCAAAAAATGAGAAAATAGTCCAATTAAAATTTTCCCAAAATTTTTTCCCCTTTCAATCCATAAAATTTCTTTGCAAATATTTTTTTTTTCCTTTAACATCGAGGATAAAGGAATAAGCATTTAATTTCTTTTTACATCCAGTCCACGGGTGTTTTTTTCGGTTTTTTAAATTTTTTGTCATTTAGTTCCCCCCGGGACACAATGGCCTACTCTTACGAAAAGCGGAACAGGAAATTTTAAAGTGTGGCAAGGTTTTTCGAAGTTCTGAATCCTGACTTACACAGGGAAAAAAAAAGAGAGAGAGAAGAGAGAAGAGAGGAGAGAGAGAGAGAGAGGGGAGAGAAAAGAGAGAGAAGAGAGAGAGAGAGAAATTTCAAATCTACTTACTAAAAAAAGATGCTTTGAAAAACTCAAAAAAGGGAAAAGGGCAAAAAAAAGGGGACTGACAATTGAGAGGAAAGTCAGCTTGGGGAGTACACAGTTTTCAAAGGCATTGCCCAGTCCAGAAGACATGTCAGACCCTGTGGGCACACTCCCCGTAACAGACCCGCGTCACTTCTCCCGGGGTGGTGCTAGAAAAGGGCAGACTTAGGGGGGTCTGTGTCCCCTTTAAAGTTGGTATGTTGGTGTGGGGTGGGTGTTTGTGGGGGGAGTTTTGTGTTTATGTGTGAGGGTGTGGGGATGGGGTAAGTGAGAGAGAAAAAGAGAGTGAGAAGAGGGGGGTGAGGTTTTGTGTTGGGTTTTGCATGTGTGTGTAGGCCTGGTGGTGGGGGTTGGGGGCTCTAAAGCTTGTTTGTATGTGTTTAATTTTTTTTGTGAGTGTATGTTAGTTTTGTGTGTTTTGGGATTTGTGTGTGTGTGGGGGTGGGTGGTGTGTGTGCGCACACATGCGTGCATGAGTGTGTACTTGTGTCTCTGTGTAAACCCGTGTTTTTAAAAGATGTATCCCAAAAGCAACAAATAAAGGAATCAAAGTTTGTTTATTTGTTTGGGAAAAAAAGACAAATATTTTTCAATTTTTTCTTCGCGATATTCCACACTTTTATCCATAAATTTGGGAGGGGCTAATAAACCCCTGATTAAACACAATCATAGAAACAAACACACGCACATAAGTATAGGGCATTTTTTTATCAATAAAGAAAAGATGCTTTGAAAAACTAAAATGGAAAGGACAAAAAAAGGGGAATGAGAATTGCAGAGGACAAGTCCTTTTGTTGTACAGCAGTTCACGGCATTGCCCAGTTTAAAGAAACAGTCCCACCCCCGTGGCACACTCCCGGGGGAAAAACAGCGTCACTTTTTCCAGGGGCTTTGGGTTTCTAGAAAAACAGATTAGGGATGGCCCGTTTTCCCAAACGTTGGATGTTTTTGGGGGTGTGGGGGTTTGTGAGGGAGTGTTTTGAGTGTTGGGGGGGGGGGGGGATGGGGGGGGCGTAGGTGGTTGGGATTTTGTGTTTTGTGTGTGTGTGTGTGTGTGTTTTTTGTTTTGTGTGTGGTGTGTTGTGGGGGTGGGGTGTGTTTTAAAGAAAAGGGGAAAGGAGAGATTTTTGTGCTTGTGGGTATGAAAAGGAGAGAGAAGAGAGGGAGAGAAGAGAGGGGGGAGAGATTATGTTTTTTTTTTGTGAAGTGTTTGTAAGATAAAAAGGATAGAATGTTTTTGTGTGTATGTGTGTGTGTGTGTGTGTTTGTGTGTGGGATGTGTGTGTGGGCCCAAGTTATAGAGAAAGTATTGTATGTTGAGGAGGTGTTGTGTGTTTTTTTGGGGGGGGGGTTTTTTTGTAATTTAGAGAGAGTGAGTTTTAAATATGAAATTTGGGGTGGGGTGTTGTGTTTTGGTGTATGTTTGTTTGTGTGTGTTTGGAGTGTTTTCTGTGTCTTTATGTGGATGTATAAAATTTTAAAAAGGGATCAAATAAACAAATTAAAAACCTAATCCCCGGGCTTCTTTTTTTTTAATTTCCCTTCCCCAAAAAAAAGAGAAAAATTTTTAAATTTTTGTTGTAACATTCTCCCACTTTTTAATCTTTTATTTTTTTTTCTCAATTAATTTCCCCCCATAGCTAGTAAAAAAAAAACACATGACACAGAACCCTTTTTTTCTCAATAAAAAAAAAACAAACCCATGCTTTGAAATCTCAACCCTGGGGAAAAGGGCAAAAAAAAGGGCAATTTAGCAATTGCAGAGAACAAGTCCGCTTGGTGTATGTACAGCAATTTTCCCCCGGGCTCTGCCCTGTCACAAAAGGGAAAAAGGGTTCAGACCCTTTTTGTCCCCACTCCCGTAACAGGCCGCGGACCCCTTTTCCAGGGGCTGGCTGTAGAAAGACAGACTTTGGGGATGGGCTGTGTCCCCTTAATTAACGTTGGTATGTTGGCGTGTGGGTGGGTGTTTGTGAGGGAAAGTGTGTGTTGGGTTGGGGGAAAGGGGGGGGCGTTTGGTTGGGGGGGATTAGTGTGTGTGTTTTTTGGGGGTGTGTGTTGTGTGTGTGGGTTTTGTTTTTTTTGGTGTGTGTGTGTGTTAAAGAAGAAGGGGAAAAAGAAAGATTTATTTTTTGTGTGTATATGAGGGGAAAAAGAAGAGAGAGAATAATTTATTGTGGATGTGTGGGGTTGTTTTTTTGTGGGCATGTGTGTGTGTGTAAGTAAGAGAGAGAGAAAGTGTAGATTGGGGAGGGAAGTGTTTGTGTGTGGGTGGGTTTTTGAGGGGGTTTTTGGGGGTATGTGAGGGGGTGGGTGGTGTTTTGGGGGGGGGGGGGGGTTTTAGGAGTGAGTTTGGAGTGGGGAGTGTTGGTGGAGAAGGGGGGGGGTTTTTTTTGTAAAAAGGGGGGGGGGGGATTTGAAAGAAAAATTATATATTTTAAAATATATTAAAAATTAAAAAAATAAAATATATAGAGAGAGGAGGGGAGAGAGAGAGAAAAAAACCCACACAAAAACCACAGGGGAGAAACCCGAGATAAAAAAGACAGGGAAAAGAGAAAGAAGGGGAATGAGGTAAGGAATTTTATAGTGAAGATAGAGAGAAGGGGGTATGGGGTGGGGGAGGGGGGGAGAGAAAAAAGGGCAGAAGAGAAAGGAGAGCGGGGACATACAGGAAAAGACAGACAGACTGAAATTGGAGAGAGAGAAAAAAAAAACTGAACAAATTTAAAAGTGCACAAAACCCTTTTTTCCACAATACATGGGGGTTTTGGGGGCCCAAAAAGAACACGTGAATTTTTAAAATAAAAAAATTGCGAAAAAACCAAAGGGGATGTGTTTTTGAGAGACAGGACAAAGGGCAAAAACAAAACAGAACCAGAGTTTTTAGACAGACAGACAAAACACAGACAGACCCCCCAGACAGACACACGACACACACAGGGAAAACACACAGACAACAAAACAGCTGTGAGAGGGGAAACTTTGAAAAAAAGAGAGAAGGGAGAGAAGAGAGAGGGAGAGAGAAAAGGGGAGGAGGGGAGAGAGAGGAGAGAGAGAAAAGGAGGAAAGGGAGAGAGAGAGAGGGGTGAGAGAGAGAGAGAGGGGGGGAGAGAGGGGGGGGGGGGGCGACAACAGAGATTGGGAAAAGAGTGGGCAGGGCACTCCATATTTCCCATCTATTTATCTTCTCACCCTCCCCCCCCTCCCCCCCCCTCCCCCCCCCCCCCCCCCCCTTTTTTTTCCCCCCCCCACCCTTCCCCCCCCCCCCCCAAAAAAATCCCCCCTCTTGGGCCCCCCCCCCCCCTCCCCCCCCCCCCCCCAACCCCTTTTTTTTTTTTTCCCCCCCCTCCCCCCCCCCCCCGTTTTTCCCCCCCCCTTTTTAAAAATTTCCCCCCCCCCTCCCCCCCCTCCCCAAACCCCCCCCCCCCCGCCCCTTCCCCCCCCGTCTCCCCCCTTTTCCCCCCCCCCCCCGGTTTTGGACTTTTCCCCCCCCCGGTTTCCCCCCCCCTTTTTCCCCCCCCCCCCCCCCCCCCCCAAACCAAATCAATTTTCCTTTTACATTTTCCAAATCCCGGAAAACGGGGGTTTTAAAACCGCCCCACGAAAGCTTTCACCAAACACAAACACCCCCAAAAAACAAAAACCCCAAAACCCTTTCTAAATTTTGTTTTTTAAATGGTAAAAATTTAAAATGAACAACAAATTTTTTTTCCCCCAAAATTTTTTTTGGGTTTTTTTAAAAAAATTTTTTTATTTGGATTGAAAAAAAAAGGCAACCCCTCCCCTACCAAAACACTCACACAACAAAACACCACGCAGCACAAACCAAAAACCCCACCAACTTTTTAACCAAAAAAAAAACATTTTGTTTTTATCATTTTTAAATTTTAAAAAAGGGGTTTTAAAAAATAAATTTTAAAAAAAGCAGCCGGGCCCAAAAACAAACCCCAATTTTTAAAATATTTTTTTAAATGGAAACAAAAACGAAAACCCCCACCTCCCCACCAACCCACAACAAACACAAACACCAAAAAACAAACAAACACCACAAACCCAAAAAAAACCAAAAAACAACTTTAAAATTTTTTTCTTTCTTTTTTTCTGTTCTTCTTTTTTTTTTTTTTCTTTTTTTTTTTTTTCTTTTTTTTTTGTCTCCCCCCTCCCTCTTAAAACATCCCCACTAACACCCACCCAAACCCCCACACACAACACACCCCCCACACACAAAACAAACAACACACACACACACAAAACCACACACACACCACACCGCTGAAAATCCATTAAAGGGAAACGAAATGGGAAAAAAAAAAACCCACTCTGCTTTAAAAAAAAAAACAAAAAATTTTTTTCCCTTCCAAAACCCAAACCTCCCCACCCCCAAAAACCAACCAACACACACAAAACACCCCCCCCCTTTCCCTTAACCAACCCCCAACCCCCACAACTCCTCCCAATATTTTATTTTTTTTTTTTTTTTAATTTTTTTTCAATTTTTTTTGTTTTTTTTTTCTTTTCCCCCCCCCTTTTTTTTTTGTTCCTCTTTTTCTACCCCCCCCCTCCTCCGTTTAATTCTTTTTAAAAAATTTCACCCCCTTCCCCCCCCCGGGGGCACAACCCCAAACCCTTTTAAACCAAAAAAAACCAACCCTTCCACACCCAAAACCACCAAAAGGGGATGGGGGAAAATCATAAGGAACCGAAAGGGAAAAAAATTTAAAACCCGGGTTTTAATTTTTTAGGGAATTTTCCATCATTCCCAAACCCTTTCCTCGCCTGGGCTTTATAAAGGATCCGCATTCCCATTTTAATTTTTTCTTTTTTTTTTTTCTTTTTTTTTGGGTTTTTCCCTTGGGGTTTCCAACCCTGCCGTCCAAACCCCCCCAAAAATTTTGGGTCCTAAACCAAAATTGGGGTTTTTTTTCAAGTTTTTTAAATTTTTTCTTTTTGTTTTTTTAACATTTTTCCCCCTTTTTAAAATTTTGGTAAATTTTTGGGGGTTAAACCCAAAGAAAATTTTTAAAAAGGCCTTGTTTTTCCCTTTTGGTAAAGGTTTTTATTTAAAAAGGAAAAACGGTTTTTCCCCTTAAAACAAAGGGTTTTTCTGGGAAAGTTTTTCTTCGTTGGACAACCCCGGGGGGCCCCCCCAAAATTTTAACCCTGGGGATTTGGGGGGGGGTTGGTCATTTAGGAGCTGTTCTATTGTCGCGCTTGGATGAGACTATAAACCGAGGCCCCGTGTTCGAACGCATGCAGAACATCTTGCGCACACGTTAAATCCTGTTCCGCTTTTCGTAAGAGTAGGCCATTGTGTGCCGGTGAAAACAGAAGACAAAATTTACAAAACCGCATACACACGGGGGACTGGATGTAAAAAGCACATGAGTGCTTATTCCATTATACTCGATATGTAAAAAAAATAAATAAATAAATAATAATCCAGCACTCGCAAAAAAACATCAACTATGTCATTTCCTGATGTCAGTAACTGGCTAAATCGTGGACACAGTGGTGTGGTGTGGCGCAGTGGTTAGTGTCTTGAGTTACGGACTGGAAGATCGTGGGTTCGAATCCCGTAATTTTCAGAAGGATTTTGTTTACAGACTCTGGCCGGCTCCTTCCCGGAGTGAGTGTGCTGTGGGCTCAGTGGGAAGACTGGGACCACACAGTCGAGCTTTATCTACTTTATTGATGCGATTTTAAGAGTGGTGTTCAAATTATCTGACCAACACTGCAGGTGTGTGTATCTTTCAGGCCCGGTTGAAGGCGGGATATATTATGATAAGAAGCGTAAAGTTCAGCCCTGTCAAAAAGTTTCGAATCAGATGTACTTCCATAGCACTTCTCTGATTCGGTGGCTCAAGTTGCCCTTGTCTCATGGCGACTTCAGTGTTTGCTCCCCCATACAAGAAATCTGGGAAGAAGAAGAAGAAGAAGAAAAGAAGAAGAAGAAAGAAGAAGAAAAGAAGAAGAAGAAGAAGAAGAAAAAAGAAGGAGAAGAAGGAAAGAAGAAGAAGAAGAAGAAGAAGAAGAAAAGAAGAAGAAGAATTGCGAAGAAGAAGAAGAATTGCGAAGAAGAAGAAGAAGAAGAAGAAGAAGAAGAAGAAGAAGGGAAAAAGAAGAATGCGAAGAAGAAGAATGCGAAGAAGAAGAATGCGAAGAAGAAGAAGAAGAAAAGGGAAAAAGAAGAAGAAGAATGCGAAGAAGAAGAATGCGAAGAAGAAGGGAAAAAAGGGAAAAAGAAGAAAAGAAGAAGAAGAAGAAGAAGAAGAAGAAGAAAAAGAAGAAGAAGAAGAAAGAAGAAGAAAGAAGAGAAGAAGAATGCGAAGAAGAATGCGAAGAAGAATGCGAAGAAGAAGAAGAAGAAGAAGAAGAAGAAGAAGAACAACAACAAAAAAACAACAACAACAACAACAACAACAAGAACAAAAAACAAAACAAAAGAACAAGAAGAACAAGGACAAAAAAGAATTGCGAAGAAAAAGAAGAAGAAGAAGAAGAAGAAGAAGAAGAAAAGAAGAAGAAGAAGGGAAAAAGAAGAATGCGAAGAAGAATGCGAAGAAGAAGAAGAGAAGAAGAATGCGAAGAAGAAACGAAGAAGAAGAAGAAGAAGAAGAAAAGAGAAGAAGAAAGAAGAAGAAGAAGAAGAAGAAGAAAAGAAGAATGCGAAGAAGAATGCGAAGAAGAATGCGAAAGAAGAAGAAGAAGAAGAAGAAGAAAAAGAAGAAGAAGAAGAAAGAAGAAGAAGAAGAAGAAGAAGAAGAAGAAGAAGAACAACAACAACAACAACAAGAACAACAAAAAGAACAAGAAGAACAAGAAGAACAAGAAGAACAAGGACAAGAAGAATTGCGAAGAAGAAGAAGAAGAAGAAGAAGAAGAAGAAGAAGAAGAAGAAAGAAGACAACAACAACAACAACAACAACAAAACTAAACTTTCCCTCAAAAACTCAAACTTGCGCACACACAAAAAAACAACACAACACATTTTATTTTTCTGCAATCGATTCTCACCAAGTCAGAGAAGTCAAAGGGTGCATGAAGCAACCCCATAAAGGTAACGACATTTCTCGGAACTGACCGCAATACACTTAGCAAGAAACCTTGACCATCCCGGACAAGCTGGTTACTGTATAGGCAGACAACATCTCGACGCCATTGTGCCGCAACAAATGATCTCTCATCTCCTCATTATCTGCTCCCGTAACCCCCTCCGGGGTCGTAGGGGCACTTCAGTGACGAACGTTGCACCAGTTGGCTCCATTTGCTGGGTTGTGGGCAAGTGCCTGGGTTGTGGAGAAGCTCTTCCCGGTCCATTCAGCGATGTTGTCTGCCCATTAATTTCTTCTTCGGCCTGCCTCGCCTTCTCTTCCCCTGCATTGTTACTTCTTTCTCTCTCTCTGTCTCTCTCTGTCTGTCGCTCTCTCTCTCTCTCTCTCTCTCTCTCTCTCTCTCTCTCTCTCTCTCTCATCTCTCTCCTCTTCTCTCTCTCTCTCTCTCTTTTCTCTGTGTGTGTGTTGTGTGTGTGTGTGTGTGTGTGTGTGTGT
>CM054147.1:54434896-54444896 GCA_028751875.1 Rapana venosa | reverse complement strand
TCCCTCCTTTCCCAAGCGGCTCAACCCCCCATTGTCTCTTTGATCGTTCTCCCATGAAAACTCCATGATTACCTTCATTCCTTTGATGATCAATTTGTTTCTTGAAGGAATACAGGGGCGGCATCCTTCCTTTGAACTTGCATTTTCTTCAATCTTTTTTGAAAAAAAATGTTTATTTACTCTTTTTTTCAATATTGTGTGTATGTGTGTGTGTGTCATAACAATGTAGCGATAGCAGAGATGATAACTGTAAGGATTTATACAGTGATTTGAGACAAGATTCATAATACAGAGGTAATTTTTGTTTTAAAAAAACAAAAACTTAACGAACTGGCTTGATGTTCCGCGTCACTTGTCATATTGTCTCTATTTTTTTATGTCGATTTTTATTTTCGCTGCCTCATCTTCTGTGATGTTTCTGTCCTGCTGTTCCCACGCCGCTCATTCCAATCTCCCCGCCACAGCCATACCCAGATTCGTTATGTCGCATCCTCAGGGTCAGAAATCCACAAGGAGACAAACATTATCAGACCGCCACGAAGCCACCAGCCAGAGGGGCCCTGCACTGCTGCTGGGTCACTTTGGTCGAGTTCAGAGGTACATGTTTTAAGCTAGCATTCGCAAGACATCTCCGACTAAGCTTCCTACTGATGATAGTGATAGCTCAGTTGCAGAGCCAGACTGGGTTAGACATCTACCCTGGGAAATGGGGAGGGGGGGAGAGGGAGGAGGGGGAAGGGGGAGGGAGGAAGGGCCATCAGAACATCCCTCTACCCACCCCGAAGGCTTTGACACAAACACACCTAATTCGAAATGACGTTGGGGGGGGGGGGGGGGTGATGTTTTAGGTGGATCGGTGGTCTATAGGTAACGCGCCTGCTTAGAAAGTGAAAAGTCCGGGTCGGAAGTGTGTGGTGGTTTGATCCCCGTTTGGGCCCGAAACTTTTCCCCCATCTATTAGACCTTGAGTGGTGGTCTGGGAGCTAGTCTTTTGGTTGAAACGATGAACCGAGTCCCGTGTGTTACACATAATCATTTAGCGTACATAAAAAGAACCCACGGCAACAAGAGTGTTGTCCCTGGCAACATTCTGAAGAAAAAAGCCACTCTGATAGGGATACAGATACAGTTGTAGACAGGAAAAGTAATAATAATGAGTGGCGCTGCTCTTGTGGTGACACGATCTCCCCGGGCAGGGCAGCCCGAATTTTACGCAAAATAATCTGCCGTGACTTGAAAAGGTAAAGGAGTCCCATAACCTATAAGGTCGTAGGGGAGCGAGGCGTCAGAGACCTCACTTCTCTAGGGCCAGCATATTGAGGGCGGCGCCCATCTCCTCTCCCTCGCTGCTTTACCTTCCCTGACCCTAAAGAGGGCAGGTACCCATTTACAGCTGGGCGAACTGGGGGACTGTACTGAAGCTAAGGCGCGCAAACGGTCACCCATCCACTGGTAACCACGCTCGACGCTGCTTAACCTTGGCAAGGGAAAAAGCGAGTGCTCCGACCACTGAGCTATCCCCGTCCCCTTAACTTTAGGACATAAAGAGGTATACAGAATTACTAGAGTATAAAGATAAAGAATAAAGAAACTGTTGTTCTCTAGTTACCGTTATGGTTTGGCCATTATGGACATCGCGTCCAGTTTTTTTCTGCTTGCAATTTCTTTTTTTTTTAATCTGTCCAAACATTGTCACAAATTTCAGCTCTTATTTTCGACCATTTTCTGTCCATTATCCTGCCAATTTGAATGAAGCTTGAAAACTATTTGTCTTAAATAAAAAAAGAAAGATGATGAGCCATGGTCTATTCTGACGTGTTCCTTCCCGCCCCCACCATCCAAACTGGCAGGCAAATTGAAATGGAGAGAGGAAAGTGGGCGTTCATTGTGTAGCATTATTGCTTAAAAGTGCTGAAGGAAATGTTTGGGGTTTTTTTTCCGTTTTGGTTTGGTTTGCTGTTTGTTTTTTTGGGGGGAGGGGGTGGGAGTATTGGTTTGGGCGTTTGTTATCTTAAGGATTTTTAAACAGGAACTTGTAGATTTTTCTTCTTCCTCAAACGCTCAGACAGCAACTATTATTGACTGTCATATGAGCGAGAATGCGCTGTGCTGCCATTAGGCGCCTGACAAGTAAGGCCCAGCGCATCAAACTTTGGCATTGGAGAGAATTGTTATATTTTTGGTCTTTCTGGACAAAAGGCAGGAGAACGGACCAAGGAGGCACAAAATAGACAAGGAGGAGGTGATTAGAAGAAAAGGAACAATGCAAAAACATCGAGAGGGATAGAAAAGAAAGAATTTCTAGCCCAGAACTGCCAGAAGGTGGGGATGCTATTTATACTGACAGGCCCCCAGCATCCCTACGGAAGGACGAAGGGAGTTTAGGCACTGACAGGACTGCACTTGATGTGGACCTGGAAAATCGTAACAACAAAAATCTCAATCGTAATTTCATCAAACAACACCAATATTCGAACAATATTAGTATCCCCACTTTCTGCAAATAACGTGCTTAATAGTTTTTCTTCTTCACTAACTGTTCTGGCGGAGCTTATTTTTTTAGCTTTCACTGTCATGTTCTTCTGCTTGCTATTTGTTTTGGATGTGGCCAATCATTGTCACAAATTTCAGCTCTATTTCAAAATGACTTATTTTCTGCCATTTTCAGTCCATGTTCCTGACAATTTATATGAAGCTTGAAAACTATCTTTTTTAACCCCCATAAAACCAGATTATGTGCCATTATCTATTCTGCTGTGTTCCGTTTGCAGGCCAGGAAATTGGAATGGAGATCGGGAAAAGGGCGTTTGTTGTGGAGCATTATTTCTTAAAAAGGCCTTTACGAAACGGTTTAGATTCTTTGGGGTATTAGTTTTGGTATTTTTTATTTTCGGGGTTTTTAAAAATAACTAATCTGTGGACGAATTACGTGGCATTGCCAGCAATCTAAAAAAACAACATGTACTCTTGTTTGCTTTAAGGAACATTATCCGATAATACAGCAGTTGTGACCCTACACCCCAAAATGAGACATAATACACTGAGGCCAGTTTTGAATTCTTCTTCTTCTTCTTCTTCTTCTTTTTCTTCTTCTTCTTCTTCTTCTTCTTCCTCTTTTTCTGTCTTTTTCTTCTTCTTCTCTTCTTTTCTTCTTCTTCTTCTTCTTCTTCTTCTTCTTCTTCTTCTTCTTCTTCTTTTCTTGTTCTTCTTCTTCTTCTTCTTCTTCTTCTTCTTCTTCTTCTTCTTCTTTTCTTCTTCGTCTTCGCAATTCTTTTCTTCTTCGTCTTCTTCTTCTTCGCTTTTTCTTCTTTCTTCTTCTTCTTCTTCTTCTTTCTTCTTTTTTCTTCTTCTTCTTCTTCTTCTTCTTCTTCTTCTTCTTCTTGGGAAATTTCTTCTTCTTCTTCTTCGCAATTCTTCTTTTCTTCAAATTCCTCTTCTTCAAATTCCTCTTCTTCAAATTCTTCTTCAAATTCTTCTTCTTCGAACTCTTCTTGAAATTCTTCTTCTTCAAATTCTTCTTCAAATTGTTCTTCTTCTCTCGTTCGCTCTTTACACCGTCAGATGTGTTTTGGAGAAATAGTGGCAAGTCCTTTCCAGCTCCTCTCGTGGGCCGTACAGCTTGGTTTGCAGGGTTATCTCCGTTATCCACACAATCTTCCTCAGGTCGCTGTATAGCGTGCACCTCTGAAGGATGTGCTCACCAGTCTGGTTTTCTTTACCACAGGGGAGAAGGAAGGAGTTTCAGCTTTGTGGACATGTGGTGATTTAGCCTGTTGTGGCCAGTGCAGAGTCTTCGAATGATGACTTGTTCTTCTCTTTTGAGATGGTGGTAGTCGTCCTTCTCTACTCTGGGTCAGGCCATTGATTTGATGATTGACTTGCCAATTTTGAATTGTTAACTATTTATTTATCTGCAATTAAAAGGATATTCGATGAAAAAAGACGGATTGAAAATCGAATGATTCTGAACAAAAATAATGACAAATTGAAATGCTAGACTCCAGGAATTAACAAAATGAAATATTGACGATTTTTTTGTAATCATGAAAGATGGTCAGAATGAGAGGTTGGGTGTTTTTCATACGCATTTTTAAGCAAAAGGAAACAAAATTGCGCGTTAATACTTCAGTATAATTAAGAAGAATGCTTTCAGTTTTATAACCAATCAAAATCTCAAAATCGACAACCTGCCTAAAATGACCCAAGCAGAAAAGTGGGTCAGGCGCAACACGACTCATTTTGCTGTGGAGGGTCACATGTCGTTGTCTTCTGCAAATCAATAATTTTCATATTTTAAAGAGATTACTTAGGATTTTCGGTTTGGCAAAGGGGAACACACTATCAAATCTGATGACGACAGTTCCCCAAGGCAAGATTGAGGGCAGAAGGAAAAGAGGCAGACCACCAACATCCTACATTGTCCACATCACTGAGATCGGTGGTCTGGGAGGTTATAGGAGATGGTAGAACTCAGCAGAGACAGAGAAAGATGGCGAACCCTGGTGGCATTGCGTGGAGCTCCTACCGACGACAGCGGTGATGGAGACAGATAGATCTTCTTCTTCAAAAGCTCAGACAGCAAATAACTGTTTTCTGTCATATGAGCAAAAAATATGTTGCGCTGCCGCTAAGCGCCTCACAAGTCAGGCCCAGCACATCCAACTCCAACATGGGAGAGAATTGTTATCTTTTAAGTCTTTCTAGAAAGAAAAAAAACGGGAGAATTTCTCTCTCTTTTTTTTTTTATATCGAAGATAATGGAATAAGCACTCGTGTGCTTTTTTACAACCAGTCCCCGTGTGTATGCGGTTTTGTCAATTCTGTCATCTGTTCCCACCGGCACACGATGGCCTACTCTTTCGAAAAGCGGAACAGGATTTAACGTGTGTGCAAGGTGTTCTGCATGCGTACGCACACGGGGCCTCGGTTTATAGTCTCATCCGAAGGACCAAGAAGACTGAAAATAGGGTAGGAGGAGGTGATAGTAAGAAAAGGAACATTGCGAAAAACAAAGAGAAGGATAAACAAGAAGGAATTCCTTGCACATAATTTCAAGGAGGTGGAGGTGATATTTATAATTATTGTCAGAGTATTGACATCCCTAAGGGGTGGGGGTTGTGGGGGGTGGGGGGTGGGGGGTCGGGGAGAAGGGGGAGGAGGAGGCGGCAGATAGGAGTAGACATTTCATGATTGGTTGGTAAGCCTGAGTGAGATCGAAGTGAATGGGTCCGGGGAAGGGATTGGCGTAGCATTGGTAGGTAATTCCTTTACTAAAGAAATGTACGGACGATGGCTGATGAAACGAATGGGAGAATATAATATGTGTGGATTCCATTTTGATAAGAGGCTGGTCATCGCTGTCTGCTACAACCAAGGGCTTTCTGTCTGACAAGTCTGTCTGTCTGTGTCTCTGTCTGTTTCTCTGTCTGTCTGTCTCTCTGTCTGTCTGTCTGTCTGTTTCTCTGTTTGTCTGTCTATCTCTCTCACTCTCTCTCTCTTTTTTCCGTCTGTGCCCCTCTCCCTCGCCCTCTTTCTCTCTCTCTCTCTCTCTCTCTCTCTCTCTCTCTCTCTCTCTCTCTCTCTCTCTCTCTCTCTCTCTCTCTCTCTCTCTCTCTCTCTCTCTCTCTCTTTCTCTCTCCCCCCTCTCTCTCTCTCCCTTTCTCTCTCTCTATCCCTTCCCCTTCTCTTTCCCTCTCTCTTTTCTCTCCTCTCTCTCTTACCCTCTCTGTCTCTGTCTCCCTCTCCCCTCTCTCTTTCTCTCTCCCTCTCCTTCTGTATCTCTCTCTCCTTCTCTCTCTCTCCCACCCGCCCCTCTCTCATGCTGTCATCTTTTTGTTCTTGATCTTGCATTATGTTTCTGTTGTTTCTCTTTTTCCTTCTTTGTCTGTCTACCTGTATGTCCGTTATACCTGTCTGTCTACCTGTCTGTCTGTCTGTTTACCTGTCTGTCTGTCTGTCTGTCTACCTGTCATTTTGTCTGATGACTACCTGTCTATATGTCTGTCTGCCTGTCTGCCTGTCTTCCTGTCTGTCTGACTGTCTAACTGCCTGTCTACCTGTCTGTCTATTTGTCTGTCTGTCTGTCTACCTGTCTGTCTGTCTGTTTACCTGTCTGTCTGTCTGTCTACCTGTCATTTTGTCTGATGACTACCTTTCTACCTGTCTGTCTGCCTGTCTGCCCGTCTTCCTGTCTGTCTACCTGTCTGTCTACCTGTCTGTCTGCCTGTCTGTCAGCCTGTCTACCTGTCTGTCTGTCTGTTTACATGTCTGTCTGTCTGACTGTCTACCTGCCTGTCTACCTGTCTGTCTATCTGTCTGTCTGTGTGTTTACATGTCTGTCTGTCTGTTTACATGTCTGTCTGTCCGTCTACCTGTCTGTCTACCTGTCTGTCTGTCTGCCTGTCTACCTGTCTACCTGCCTGTCTATCTGTCTGTCTATCTGTCTGTCTGCCTTTCTGCCTGTCTTCCTGTCTGTCTGCATGTCTGTCTGTCTGTCTTCCTGTCTGTCTATCTGTGTCTGCCTGTCTGTCTGCCTGTCTTCCTGTCTGTCTGCCTGTCTGCCTGTCTGTCTACCTGTCTGTCTGTCTGTCTGTCTGTCTGCCTGTCTGCCTGCCTGTCTGTCTACCTGTCTGTCTATCTGTGTCTGCCTGTCTATCTGCCTGTCTGCCTGTCTTCCTGTCTGTCTATCTGTGTCTGCCTGTCTGCCTGTCTGTCTGCCTGTCTGCCTGTCTTCCTGTCTGTCTGCCTGTCTATCTGTCTGTCTACCTGTCTGTCTGTCTGTTTACCTGTCTGTCTGTCTGTCTGTCTACCTGTCATTTTGTCTGATGACTACCTGTCTACCTGTCTGTCTGCCTGTCTACCTGTCTGTCTATCTGTCCGTCTACTGGTCTTCCTGTCTGTCTGTCTACCTGTCTGTATGTCTACCTGTCTGTCTGTCTACCTGTCTGTATGTCTACCTGTCTGTCTGTCTACCTGTCTGTCTGTCTACCTGTCTGTCTATCTGTCTGTCTGTCTGTTTACCTGTCTGTCTACCAGTCTACCTGTCTGTCTGTCTACCTGTCTGTCTACCTGTCCGTCTACCTGTATGACTACCTGTCTGTCAACCTGTCTGTCTACCTGTCTGTCTGACATGTCTGTCCACCTGTCTGTCTACCTGTCTACCTGTCTGTCTACCTGTCTGTCTATCTGTCTGTCTGCCTGTCTATCTGTCTGTCTACCTGTCTGTCTGTCTGTCTGTTTACATGTCTGTCTGTCCGTCTACCTGTATGTCTATTTATCTATCTACCTGTCTGTCTACCTGTCTACCTGTCTGTCTACCTGTCTGTCTACCTGTCTGTCTGTCTTTTCCTCTCTCTCTCCCTCTCCCATTGCCTCTGTCCTACAAAGCTGGTGTCTGCTGTCTTCGTCAATGACTGCAACTTTACTGGTACACCTCCCCCCTCCCCCCTCCATCCTCACACTCCCCTCCCCCCCCCCCCCCCCCCCCCCCCCCCCCCCCCCCCCCCCACCCCCACCCCCCGTATCAACTGCTGTCACCTGTATGGATTCCAGAAAAGACAGCTCTCTGTCTAAGTCTGGCTGTCTAAGTCTGTCTGTCTATGTCTGTCTGTCTGTCTATGTCTGTCTATCTAAGTCTGTCTATTCTGTCTGTCTGCCTAAGTCTGTCTGTCTATCTGTATCTGTCTCTGTCTCTCTCTGCCTCTGTCTCTGTCTTTGTCTGTCTGTGTATCTGTCTGTCTGTCTGTCCGTCTGTCTGTCTGTCTCTCTCTCTCTCTCTCTCTCTCTCTCTCTCTCTCTCTCTCTCTTTTCTCTCTCTCTCTCTCTCTCCTGTTTCGTTCTATAACGGATAGCTCTCTCTCTCTCTGTCTATCTGTCTCTGTCTTTGTCTCTCTCTGTCTCTCTCTGTCTCTCTCTCTGTCTCTCTGTCTCTCTCTCTCTCTCTCTCTCTCTCTCTCTCTCTCTCTCTCTCTCTCTCTCTCTCTCTCTCTCTCTTTCTGAGAGGCCTTTTCGCATTCGCATTCGCATTTGCATTCTCTCTCTCTTTCTCTCACTCTCTCCTGCTTCATTCTATAACGGATATCTCTCTCTCTCAGTCTGTCTGTCTCTGTCTCTGTGTCTCTATTTCTCCGTCTCTGTCTCTATCTCTGTCTCTCTCCCTCCCTCTCTCTCTCTCTCTCTGTCTCTCTTTGTCTCTCTGTCTCTCTCTGTCTCTCTCTTTCTTCATTCCAAAATACCAAGACATCAGTCAGACATCTAGTCAGGGGTATTGATGACTTGGTACAATGATGTACACAGTCTTCTTTTTAAAAAAATCTTTTTGTATCTCCTTGTCTGACAGAGAACAAAAATTCTTGATGCTAGACAAAGACGTCATTGGCTTCTTCTTCGCATTCTTCTTCTTCGCATTTTCTTCGCCTTCTTCTTCTTCGCATTCTTCTTCGCATTCTTCGCATTCTTCTTCTTCTTCGCATTCTTCTTCTTCTTCGCAATTCTTCTTCTTTGGATTCTTCTTCTTTGCATTCTTCTTCTTCTTCGTCTTCTTCTTCTTCTTTTTCTTCTTCTTCTTCTTCTTCTTCTTCTTCTTCTTCTTCTTCTTCTTCTTCTTCTTCTTCTTCTTCTTCTTCTTCTTCTTCTTCTTCTTCTTCTTCTTCGCATTCTTCTTCTTCTTCGCATTCTTCTTCTTCTTCTTCTTCTTCTTCTTCTTCTTCTTCTTCTTCTTCTTCTTCTTCTTCTTCTTCTTTTCTTCTTCTTCTTCTTCTTCTTAGCATTCTTCGCATTCTTCGCATTCTTCGCATTCTTCGCATTCTTAGCATTCTTCGCATTCTTCGCATTTTTCTTCTTCGCATTCTTCTTCTTCGCATTTTTCTTCTTCGCATTCTTCTTCTTCGCATTCTTCTTCCCATTCTTCACATTCTTCTTCGCATTCTTCTTCTTCGCATTCTTCTTCGCATTCTTCTTCTTCACAATTCTTCTTCATCTTTTTCTTTGTCGTCATCGTCTTCTTCTTCGCAATTCTTCTTCTTTGCAATTCTTCTTCTTCGCAATTCTTCGCAATTCTTCTTCGTTGCAATTTTTCTTCTTCTTTGCAATTCTTCTTCGCAATTCTTCGAATTCTTGTTCGCAATTCTTCGAATTGTTCATCTTTTTCGCAATGCTTCTTATTCTTCGCAATTCTTCGAATTCTTCTTCTTCTCCGAATTCTTCAAATTCTTCTTCTTCTTCGTCGTCGTTGTTGTTGTTGTTGTTCAACGCTCATGCAGCAACTATTATTGTCTGTCACATGAGCGAAAATGCGTCGCGCTGCCGTTAAGCCCCTGACAAGTCAGGCCCAGCACATCCAACTTCGGCGTGGGGAGATTATTGTTATCTTTTAAGTCTTTCTGTAAAATAAAAGGCAGGACAATGGACCAAGAAGGCAGACAATTGACAAGAAGGAGAGGGTGACAGAAAGAAAAGGGACAAGACAGATACAAAGAGAGGGATAGAAAAGAGGGAATTCTTGGCAGAGAATTTCCAGAAGGTTGGGATGCTATTTATAGTGACAGGCTCCACGATATCCTCACATAGGAGTCTTTTTTTAACATAGAAGAAGACAAAGTGACACTTGAAAGAAAGCATACATATGATTATGAATGTTTTATTATTGTTATATAGTAATAGAGTGATTACTTGCTATCGGATGAGACTATAAACCAAGGCCCCGTGTTCGAACGCGCGCAGAACATCTTGCGCACACGTTAAATCCTGTTCCGCTTTTCGGAAGAGTAGGCCATTGTGTGCCGGTGGAAACATGACAAAATTTACAAAACCGTATACACACGGGGACTAGATGTAAAAAAGCACTTGAGTGCTTATTCGATTATCCTCGATATAAAAGAATAAATAAAATAAATAGATAAATAACTGTGTAAAAATGAGTTGAGTGCAAGCGCTTGGATTTGTTTGTGCAAGATACAGTGCTATATAAATTCCATGTAGTAGTAGTAGTAGTAGTAGTAGT
>CM054147.1:54429896-54432396 GCA_028751875.1 Rapana venosa | reverse complement strand
AATAAAACAAATAAATTTAAATCCCGTGTGTGCGTGCGTGCGTGCGTGTGCGTGTGTGTGTGTGTGTGTATGTATGTGTGTGTCTGTGTCTGTGTGCGTGCGTGGGTGCGTGTGCGCGCGCACGAGCTTGTGTAAATATACCTTCACTCTCTTCCACCTCAATTCTCAGCGTCATTATTTTATTTCTACGTTTTTTTTCTTCCTTTCATGACACATCTTCTTAAGGTTTGTCCGTCTTTTTATATACAGAAAAAAGACAGATGTCATTAAAAGTGGCCTTTGATTCGTGGAGGTAACATCTGTCTAAAAGCGACATGATCACAGATCACAAGCCATACGTCCTATACTTTAAAAAAAACTTTCCCTCTTTCAACTCTCTCAGAAAGCAGAGTCTTCTTTATCTTCAAAAGGTTTTTTTTCTTCCCTTTTGAACTCTGAGAATCTTACCTTTGCCCAAGAACCCCTTTTGAAGTTCGTATAAGAAAAAGTCTTCGTCTTTTTTTCTCTCTTTCATTCTGCATGTGGCATGTATGGTCACTCTGTTAAGTGTTGTTGATTTGTTGCTGTTATCTCCCCCCTTTTCAGCTTAAAGGATAACTCCAATTTCTTTTCAGAAGAATTCCAATGGCTTTTTTTCTTCTCGTGCCTTGCCTAAAGCTTTGAGGTTCACTTATGGTGAGATTTTTGGGTACGCGACCATTTGGGATTTTTGCCCAACATGAAGATAGCTACATTCCATGTTCGGGCATGTATGGCTTGGTAAGTTCGTGTTTCCATTTCATCTATGTATTTATTCTTTTATATTTATTTATTCTTTTATATCGAGGATAATGGAATAAGCACTTATGTGCTTTTTTTTAACATCCAGTCCCCGTGTGTATGCGGTTTTGTCAATTCTGTTATCTGTTCCCACCGGCACACAATGGCCTACTCTTACGAAAAGCGGAACAGGATTTAACGTGTGCACAAGATGTTCTGCGTGCGTTCGCACACGGGGCCTTTGGTTTCCATAACCTAACAAGCGCTGACATGAACTACAAGATCTTTAGCGTGGAAAATTTAATCTTATATACACAAAGGGAATTGAAGGCACTGACAGGTCTGCACTTAAAGGTGATTTGGAAAATCATAAAACTTCCCACACTTACATTCACCAGACGCCGCCAAGATTCGAACCCAAAAACTTCATGGATGCATGGGATTGAAATGAAAAGGTCTTAACCACTCCGATATTGCGTCCGTCAGATATCTGATTTTGTTTGCCTTCATCTAAATATGCTTGTAGTTTTCGGAAACGTCAGAATAAACTTTAAAAATCAGTGTTTCCACCTTCTGGAAACTCTGTGCTAAAAATCCCCTCTTTTCTACCACTCTCTTTGTTTATCTTTTCTCCATTTTCTTCCTATCACCACCTCCTTGTTTGCAGTTTTCGAAAATGTCAGAATACACTTTTTTTTAAAAACAAACAGTGTTCCCACCTTCTGGAAATTCTGTGAATAAAAATTCCCTCTTTTCTACCACTCTCTTTGTTTCTCTTTTCTCCCTTTTCTTCCTCTCACCACCTCCTTGTTTTGCGGTGTTCGAAAATGTCAGAATAAACTTTTTTTTTAAACTACAACAGTGTTCCGACCTTCTGGAAACTCTCAGCTACAAATTTCCTCTTTTCTATCCCTCTCTTTGTTTCTGTTTCGTTCCTTTTCTTCCTGTGACCACCTCCATCTTGTCTCATTTCTGCCTCCATGGTCCATTCTCCTGCCTCTGTCCCCTGAAAGAGTTAAAAGATAACAATTCTCTCCCATGCCGAGGTCGGATGCGCTGGGCCTGACTTGTCCAGTGTTTAGCTGGGACAGCACAACAGATTTTGGCTGATATGACAGACAATAATAGTTGCTGTCTGAGCGTATGACGAAGAAGAAGAAGGATGAGGAGGTTTGAGGAGGGGGAGGAGGAGGAGGAAGAGGAGGAGGAGGAGCAGGAGAAGGAGAGAGAAGAGGAGGAGAAGGAGGAGGAGGAGGAGGAGGAGGAGGAGGAGGAGGAGGAGGGGAGGAGGAGGAGGAGGAGGAGGAGAAGAAAAAGAAGAAGAACAAGAAGAACAAGAAGAACAAGACAGAACAAGAAGAACAAGAAGAAGAAAAACAAGAACAAGAATTGCAAAGAAGAATTGCGAAGAATTTGAAGAATTTGAAGAAGAAGAAGAAGAAGAAGAAGAAGAAGAAGAAGAAGAAGAAGAAGAAGAAGAAGAAGAAGAAGAAGAAGAAGAAAGAAAAAAAAAATGAAGAAGAAGAAGAAGAAGAAGAAGAATGCAAAGAATGCAAAGAAGAAGAAGAAGAAGAAGAAGAAGAAGAAGAAGAAAGAACAAGAACAAGAACAAGAACAAGAACAAGAACAAGAACAAGAAGAACAAGAAGAATTGCGAAGAAGAAGAAGAAGAATTGCGAAGAGAGAAGAAGAAGAAGAAGAAGAAGAAGAAGAAGAAGAACAAGAAGAAGAAGAAGAAGAA
>CM054147.1:54384896-54424896 GCA_028751875.1 Rapana venosa | reverse complement strand
ATCTTCTTCTGATCATTTTACTTCTTTGCAATTCTTCTTTGCAAGTCTTCTTTTCATATCTTAATTTTCAAAGATCAACAAACTGGTAGGTGTGTAAAACACACCAAACCCAAACAAAGATCTTCAGAAGAAAAGAAAAGATGGTTGTGATGGTTGGTGCACGTGAAACACCGTGACAAACAAGTCTACAGTCAAAGAAGAAGTAGGTCAAACCGAAGACTGGAACGGATACAAACAGGGAGTTATTGACAAGTCATCTGTGCTAAGAAAAAAAGATCCTTAGAGGAAAATGAGATAAGAGGTATCGAGTCAAGTCAAAGTCAAAATGAACAGATCTTTGTTGAGGGAGTAATGGATGAAGTTTACACAACTTTGTCTTTTTCGTTCATCTTGTCCTTACAAACTTGATGTAGTTTTGAGTCAGGTTGTAAGGTGATGTTATAATGGATATGTGATCTTGCTGTGGTTGTTGTTGTTGTTGTTGGTGGTGGTGGTGGTGGTGTTGGTGTTAGTGGTGGTGGTGATGGTGGTGGTGGACTTCTTCTTCTTCACAAATCTTTTTCGCAATTCTTCTTCTTCTTCTTTGCATTTCTTCTTCACAATTCTTCTTCTTTGTAATTCTTCTTTTCACATTTTTTCCTCTTCTTCTTTGCAATTCTTCTTCTTTGCAATTCTTCTTCTTCTTTTTCTTCTTCTTCACAATTCTTCTTCTTCTTCTTTGCATTTCTTCTTTGCAATTTTTTGCAATTCTTCACTATTACTCTTTTTCTTCGCAATTCTTTTTCACAATTTTTAGCAATTCTTCTTCTTCTTCCCAACTCTTTGCAATTCTTTGTCAATCTTCTTCTGATCATTTTTTTTCTTTGCAATTCCTCTTTGCAAATCTTCTTAGCAAGTCTTCTTTTCATATCTTCTTCACAATTTTCAAAGATCAACAAACTGGTAGGTGTGAAAAACACACTAGACCCAAACAAACATCATCAGAAGAAGAAAGAAAAGATGGTTGTGATGGTTGGTGCACGTGAAACACGATGACAAACAAGTCTACAATCAAAGCAGAAGTAGATCAAACCGAGGACTGGAACGCATACAAACATGGGGCTATTGACATGTCTCTATGCTAAAAAAAAAAGTTCCTTAGAGGAAAATGAGATAAGAGGCATCGAGTCAAGTCAAAGTCAAAATGAAAAGATCTTTGTTGGGGGTAATGGATGAAGTTTACACAACTTTTTTTCTCGTTCATCTTGTCCTCACAAACTTGATGAAGTTTTGAGTCAGGATGTAAGGTGATGTTATAATGGATATGTGATGTCATTGTTGTTGTTGTTGTTAGTGGTGGTGGTGGTGGTGGTGGTCTTATTTTTCTTCCTTTTCTTCTTCTTCATCATCTTCTTCTTCTTCTTCTTCTTCTTCTTCTTCTTCTTCTTCTTTGCATTCCTCTTCTTCTTTGCAAATCTTCTTCTTTGCAATTCTTCTTCTTCGCAATTCCTCTTCTTCTTCGCAATTCTTCTTCTTCTTCACAATTCTTCTTCTTCAAAAGTCTTCTTCTTTGCAAGTCTTCTTCTTTGCATTCTTCTTTTTCTTCTCTCCTTCAAATTCTTCTTCTTCGCATTTCTTCTTCCCAATTCTTCTTCACAGTTCTTCTTCTTCTCCTTCAAATTCTTCTTCTTCACAATTCTTCTTTGCATTTCTTCTATGGAATCATTAGCAATTTTTCACTATTCTTCTTCTTCACAATTATTCTTTGCAATTCTTCTTCACAATTCTTCGCAATTTTTCTTTTTCACAACTCTTCACAATTCTTCTTCACAAATTTTCTGATCTTCTTTTTCTTTGCAATTCTACTTTGCAATTCTTTTACTTCTTTGCAATTATTCTTCTTCTTTGCAATTCTTCTTAGCAAGTCTTCTTCACAATTCCTCTTCACAATTCTCAAAGATTAAGAAACTGGTAGGTGTAAACCACACAAAACCCAAACAGAAGAAAAGAAAAGATGGTTGTGATGGCTGGTGCACGTGAAACACGATGACAAACAAGTCTACAGTCAAAGCAGAAGTAGGTCAAACCGAAGACTGGAACGGATACAAACAGGGAGTTATTGACAAGTCTCTGTGCTAAGAAAAAAAGTTCCTTAGAGGAAAATGAGATAAGAAGCATCGAGTCGGGTCAAAATCAAAATGAAAGATCTTTGTTGAGGGTAAGGATGAAGTTTACACAACTTTGTTTTTTTCGTTCATCTTGTCCTTACAAACTAGATGAAGTTTGAGTTAGGTGCAGTTACAATGGTAAGCCTTCCATTTGTTTGTTTTACAAGATTCAGCACTATATAAATTCCATATATTATTATTATATTATTATTATATGTGATCTTGGTGGTGGTGGTGGTGGTGGTGGTGGTGGTGGTGGTGGTGGTGGTGGTGGTGGTGGTCTTCTTCTTCTTTGCAATTCTTCTTCTTCGCAATTCTTCTTCTTTTTCTTCTTCTTTACAATTCTTCTTCTTCTTTGCAATTCTTCTGCTTTACAATTCTTCTTCTTCTTCGCAATTCTTCTTCTTTGCAATTCTTCTTCTTCTTTGCAATTCTTTTTCTTTCTCCTCTTCTTCACAATTCTTCTTCTTCTTCACAATTCTCTTCTTTGGAATTCTTCTTCTTCTTCGCAATTCTTCTTCTTCGCAATTCTCCTTCTTTGGAATTCTTCTACTTCTCTTCTTCTTCTTCTTCTTCTTCACAATTCTTCTTCTTTGGAATTCTTCTTCTTCTTCGCAATTCTTCGCAATTCTTCGCAATTCTTCTTCTTAGCAATTCTTCCTCTGCGCATTCTTCTGCGCATTCTTCTTCTTCCCAAAGAAAAATGCGACTACTTTCATAGTGGTCAAAAGGGTCGCATACACCCCCAAAAAGTCACCACCGGTAAACTTTGAAGTTTTAGCCGCCGAAAACACACACACACACACAAACGCATAAACGCACGGACGCACGCACGCTTTCCAATTATTCCTATTGATCGTCTGGTATCACTTAAAGTTGAAAGACGTTACAAATAAAAACTACTGCTACTGCTGCTGCTGCTGCTACTACTACTACTACTACTACTACTACTATTTACTACTACTACTACTACAAATTACACACACTCACACACACAACAACAACAACAACAACAAGATCACCACCACCACCACCACCACCAACAAAACAACAATTACCAACGTTTCCCCATCATCATCATATCTGCTACTTCTTTCTCCCATCTCCAACCCCCACCCCACCTCTTCCTCCTTCATCCCCCCAACCCCCTCACCTCCATCCTCCACCCTCAACCCCCGTCCTCCTCCCCTCCCCACCCCCCAACCCCAAATCTCTAACACTCTATCTCTTCACTCCTTGTCAAGAAAGCAATATAGCAAAGTGCACCCCACCCCCCTACCCCTACCCCCTCCCAAGTACTACCCCAAGGAGCTATCGAGGCCCCAAAGGAGTATCCAATGAAGATGGAGAGCTTACTGCCCCAGGACTGTTTACTATCTATGTCTGACTGCGACTATCAAAAGAAGATAGTAGAAAAAAAAAGAAAAAAAGGTGTGGGTTCGTTTAATATTCGGTTGGTTGTTGGGTGGGTTTTTTTGGCAGAGTCCATAAAGACTGATTTCCTTCTGGTTTTCTTTGTTTGTTTGGGTTTTTTTCTTTTTGGTCTTTGTTTGATTACTTTTTTCTTTATTTTTTTTTGTTTGTTTCGTTCTTTCTCACTTTCTTTATTTCTGTCTTTCTTTCTGTCTTTCTTTCTTTCTGTCTGTCTTTCTTTCTGTCTGTCTGTCTGTCTTTCTTTCTTTCCTTCTTTCTTTCTTCATTCCTTCCTTTCTTTCGTTCTTTTTGTCTGTCTTTCTTTCTTTCTTTCTTCTTCTTTCTTTTCTGTCTTTCTTCTTCTCTTTCTTTTTCTTTCTTCATGTATCTATTGATTTATTTTGCATGTTGTTACTATTGCAATTATTGTTCTATTTGCTCATTATTTTAATTATTAGTGTTTTCATAGATTATTGTTTACATCATATTTCTTTTTCTTTCTGAAAAGTCTTTCTGTCTTTGGTTATCCATTCATTTATTCATTTGTATGTAAATGATATTGTATTTAGTTAGTTAGTTATTTCTTATCTTGATTATTTTCATAAAATATTTTTCTCTTTTTTCTTGCCTATATCTTGATTTCAATGTTTTCATGGAAAATTTGTCGACACTTTCTTTTATTTATTCCTCAACTAAAACTCCGAGGTTGAAAATAATGAGATTATGTGCATACAACCGCTTTTACCAACCGTTAAGGTCTCCACACTCCGACTTCAGAGATAATATCTAAACACAACACTAGTGTGTACGCGTTTATTTTTATTAAGTTTATCATCAATTCCTATGGGAACAAAATAAATGGCCTACTCTTTCTAACGCTGGAACGGGTTTTAACCAGTGCGTAAGGTGTTCTTCTGCGTGAATTGGTACACAGAACGTCAGTGTATAGTCTCATCCCAAGGATTTTCAGGGGAAGTGGAGTCATGTATTTCATTTATACCACATTAAGTCACGAGGTTTCTCTGCGTGAAATTCGGGCTGATCTCCCCTGGGGAGTGTACGTCGCCACAAGAGCAGCGCCACCCTTTTTTTTCTTCTGCAACTGTATTGTTTCCCTATCAGAGTGGCTTTTCCTAAGAATTTTGCCAAGGACAACGCTCTTGTTTCCGTGGGTTCTTTTACGTGCGCTGAATAATTTTGTGTAACACACGGGACCTCGGTTTATCGTCTCATCCGAAAGACTAGCGCCCAGACCATCACTCATGGTCTAATGGATGGGGGAAAACTTTCGGGCCCAAACGGGCATACATGGCCTACTCTTCCGAAAAAGCGGAACGGGTTTCAACGTGTGTGCAAGATGTTCTGTGTGCGTTCGCACGTAAAAGAACAGTCTGTACTGATGTTAATTCCAGACTAAAACAAAAGTCAATAAGGTTTTCTGCCTGTGATGGTACACAGTGCCTGGGTTTATAGTCTCATCAGAAAGGATTTTCGGGCGGAGTGGAGTCGGCACTGAAGTTAACTCCAGTGGGAAAAATCCCCTGAACGGGTGCCTCAATGGGGGTTCGAACTCGGGCTATAAGATCACGAGCTCAATGTTCTAACCACTACGATACCCCCCCCCTCCACACACCTTCCCTTACACCCCCCTCCTGGGATAAAGAGATGTGGGGGGGGGGGGGACGGGATGGCCTGGTGGTTAGAGTGATGTATTCGTCATCTGCTGACCCGTGTTCGAATCTCGTTCAAGAGGATTTTTTTTCCTCTGGAGTTAACATCAGTGCAGACTCCACTCTCCCCAAAAGTCCTTCGGATGAGCGCCGCCCTCAATATGCTGGCCCTCCTAGAGAAGTGAGGTCTCTGACGCCTCGCTCCCCTACGGACCTTATAGTTTATGGGACATCTTTACTTTACCTTTTTTTTCCTTCGATAAGACCTAGAAACCAGAGGCCCGGTTCGAACGCAAATGCAGAACATCTTGCGCACAGAACGAAAAAAAATTCAAAATACCGTTAATCCTGTTCCGCTTTACGGAAAGAGTAGGCCATTGAGTGCGTGAAACAGATGACAGAATTTACAAAAGAACCTCATACACACGGGGACTGGATGTAAAAAAGCACATGAGTGCTTATTCCATTATCCTCGATATAAAAGAATAAATAAATAAATAGTTGCTGTCTGAGCGTTTGACGATGAAGACGTAGAAGAATTCACCCCCACGACACAGAGATTCGAACCCGAAACTTCACAGACCTTGAAGTGGATCGGTCTTAACCCCTCGGCTATGTCGTCCCTCAGACAATGGAGTGGAGGAAGTAGGTACTGTCTCCCCAAAGGGCGGTTTACAGCGGCTGTCATGTGTGTGGATGTTTGCCCTAAATGGCACAGACACTGAGAGAGCTAAAGCAGTCCTCTGCAATTCTCTAAGGTACAGTGCTAAGGATGGGTCTTCAGTCCTACCCTAAATGGACTGTCACTTTTCTCTCTTTGTAAGCTCAGCTCTATGAAGTCGAAATATGGCTTCCTTAAGAGTAGAAACCCCGCCCCCCCCCCCCCCCCTCAAAAAACAAAACAAACAAAAAACCAACCTACAGCAAAACAAAAAATTTAAATTAAAAAAACTAAAGCAAAAACGGGTTAAAAATCCAATCCTACGGCTATATGAATGAAATAAAATAATGGAATTCTATATAGCGCTGACGTCTTGTAAACAAACAAATCGAAGCGCTTGCACTCAAACATTTACGCCATGCAACTTTCCACAAATCTAATAAATAACCTATTTCAAATTTTATGTAACACGCGATGGCACAAAAGGAAACAGCAACACACACACATCACAACACTAGTCGTCAAGCGTGTCAAGCTGCAAGACGTGTCCCAAGGAGCTCTACAATGAAGCGGTTTTTCCCGAAGATTCAAGATTTTTGATACAACAATGTGCAGTTGAGTGTGTCTGGATTCGTTAAGCAGAAAAGTGCAAATGGGTCCTAACACAAACATTGATGAAAATATGAGATATTAACCAATTTCTGTAAAGTCTTCTTTATTTCCTTTACTTTAAGTGATACGTAGGGCCAACAGTTAAGGAGCAACGCCAAGAACGATGTAACCGTTGGAATTGGACTCTCCCTTAACCAGGCGCACGGCGTCTGAAGAGGAAGTGTCCTTATGTCAGGATGGGGGACCATATGGCTAAACTGTGTTCCTGCTTACAAGCTGAAGAGCCCCTTGTGTGAGATCTGTGTTTTCTGTTGTCTATCCTCGCCCAAACACAGGCCTGTGATGTAATTCAGTCCTAATTATAACACTGAAGAAGTGGGGCTCGCTATCGGCGAATGTGAGGCCCTTAAAAAGGCACACAGCAGATGACATTGGATCTTCTCCTATTACGGTTTGTGACTTTGTTTTCTTCTTTCATTTTATTGTTTTGCGGGTTATTTTGTTGTTGTTGTTTTAGTTTTAGTTTTTTTTCTCTTATCTCCTCTTCTCCTAGTTAACTATACACAAAAATAAAAAAGTGATACTCCAATATGGGACCCTCAACTCGTTCTATGAACTACCCAACCCTGTGCAAAGGAGAAATACAGTTCAACAAAAACTCTGCAGTTAACTTTTGAGGCTATACATGGTAACTTGCCTTTATGGCTATTTGTAGTATATGAAAGGTACTGGTGGGCAATCCAGCCTAAAATATTACCGCAACAATAAAAAGAATTTGAAAAAAAAACAACAACAAAGATATCAGTGTCCCCAACAGTTTTAACCCTACATTTGCCAGTGACTGAGGAGAAGCCTCATATCAGGTCTAACTCAGTGAAGGCAAAACTCCTGACAATCCATGTGTACCACACCACTGGCACAATACATGTGCAAGGAAACGTGTGCCAGGAGTGGGTGGAGAAGGAGTTGAAACCTTAAAACTAATAGTAAAAGAGCTGGCAGTCACAAAGTGTCACCGCAGCAACTGCGACGACGCTCTTTATTCCGCAGCGTCATCGGAACGTCACGCTCTACTGGCCATCACATTCGGACAGTCGCGCACTACTTCATACTGAGCCAAGAGGAGTGACAACCCTTGAAGACCAACCGTGTCAGCCAGCCCAGACAACAGCAGTGATACCCCATCTCCTCCCCACTTCACATGCCACCCTCCTTGCCACTTCACCCCACTGGGCCATACACCCTGCACCCCCCAATGTCTTCACCTCCCTGTTCCAATGCATAACACCTCCTACCCCTACCTAGCGATGTGACCATCACCTCCCACCCTCCCCCAACCTCTCAGCTATTCCCAACCACCCCCTTCAAGCAAGTGCCTTTCCACCCAGAGGAAGAAAACGTAACACCGCCACTTCTCCTCTCTCCCTTCTCTCCTTCTCACACTCTTCTCTCTCTCCTTTCTCTTCTCTTCTACTACTCACTCTCCTCTCCTCCTGGTTCTCTCTCTTACTTCTCACTTATCTCTCTTGCTCTCTAACTCCTCCTCTCACCTACTTCCTCGATTCTCTCTCTCTCCTCTTTTTCTTCTACTTCTCTTCTCACTACTCCGTCCTCTCTCTACTCCTACTCTCTTCTCTCTTCCCTCCCGCCTCTTACCTCTCACTCTTCAAAATCCTCCTCAATACTTTCTTCTCTAACTCTTCTCTCTCTCTTCTACTGCTCTCTTCTACTTTCTCATTCTTCTCTTCTCTACCTCTTTCCTCTCTCTCTACTTCTCTCTCTCTCCTGCTTCTCTCTCGTCTCTCTCTCTTCTCTCTCTCTCTACCCACTCTCTCTTCTCTCTGCTACTCCATCTACTAACTTCTTCGCTACTCTCTCTCAGCTTCACCTCCTCCCTGCCTCCACTCGCCTCTATCTCCTTTGCCCTAACTACTCTCACTCTCGCTCTTTCTCTCTTCTACTCTCTGATTCTCTCTCACTTACTTACTATCGTTCTCTCTGTTCTCTCGTCTTCTTCTCTTCTCTCTTTCTTCATTGGCTTCTCTTCTCTTTCACTCGTTCCTCTTCGGCTCCTCCTCCTCTCTCTCCTTCTCTATCTCCTCTACTCTCGTCTCCTCTACACTCGCTCTACCGCTCTCTTCTCTCGCCTTCACTCTTACTCTCTCTCTTTCTCTCTACTTCTCTCTCTCTCTTCCTTCACTCTCCTCTCTCTCTCTCTCTCTTCGATCTCTCTCCTCTCTCTCTCCGCTTCTTCATCTCTCCCCTCTCTCTCTCTCTTCTCTTTCAACTCTCCTCTCTTCTCTTCTCTCCTCTCTTCTCTCTGCTCTCTCTTTCTCTCTCTATTACTTTCTCTACTCTCTCTCTCTCTCTTCCGCTCTCTAATCTCAACTCTCGCTCTCGCTCACTCTCCCTCTCCGTGCTTCTCTCTCTTCTTACTCTCATTCTTTCTGCTTCCTCTCTCCTACTATCTCTCTTCTTCTCTCTCTCCTACTCTATCTTCTCTACTCTTCTCTACCACTCTCACTCTCTCATCTCTGTGCTCCTGCTCTTTCATTCTCTCTCACTCTACTCTCTCTCTACCCTCTTCTTTCCTCTCTCGCTAACTCTCCTTCTCTCTCCTCTCTCTCCATTCTCTTCTTTCTCTCTGCTCTTCTCCTCTACTCTTTCTCTCTCCTCTCTCCTACTCACAAAACTCCTTCACTGCTCTCTGGCTCTCTCACTTTCCCCCCCCCTTTGACCTACTCTTTCTCTCTCTACTCTCTCCCTCTCCCTCTCTTTTCTAACTCTCCTCAACTCCCTACTCTCTCTCTCTCGAGTGTCCTCCTCTCCTCTCTTCTCTCCTACTTCTCTCTCTCTCTATTCTCTCTGCCGGTCTCCACTCTCCTCTCCACTCCTTTTCTCTCTCTCTTCCTCTCTCTCCTCACTCTTTGCCTTACTACCTCTCTCTCTTCTTCTCTCTCCTCCTCCCTTCCCTCCCACCTCCCTTCCTACTTCACTCTCTCCTCTACATTCTCTTACTCTCTCTCTCTTCCTTACCTCCCTCTCTCAACCTACTCTCTTTTCCTCTCTTCGCCCTCTCCTCTCTACCTTGACTCTTTCTTTCTCTCTCACTCTGCTTCTCTACTACTCTTCTCTATCCACTACTCCCTTCTCTCTCTTCTCGCCTACTCTCACTACTATCTACTTCTCTCTCCTCATCGCCTCTCCTCGTCTCTCTCTCTCCTTTGACTTTCTACCTCCACTCTCTCTCCTCGCTCTCTCTCTCTACTCTCATCTCTCTCGTTCTAACTTTCTCACTTACTCTCTCCTTACTCTTCCTCTCTGCTTCTACTCTCTCCTCTCTCTTCTTTCTCTCTCTCTCTCTCCTTTCTCCTTTCTTCTCCTCAGACTCCTCCTCTTCACTGCTCTACTCTCCCACTCTCTCTTCCTAGCCCTCCTCTCTGCCGTCTCCTCTCTCTACTCTCTCTCTCCTCTCACCTCTCCTCTCTTTCTACTCACTCTCTACTAACCTCTCTCCATCGGCTCTCAACTCACTCTGTCTGCTTTTCACTATCTCTGCTCTCTCTCCTTCTCTCATCTCTCTCTTTCTCTCACTCTACCTCTCTACACTCTCTTCACTCCTCTCTCCTCCTCTCACTTCTCTCCAAGCTCCTCGCATTCTCTACCTCTGCTCGCTCCCCTTCTACTCTCTTTCCTCTTCTACTCTCTCTCTTTCCTCCTCTCTTCCCTTGCTCATCCTCTTTTACTGCTCTCTCTTTTCTCTCTTCTTTCTCTCTCTCCGACTCTCTCCACGCCTACTCTTTCAGCTTTTTTGTTCCCTACTCTTCTTCTTCTCACTCGACTCTCTCCAATCACCTTCACTACTTCTAACTTTCCTCCTGGACTCGCACGGGGCTCTCACAACTGCTCACTTTTTCTCGTTCCTCTCTCATTCTCCTCTCCCCTCTACTCTCGACTACTACTCCTCTCTCCTTTCTCCTCCCTCTACTTCTTCTTTTTACTGTCTCTCTTCTCTCCTTTCTCTCTCTCTTCTTCTCTACTCTTCCTCTGCTTCTGCTCATTCTCTCTCTATCTCTCTTCTCTCTCTGTCTCTCTAACTCTTCTCTCTTCAAGACTATCTCTCACTCCACTCAAATTACTGAGCTTCTCTTCTCTCCTCTCTTCTCTCTTCTCTTATCTCTCTCGCTCTCAAACTCTCAACTGCTCTCTGCTCTCATTTCTCTACTCTCTACTCTCTCTTCTCTTTCTACTCACTCTCTACTCTCTCTCTCATCCTACTCTCGCTACTTCACTCACAACTCTCTCTCCCTCTACCTCTTCACTCTCTCCTCTTTCGGCTCTCTAACTCTTTCTATCTCTACTCTCTTTCTCTCATCTCTTCTCTACTCTCTTTTCTATCTTTTCTCTTAACCTGCTTACTACCCTACTCTCTTCTCCTCTCTTCTAGTTGCTACACTCTCTACTCTTCTCTTACTCCTCTCTCCTGCTCTCTCCTCTTCTTTACTTCTCTTCTCTCTTTCCTCTCTCTCTCGGTCTCTCCTCTTTCTTCACCGCCACTCTCTACACACTCTCGTCTCTTCTCTACTCAATTTCTCTCTCTAACTAACCTCTCCTGCTCTCCCCCCCTCTCTCGCTATCTCTCTCATACTCTCGCTCTCTCTTCTCTTCTTCTCTCTTTTCTTCTACAAGCCACACCCTCTCTACTTCTCTCTCACTCCCTCCTCACTGCTCTCTCCCTGCCACCCCTTCTGTCTTCTTCAGCAGACAAGGTACTACTCACCTCTCCCCCTCCCCCTCGTTCCTCCATGTGATCATCAATCCTCACCCCCCTCCCACTATCCCATCTTCCAGCCAACCCACTCTCCACTCCCAAACCTCCCTAACATCCAAAGAACCACATTGCTCACATGCAAAAACCACACACTCTTCTTCAACTGACAAACGTTGCAACGATAACGAGCTCCACAAACAACTCCTTGCAGCCCATCTCACTAACTCCAAACATCATAAAGAAATCAACACAACTCAAAACTCAAATATCCCAATATCCCAACAGACAAAACTCAACAGCCAAACCAAACTCTGGACTCTGAATAAGGAACAAAAAAACTCCCATAAAGATAATGGAAAGAGACGCATCACAACAAACAACCGAACTCCAAAACAGGGCCAAAAAACCCAGTCACATCAATTAAAGAACCTGCTCAAAACTACAGTCATTCAAAGCAGACAACACCGACAACATCAACAATACGACTCAAGGAAACAGATACAACACCCAGCACAACCGACACACACATCACTCCCACAGTCAGACTGACACCGACACTGAACCACTCCCAAGAACAACACACACAAGTGGAATTACAATATCCAACACATCCAACAGATAACGCCATTGACCGACAGAACATGACTGACACTTCCTCCGTCCACACTCTGTACACACGACATAAACAAACAAACTGAGAACAATTCACCAACTCACACAAACACACAAGCAAACACCTCTCCTCACAAAAACACATTTGCAGTCAAATACACATCCACACTCCTTCCAGTCCTCACCAAACACAACACTCCATTTCCCATTTCACCAATCCACCGGATAGCACCCCCTTTCCAGCCCCTAAATTTCTCCAACAAAAATCAAGTCCCAGACCAGTGAGACACCCTGTTGATAGGTGACTCAGCGCTGAATGGTGTGGACGAGAAAAAGATGACAGTTGGGCGCCGGCCTAGTCTGCAACCTGTCGGTACCAGGCCTGACAGTAACACACCTTGCAGTGGCTGGCAACAAGCTGTCCCTCTCCACACATTCAGCGCGTCACCTTTCACGTGGGCAACAACAGCCTGTAAAGCAGGGCCTGTCACAATACAAGAGGAGACCAAACTGATCCACCTGCTAACAAAAGTCTTCCCCCATGCCATCTACGCCCCTCCATCCTCCCCCCTTCGGACGACATCCCTTACGTGACATGGCATCAAAGTCGATCAAGCTTCACCTTAGGAATCCTGCAGCAAGAGGGGTTTTGGTTTATGACAACACCCCCTCCTTCATCACCAGGGCCTGGAGCACCTAAAAGTCTCTGTACCTAGATCTCTACATCCCCAGCCCCCAGGGTAACAGAACCTTTGCCCTCGAAACCATTGCGTTTCCCCGATATATCATCAAACATGCCGCCCAGTCATGAAGCCCAGACTAACCAGACTAAACCACCGCTACAACACAGTCAGGCTACAACACATCAGCTACGCCAGTCAGCCAAAGGTGTGAGACTACACAACCTGCTGCCTACAACAAAAGACGACACCCCCACCCCACCTTGTGACCAACCGACAACACAACACTATTCCTGAGCACACAACACACTTTCCCCCCTCCCAGCCCAGGAACCCCCAATGTTTCCGAATCGCCAGTGTGTAGGAACAGCACTCCCTCTCCAACACACAACCAATAGTCAGTGTGCTTTTCTGAGCTACCTTAGATTTTGACAAATAATGAGGTTGCATGTGACAGTGATGCATTGCGTGTAACAATGTGTTGATGAAATGTGTTGGCATGAACATGTGGGGTGTGTTTTAGTTATCTTTATTTTATTTTTATTTGTTCCTTTTATAGCGAGGATAAGGGATAAAGCACTCATGGGTGTTGATTGTTTTTTCCTTCACATCCATTTCCCGTGTGTAGCGGTTTTGTTGATTTGTTGCCATCTGTTCCCACCGGCACACAGTGACCTACTCATTTCGGGAGCGAGACAGACTTGACATGTGCACAAATGTTCTCGTGTGTTGGCACACGGGGCCCCTTGATTTATAGTATCGAAGGACTTTGGGTATATGAGTGAATGAAAGAGTGTTGTATGGTGCGCGCGTGAGGCGCATGCGTGCCTGCACATGTACGTTCTGCAAGTGTGTTGTGTTGTGTGTGTGTGGTGGTGTGTTGTGTGAGTGTGTGTGTGTGGTGTGTACGTGTGTGGTGTACGTGTGTGTTCTGTGTGTGTGTGTATGTGTGTGTGTATGCCCTGTCTGCCGCATCCAAACAGAAGGTACATGGATCACTAAGTTATAAATGTTTGCTTCAATCCTCCCCAACCATTTCCCATCTCCCTCTCAACTTTTCTTCACCTCTCATTTTCTTCCTTTTCATTTTTCTTCTTTCCTTTTTCCCAGTAAGTAATTGAATGTTGATAAAGTCGTGCTGCTGTGTGGATTTTAATAAATCGTTTCTGCCTGAACGGAAGCAATTGACATTTGTGGTCTAACAGCTATATTGCAGATTATAATGCAGGCTGCTGACTGAAAGAAGTGAACTTTTTGTGACTAGCAGCTATATTGCTGGTTTATACAAGCAGTCTGCTGATTTGAAACAATTGACTGTTGTGATTAGCAAGCTATATTGCTAAAATCCAGAGACTCTAGCCTCAAACATTGTTTTAGAGACAAATTTTGCTATAGATTTGTCCAAGAAAATTCTATACTTTTATATTGTTACTACTGCTTTGACTGTATCTTCCTTGTTTTAGAGCTTTATAAGAATACGTGTATTTGTAATTGATAGTTATTGACCTTAGAAAACAAAAAGAAGAAGTTTGTACGATTTCTCTATCAAAATATTCTACACTTTAATGTACGAGTGGTATACTTTGATCTCCATTTAGTGATGAAATAAAAGGGGAACTGGATTTATATACTGTGTTGATATAACAGATCGTTTTTTTGCAGATCCAGAGCCTGACTTTTGAAATTGACTTTTAGTATTGTTTCGTTTTTATTGGTTGTTCCATCATATCATATTATATTCTCCTGGTTGATTATTGAATAGCAAAACCCTACTAAACGGTCTTCTTTTTTGATAGTTTTACTTAAACGTATAGAACAAGAAAATTTATACATAATTAGCCAATCAAGTTCCTGACATATATTATGTTTCTAACTTCCGACAGTGGCCAACAAAACAGGCCTCCGAGTAGGCATACCTGAATATCAACAGTGCAACAAAACAAAAAAGATGACATTGCAGACCATACTATACAAACAGATGTAATCAGTTTCATTTGTTTTGTCGAGCTGAATCCCGACGTTCACCAAATGTAACAGAGCACACATGAATATTCCAGGTTAATCAATCGACTGGCTGAGAAAAAATTCAACACCCTATGGACGAGGTAATACTTCTAAACAAGAACCAATGTATTCTGGGGATTTTAACATAGACTATTAAACCCTAAACCAAAATGGAGCCACAACCATTACTATGTATTGGCCAGATCAACTAATAGATAGAACCAACTCGGATAACAAATAACTCTAAACATTAATAGATCATATCTACACTACTAACAAAACAACACATCAGAAGTATGTGCTCCCTCAATGTGGATGCAAGTGATCATAATCCAGTGTGCTTACTCGGTTTAAAAATCGTATCGAAATACCTAAAGTTAGGGCATAAAACTATTTTTACAGAAATTTAAAAACTTTAACGAGCAAGATTTCTTTCAGACTTGACAAACTCGCCAATTACATGACATATACCAAATCAGAGACCCTGATGAAGCTGCTAATTGTTGGATTAGGACATTACTTCATATAAAACAAACATGCCCCTTCATAAAAAAAGAGTTTCAGAAAAAATCAACACCTTGGAAAAACAAAAGAACGTAGAATCCGAAATACACTAAAGACTAGTTGAAAACACATGGTTCAAATGGACAGCTTCAGGAGGGCACAAGAAACAAAGTAACTTCATTAAAACGCAAATCAAAACGTGATTACATTCAAAAGTTGTTAATTACAACTACCGACTCTCGACTAAGTAAGAAAAGCGCATCCAATACATTATGTAATAAACCTATATCAAAAAGTCAACAACAGTTAAAAGATATATCAGCTGATGAATTGAACAACCACTTCTCAACATATGCCGACAAAGTAAAATCAAATGACAGTCACATGAAAATGATGTCCATTATTTAGGAACATTATACAAATCAAAAAGAAATAAAATTCCATTCAAACCACTGCAATGACAATCCCAGACGTACTGGGAAAGCCTGTCTCTTCCAAAAAAAGTTCCAGAACACGTGGTTTAGACAATCTAGATCTAAAATCACTAAATGTGAATAGACGTTAAACTGAAGAACACACACATCTAGATGGAAGAATAATCAAGCTTTGTGGTCAAGCTATAGCTGGAACACTGACATAACTTGTAGAACTTTGCATTTGAGAGAAAAACAACTTTCCTGTCATATATAAAAAGACAAAAATCATACCAGTCCACAAACAGTGTACGCGTGTCCTTCAATTACGACACAATTTCAATACTGTCTGTCTTATCTAAACCCTTTGAAAAAACATCTCCAAAAAATCCGTATATTCCTACTTTGTAAGATCAACAAATCTATTAAATGAAAGATCAGTCAGGTTTTTCGTAAAAAAATTCCTGTCACACAACTCTTACACAAATTACAGACAGTCCCTACACAATATCAAGAAAAAAATAACATATACAGGGCGTCTTTGTTGACTTTGAAAAAGCATTTGATGTAATCAATCATTCCTTATTATTGCGTAAACTTCACTTGTATAAACTAACACCATAAACGAAAAATCTTTTGAAAAGCTTTTTGTCGAATAGGCAGCAGCTAGTAACTGCAAATAATCAAACATCAAACTATACCCTAGTTAAACATGGAGTACCACAAGGGTCAATATTGGGTCCACTTCTATTTTCCAATCTATGTAAATGACTTACCCGCCAATTTCTAGAAAGTAGCTGGAAATGATTGCTGATGACAACATCCCTCTATGTAGTGACTCTGACTCCCCACAGCTTACAATCAAACGTCAACACAATATTGACAGATTGGTTTCGTTGGACCTCACTAAACCATATGTCCCTAAATAACGCGAAAAAACTAAGTGTTATGTATGTACTAGCAAGACAAAGAGACAAAAAATGAAAGATAAATTCAACCTCTGTTATAGGTAAAAAGAGTATTGAAGAAGATGACTCCCCAGAATTCTGGGTTGTAATTATTGACTAAAAATCTACTTGGACGGACCATGTGATGGGCGCTAGAAAACGTCTTTCTTACAAGCATACTTCATTTGATCAAAAAATAAAACATTTTCTGAATAAACCACTCTCGCAAACTCTTTTTTTGCGGCATATTTCTATAGTTGAACTATGCTTCATCTCTTTGGGACAGCATGCAGTGCTACAAATTTAAAATGATTCATAGATTATATAAAAAGAGCACTGAAACTTGTTCTAACTAAAATCAAGCTCCCTAACCATCAACGATTATAAAGGAAACCAAATCCTAACCTCAAAAACAGACTTTATCAAAATATAGCCCTATTTGTCCAAAAGTTGTCAATAGGAAATGCCCCTACAAGGATCACCAATAGCTTCAAAATCAGTGACACAGACATAATTAGCTACTAAACATTTCCGAGACCAAGAAATAATCTTTACAAAACTAGCATCATGTACTCAGGAGTGACTTATGGAGACAAGCTCCCAAAACGCTTAAAATGTATAAAAACTAAAAACCATTCAAGACACGCTAAAAAAAGCCATCAAATGCAGGAATACCTAGGAATTGACTAATAAGCCAACTCACCATGATTAAACGGCAAATTCAACCATACTACTACATTTACCAGCACTAATGGTTGTCCGTTACAACAAAAATATCAAGTATGTCTAACTGAGAACCAGAAATTCTACAGTCACACACTGTAAGTGTGGAGGGAGGGAAGGCAGGAAAGAGGCACACTAATAATGCAAAGAAGTAAGAGTAACTCTATGCAAGCTAGTAATAATCTGCATGTTGAAACAAGTGGAAAGGAAGAATTTTAAAAATCTTTTATGGTAGATCCTGATAGCTTGATAGTGGTCCTTCTCGCTCTCTCTCTCTCTCGTCTCTCTCTCTCTCTCATCTCTCATATCTCTCTCTCTCTCCCTCTCGTCTCTCTCTCACTCATCTCCTCTCCTCTCTTCCCCTCTCATCTCTCCTCTCCTCGCCTTTCCTTTCCCTCTCCACTCCTCAGGCCCCTTTGTCTTGTACTAATTCAATAGATTTTTATCGTGGATGTGTTTTTTATTGGCAAGTTAGAGGATGAGATTTTTAGTAACTATTATAACGATACTGTTTTAGTAATGATATTGGTTTTTAGTTTGATAGTCCATGGATTATGGGCTTTTGAATTATGTATCGTATAGGGGTCCTACTTGTTTGAATTTTTTGTCTTTTTTTTTTTAACTATTAATTTGATTGAAGGTGTATTTCCCCTTCCCCCTTGATACTCCTCCCGCCACCCCCATCCTTTCTAATGCTTTTCTTCTGTTATCATGGTTATCGTTTGTTGTCTCATGGTGATGGGGATCATTTGATAGAGTTGTTGTCCTCATGGTGATGGACGATTGGTAGTTATAATTGTATCTCTATTATGATAATCATTATTAAATCTTATTTGCCTTATCTTGCTTTTGATATCTATTTGTGAATATGTCATTTTTTTAAAGCGCTATTTGAAAAAGTATGAACGCAAAAAAAGTAAACGTTTGCTGGGTGGAGGAGGAGAGGAGAGGTCATGAAGGTAATATGGCAGTATGACGAATGCCCTAGTATTTTCTAACGTTTTATTCTTGTACCTTTTTATAATCTAAAGTATAAACGTGAAAGAATGGATGTAACCAGTAGTGAGTCATTTGTTTGTCCTGAGTTTAATGATTTTCTTTTTAATTCTTAAAACATTTTTATTTAAATGTGTGGTGACGTGAGCGCCACGCGCTCAGGCGTGCATAGTTATGTGGTGCAATGTATATGTATATGTGGTAATTTTGTATTTCAATGTATCTCCTTATCGATTTTTTTCCTTCTATTTTACTGGTTTAAGTTAAACGGTAACATGATCAATAACGAAATGTCTTAGTATAATCATTACGAAATTTGTTACATTAGATAGATGGCTTGATGAAAAAAAAGCAAATGCATTGCTTTATTCAATGTACCATCGGAAATAAAAATTTTTGAACTTGACCTTGACTTGACTTGACTTGAACACCCTTAGAATGAAGGAATGCTGTTGAAAAGATAAAGACGAATATGAGAGGAAAGTGTCAGGTAGGAAATAAGTGTGTTTTGAGGCTGCATTTGAAGGTATCAAGTGAAGGTTATTGGCAAAGTGAAAGAGGAAGGTCATTCCAGGTGGACGGACCAGAAACAGAGAAAGAGTGACAGCCAACAGTGGTTTTGTTTGTTTGTTTTTGTTTAATGTCCATTCACTACTTGGTGATAAGGGCACACCCGCATTCAAACCAACTTCTCTCTCTCCTCTCTCGAGGTATTCTCTCTCTCTCTCTCAGCTCAACGGTCTCTCTCTCATATCTCTTCTCTCTCTCTCTCTCTCTTCTCCTCATCTCGCTCGTCTCTCATCCTCTCTCGATCTCTCTCCTCATGTTTTTTTAAATTCTGGGTGTTTCGAAAGCACAAAGTATCTGCGGCTAAACGAAAGGAACGGATGGAGTGTACAGTGAAACAGTTACAAAGATAAAGGGTGCAGATTTATGGAGACATTTGAACAGAGGTATTGATCTTATACTTCAACAGTCTTGTGGGACAGGCAGCCATTGAAGAAGATCGCAGAAGAGGAGTGTGATGTTCAGATTATTTTTTATATGGAACACAGAGACATAGGGAGAACAGAGCTCAGACAGAGGAGACATAGACAGAAGACACAAACAGATAGACAGACAGACAGACAGAGGCAGCACACTCAACTGAAACAGTCAGACAGAACGGATGGACGGACACACACACAAGATACCCACCCACACACAAACACACACACAACTACACACACAAACACACACACACACACCCACACACACACACACACACAAAAACGGCCACAAGGAAAACAACTAAGTACACAGCATTAACATTGATTAGCTAAACGCTCTGGGCTTTAGGTAACGGCACTTCATCTTCTGGTCATCAATAAATAAGTATACGTGTGTGTGTGTGTGCGCGCGCGCGTGTTGTGGTGTGGGTGGGTGTGTGGTGTGTGTGTGTGTGTGTGTGTGTGTGTGTGTGTGGTGTGTGTCCTCTCTGTCTCTCTGTCCCTGTCTCGTCCTCTCTCTGGAATCATGTCTGTCCTGTCTGACTGACTGTCTATGTCTATCTTGGTGCTGTCTAACAGTACTCCCTCTCTCTTCTCCTCTCTCTCTCTCTCATCTCTCTCTCTCTCTCTCTCTCGTCTCTCTCTCTCTCTTAGCTTCTCTCTCTCTCTCTCTCTCTTCTTCTCCTTTCTCCTCTTTCTTCTCTCATCCTCGTCTTCTCTCTCTCTCTCTCTCTCTCTAACTCTCTCTCCTCTCTCTCTCCTCTCTCTCTCTCTCTCTACACTCCTTCCTCCTCTCTCTCTCTCTCTCTCTACTCTCTCTCTCTCTCTTCCTCCCTCTCCTCTCTTCTCTCTCGATCTCATCCTCCTCTCATCTCTCTCTCTCAAGCATCCGCTCTTTTATCCCTCTCTCTCTCTCTCTCGGCCCCACTCTCACTACTATGTCTCTCTCTCTGTCTCGTATCGTGTCTCTGTCTCTGTTTTCTCTGTCTCTGTCTCTCTCAATCTTTCCGTTGCCTGGCTGTCTCGCTCTCCCTCTCTCCTCTTTCCTTCCCTCCCCCCCACCCTCTCTCTTCCGCTCTCTCTGTGCATATCAACATCTGTGTTTGGGTTTTTTTTTCTTTCCTCCACTACGACCCATCGCGAGAAAAATGCGTACCAGGTCATCCTTTCCGCTTTTTCCACAAGTAAAATGTCCAAGCCAACAAAATTAAATAAAATTACATTTTTTTAAAAATTACAAAAGAAAAACATAATAAAATAAAAAGAAATAAAATAAAATAACATAACCTAAAAGAAAACAAAATAAATAAAAATAGACATACCGATAAAAGAATATAAAAAAAAAACAAATTAAATTAAACTAAGATTAAAATGAGATTGAAATAAAACGAAATAAAACAACATAACATAAAAAAATAAAATAATATAAATGAAAATCAAATTAAATGAAGATAAAAATCAAATAAAATAAAATACTTGCAAAGTCTTTAGATCTGACAGAAACAGTTTACTGGGGAGATTAGAAAAGAAGCTGATCGCGTTTTTTGTTTGGTTTTTGGTTGTTTTTTGGTTGGCTGTTGTTTTTTGTTGTTGTTGTTTTTGGGTTGTTTGGGTTTGTTTTGTTTTGTGTGTGTGTGTTGTTGTTGTTGATTTTTGGGGGGGTTGGGAGGGAGGGGGGGGGGGTTGGCTTTACCCTCTTGAAACACAGACACTTTAGAGTCGGTGCTGGAACATCTGGATGTTTCTGAAACCGTTTCTACTAAAGGCCACCGATCGGGTTTTATGTTTCTGATGTGTTTTTTTGTTTTTTACTGTTGTGGCCTCAACACCAGGCACACAAACACACACACACACCACACACACACACACACACACACAGGATACTGAGCACACACACACACACACACACACACACACACACACACAACACTCGTCTAATATCACTTATAGTGAAAAGACGTTAAATCGAAGAACAACAACACACAAACAGAGGCACAACACGCCACACACACACACACACACAACACACACACACACACACACACCACACAACACACACACACACCACACACACACAGCACACACACACACACACACACACATCACACACCCACAGTGATATTTCGCGTATCGAGCCGTTTTTGCCACAATGAAGGTTGCCACATTCCAACTTCAGGGATGTATGCTGGGTATGTTCGTGTTTCCGTAACCCACCGAACGCTGACATGAATGACGCGACCTTCAACGTGCATATTTAATCTTCTACATGTGTATATAATCACACGAAAATAATTCAGGCAATGGCAGGTCTGCATTTGAAGTTGACCTAGCAGATCGTTAAAAAAAATCCCCACCCATCATTCACCAGAAGGTTATGGTAAAGGTGTCCCATAACCTATGTGGTCGTAGGGGAGTGAGGTGTCAGAGATCTCAAGAGGCCAGCATATTGAGGGCGTCGCCCATCTCCTCTCCCTCGCTGCTTGTACCAGAACGACTTTCAAAGATAACACTTCTCTCCCAATGCCGAAATCAGATACGCTGGGCCTGACTTGTCAGGCGCTTAACGGCAGCGCAACGCATTTTCGCTCAAATGACAGCCAATAGACGCCGCCCTCAATATGCTGGCCACTAGAGAAGTGAGGTCTCTGACGCCTCGCTCCCCTACGACCTTATAGGTTATGGGACTCCTTTACCTTTACCTTTCCTTCGGATAAGACCTAGAAACCAGAGGCCCGGTTCGAACGCAAATGCAGAACATCTTGCGCACAGAACGAAAAAAAATTCAAAATACCGTTAATCCTGTTCCGCTTTACGGAAAGAGTAGGCCATTGTGTGCCGGTGGAAACAGATGACAGAATTTACAAAACCGCATACACACGGGGACTGGATGTAAAAAAGCACATGAGTGCTTATTCCATTATCCTCGATATAAAAGAATAAATAAATAAATAGTTGCTGTCTGAGCGTTTGACGATGAAGACGTAGAAGAATTCACCCCCACGACACAGAGATTCGAACCCGAAACTTCACAGACCTTGAAGTGGATCGGTCTTAACCCCTCGGCTATGTCGTCCCTCAGACAATGGAGTGGAGGAAGTAGGTACTGTCTCCCCAAAGGGCGGTTTACAGCGGCTGTCATGTGTGTGGATGTTTGCCCTAAATGGCACAGACACTGAGAGAGCTAAAGCAGTCCTCTGCAATTCTCTAAGGTACAGTGCTAAGGATGGGTCTTCAGTCCTACCCTAAATGGACTGTCACTTTTCTCTCTTTTGTAAGCTCAGCTCAATGAAGTCGAATATGCTTTCCTAAGAGTAGAAACCCCGCCCCCCCCCCCCCCCCTCAAAAAACAAAACAAACAAAAAACCAACCTACAGCAAAACAAAAAATTTAAATTAAAAAAACTAAAGCAAAAACGGGTTAAAAATCCAATCCTACGGCTATATGAATGAAATAAAATAATGGAATTCTATATAGCGCTGACGTCTTGTAAACAAACAAATCGAAGCGCTTGCACTCAAACATTTACGCCATGCAACTTTCCACAAATCTAATAAATAACCTATTTCAAATTTTATGTAACACGCGATGGCACAAAAGGAAACAGCAACACACACACATCACAACACTAGTCGTCAAGCGTGTCAAGCTGCAAGACGTGTCCCAAGGAGCTCTACAATGAAGCGGTTTTTCCCGAAGATTCAAGATTTTTGATACAACAATGTGCAGTTGAGTGTGTCTGGATTCGTTAAGCAGAAAAGTGCAAATGGGTCCTAACACAAACATTGATGAAAATATGAGATATTAACCAATTTCTGTAAAGTCTTCTTTATTTCCTTTACTTTAAGTGATACGTAGGGCCAACAGTTAAGGAGCAACGCCAAGAACGATGTAACCGTTGGAATTGGACTCTCCCTTAACCAGGCGCACGGCGTCTGAAGAGGAAGTGTCCTTATGTCAGGATGGGGGACCATATGGCTAAACTGTGTTCCTGCTTACAAGCTGAAGAGCCCCTTGTGTGAGATCTGTGTTTTCTGTTGTCTATCCTCGCCCAAACACAGGCCTGTGATGTAATTCAGTCCTAATTATAACACTGAAGAAGTGGGGCTCGCTATCGGCGAATGTGAGGCCCTTAAAAAGGCACACAGCAGATGACATTGGATCTTCTCCTATTACGGTTTGTGACTTTGTTTTCTTCTTTCATTTTATTGTTTTGCGGGTTATTTTGTTGTTGTTGTTTTAGTTTTAGTTTTTTTTCTCTTATCTCCTCTTCTCCTAGTTAACTATACACAAAAATAAAAAAGTGATACTCCAATATGGGACCCTCAACTCGTTCTATGAACTACCCAACCCTGTGCAAAGGAGAAATACAGTTCAACAAAAACTCTGCAGTTAACTTTTGAGGCTATACATGGTAACTTGCCTTTATGGCTATTTGTAGTATATGAAAGGTACTGGTGGGCAATCCAGCCTAAAATATTACCGCAACAATAAAAAGAATTTGAAAAAAAAACAACAACAAAGATATCAGTGTCCCCAACAGTTTTAACCCTACATTTGCCAGTGACTGAGGAGAAGCCTCATATCAGGTCTAACTCAGTGAAGGCAAAACTCCTGACAATCCATGTGTACCACACCACTGGCACAATACATGTGCAAGGAAACGTGTGCCAGGAGTGGGTGGAGAAGGAGTTGAAACCTTAAAACTAATAGTAAAAGAGCTGGCAGTCACAAAGTGTCACCGCAGCAACTGCGACGACGCTCTTTATTCCGCAGCGTCATCGGAACGTCACGCTCTACTGGCCATCACATTCGGACAGTCGCGCACTACTTCATACTGAGCCAAGAGGAGTGACAACCCTTGAAGACCAACCGTGTCAGCCAGCCCAGACAACAGCAGTGATACCCCATCTCCTCCCCACTTCACATGCCACCCTCCTTGCCACTTCACCCCACTGGGCCATACACCCTGCACCCCCCAATGTCTTCACCTCCCTGTTCCAATGCATAACACCTCCTACCCCTACCTAGCGATGTGACCATCACCTCCCACCCTCCCCCAACCTCTCAGCTATTCCCAACCACCCCCTTCAAGCAAGTGCCTTTCCACCCAGAGGAAGAAAACGTAACACCGCCACTTCTCCTCTCTCCCTTCTCTCCTTCTCACACTCTTCTCTCTCTCCTTTCTCTTCTCTTCTACTACTCACTCTCCTCTCCTCCTGGTTCTCTCTCTTACTTCTCACTTATCTCTCTTGCTCTCTAACTCCTCCTCTCACCTACTTCCTCGATTCTCTCTCTCTCCTCTTTTTCTTCTACTTCTCTTCTCACTACTCCGTCCTCTCTCTACTCCTACTCTCTTCTCTCTTCCCTCCCGCCTCTTACCTCTCACTCTTCAAAATCCTCCTCAATACTTTCTTCTCTAACTCTTCTCTCTCTCTTCTACTGCTCTCTTCTACTTTCTCATTCTTCTCTTCTCTACCTCTTTCCTCTCTCTCTACTTCTCTCTCTCTCCTGCTTCTCTCTCGTCTCTCTCTCTTCTCTCTCTCTCTACCCACTCTCTCTTCTCTCTGCTACTCCATCTACTAACTTCTTCGCTACTCTCTCTCAGCTTCACCTCCTCCCTGCCTCCACTCGCCTCTATCTCCTTTGCCCTAACTACTCTCACTCTCGCTCTTTCTCTCTTCTACTCTCTGATTCTCTCTCACTTACTTACTATCGTTCTCTCTGTTCTCTCGTCTTCTTCTCTTCTCTCTTTCTTCATTGGCTTCTCTTCTCTTTCACTCGTTCCTCTTCGGCTCCTCCTCCTCTCTCTCCTTCTCTATCTCCTCTACTCTCGTCTCCTCTACACTCGCTCTACCGCTCTCTTCTCTCGCCTTCACTCTTACTCTCTCTCTTTCTCTCTACTTCTCTCTCTCTCTTCCTTCACTCTCCTCTCTCTCTCTCTCTCTTCGATCTCTCTCCTCTCTCTCTCCGCTTCTTCATCTCTCCCCTCTCTCTCTCTCTTCTCTTTCAACTCTCCTCTCTTCTCTTCTCTCCTCTCTTCTCTCTGCTCTCTCTTTCTCTCTCTATTACTTTCTCTACTCTCTCTCTCTCTCTTCCGCTCTCTAATCTCAACTCTCGCTCTCGCTCACTCTCCCTCTCCGTGCTTCTCTCTCTTCTTACTCTCATTCTTTCTGCTTCCTCTCTCCTACTATCTCTCTTCTTCTCTCTCTCCTACTCTATCTTCTCTACTCTTCTCTACCACTCTCACTCTCTCATCTCTGTGCTCCTGCTCTTTCATTCTCTCTCACTCTACTCTCTCTCTACCCTCTTCTTTCCTCTCTCGCTAACTCTCCTTCTCTCTCCTCTCTCTCCATTCTCTTCTTTCTCTCTGCTCTTCTCCTCTACTCTTTCTCTCTCCTCTCTCCTACTCACAAAACTCCTTCACTGCTCTCTGGCTCTCTCACTTTCCCCCCCCCTTTGACCTACTCTTTCTCTCTCTACTCTCTCCCTCTCCCTCTCTTTTCTAACTCTCCTCAACTCCCTACTCTCTCTCTCTCGAGTGTCCTCCTCTCCTCTCTTCTCTCCTACTTCTCTCTCTCTCTATTCTCTCTGCCGGTCTCCACTCTCCTCTCCACTCCTTTTCTCTCTCTCTTCCTCTCTCTCCTCACTCTTTGCCTTACTACCTCTCTCTCTTCTTCTCTCTCCTCCTCCCTTCCCTCCCACCTCCCTTCCTACTTCACTCTCTCCTCTACATTCTCTTACTCTCTCTCTCTTCCTTACCTCCCTCTCTCAACCTACTCTCTTTTCCTCTCTTCGCCCTCTCCTCTCTACCTTGACTCTTTCTTTCTCTCTCACTCTGCTTCTCTACTACTCTTCTCTATCCACTACTCCCTTCTCTCTCTTCTCGCCTACTCTCACTACTATCTACTTCTCTCTCCTCATCGCCTCTCCTCGTCTCTCTCTCTCCTTTGACTTTCTACCTCCACTCTCTCTCCTCGCTCTCTCTCTCTACTCTCATCTCTCTCGTTCTAACTTTCTCACTTACTCTCTCCTTACTCTTCCTCTCTGCTTCTACTCTCTCCTCTCTCTTCTTTCTCTCTCTCTCTCTCCTTTCTCCTTTCTTCTCCTCAGACTCCTCCTCTTCACTGCTCTACTCTCCCACTCTCTCTTCCTAGCCCTCCTCTCTGCCGTCTCCTCTCTCTACTCTCTCTCTCCTCTCACCTCTCCTCTCTTTCTACTCACTCTCTACTAACCTCTCTCCATCGGCTCTCAACTCACTCTGTCTGCTTTTCACTATCTCTGCTCTCTCTCCTTCTCTCATCTCTCTCTTTCTCTCACTCTACCTCTCTACACTCTCTTCACTCCTCTCTCCTCCTCTCACTTCTCTCCAAGCTCCTCGCATTCTCTACCTCTGCTCGCTCCCCTTCTACTCTCTTTCCTCTTCTACTCTCTCTCTTTCCTCCTCTCTTCCCTTGCTCATCCTCTTTTACTGCTCTCTCTTTTCTCTCTTCTTTCTCTCTCTCCGACTCTCTCCACGCCTACTCTTTCAGCTTTTTTGTTCCCTACTCTTCTTCTTCTCACTCGACTCTCTCCAATCACCTTCACTACTTCTAACTTTCCTCCTGGACTCGCACGGGGCTCTCACAACTGCTCACTTTTTCTCGTTCCTCTCTCATTCTCCTCTCCCCTCTACTCTCGACTACTACTCCTCTCTCCTTTCTCCTCCCTCTACTTCTTCTTTTTACTGTCTCTCTTCTCTCCTTTCTCTCTCTCTTCTTCTCTACTCTTCCTCTGCTTCTGCTCATTCTCTCTCTATCTCTCTTCTCTCTCTGTCTCTCTAACTCTTCTCTCTTCAAGACTATCTCTCACTCCACTCAAATTACTGAGCTTCTCTTCTCTCCTCTCTTCTCTCTTCTCTTATCTCTCTCGCTCTCAAACTCTCAACTGCTCTCTGCTCTCATTTCTCTACTCTCTACTCTCTCTTCTCTTTCTACTCACTCTCTACTCTCTCTCTCATCCTACTCTCGCTACTTCACTCACAACTCTCTCTCCCTCTACCTCTTCACTCTCTCCTCTTTCGGCTCTCTAACTCTTTCTATCTCTACTCTCTTTCTCTCATCTCTTCTCTACTCTCTTTTCTATCTTTTCTCTTAACCTGCTTACTACCCTACTCTCTTCTCCTCTCTTCTAGTTGCTACACTCTCTACTCTTCTCTTACTCCTCTCTCCTGCTCTCTCCTCTTCTTTACTTCTCTTCTCTCTTTCCTCTCTCTCTCGGTCTCTCCTCTTTCTTCACCGCCACTCTCTACACACTCTCGTCTCTTCTCTACTCAATTTCTCTCTCTAACTAACCTCTCCTGCTCTCCCCCCCTCTCTCGCTATCTCTCTCATACTCTCGCTCTCTCTTCTCTTCTTCTCTCTTTTCTTCTACAAGCCACACCCTCTCTACTTCTCTCTCACTCCCTCCTCACTGCTCTCTCCCTGCCACCCCTTCTGTCTTCTTCAGCAGACAAGGTACTACTCACCTCTCCCCCTCCCCCTCGTTCCTCCATGTGATCATCAATCCTCACCCCCCTCCCACTATCCCATCTTCCAGCCAACCCACTCTCCACTCCCAAACCTCCCTAACATCCAAAGAACCACATTGCTCACATGCAAAAACCACACACTCTTCTTCAACTGACAAACGTTGCAACGATAACGAGCTCCACAAACAACTCCTTGCAGCCCATCTCACTAACTCCAAACATCATAAAGAAATCAACACAACTCAAAACTCAAATATCCCAATATCCCAACAGACAAAACTCAACAGCCAAACCAAACTCTGGACTCTGAATAAGGAACAAAAAAACTCCCATAAAGATAATGGAAAGAGACGCATCACAACAAACAACCGAACTCCAAAACAGGGCCAAAAAACCCAGTCACATCAATTAAAGAACCTGCTCAAAACTACAGTCATTCAAAGCAGACAACACCGACAACATCAACAATACGACTCAAGGAAACAGATACAACACCCAGCACAACCGACACACACATCACTCCCACAGTCAGACTGACACCGACACTGAACCACTCCCAAGAACAACACACACAAGTGGAATTACAATATCCAACACATCCAACAGATAACGCCATTGACCGACAGAACATGACTGACACTTCCTCCGTCCACACTCTGTACACACGACATAAACAAACAAACTGAGAACAATTCACCAACTCACACAAACACACAAGCAAACACCTCTCCTCACAAAAACACATTTGCAGTCAAATACACATCCACACTCCTTCCAGTCCTCACCAAACACAACACTCCATTTCCCATTTCACCAATCCACCGGATAGCACCCCCTTTCCAGCCCCTAAATTTCTCCAACAAAAATCAAGTCCCAGACCAGTGAGACACCCTGTTGATAGGTGACTCAGCGCTGAATGGTGTGGACGAGAAAAAGATGACAGTTGGGCGCCGGCCTAGTCTGCAACCTGTCGGTACCAGGCCTGACAGTAACACACCTTGCAGTGGCTGGCAACAAGCTGTCCCTCTCCACACATTCAGCGCGTCACCTTTCACGTGGGCAACAACAGCCTGTAAAGCAGGGCCTGTCACAATACAAGAGGAGACCAAACTGATCCACCTGCTAACAAAAGTCTTCCCCCATGCCATCTACGCCCCTCCATCCTCCCCCCTTCGGACGACATCCCTTACGTGACATGGCATCAAAGTCGATCAAGCTTCACCTTAGGAATCCTGCAGCAAGAGGGGTTTTGGTTTATGACAACACCCCCTCCTTCATCACCAGGGCCTGGAGCACCTAAAAGTCTCTGTACCTAGATCTCTACATCCCCAGCCCCCAGGGTAACAGAACCTTTGCCCTCGAAACCATTGCGTTTCCCCGATATATCATCAAACATGCCGCCCAGTCATGAAGCCCAGACTAACCAGACTAAACCACCGCTACAACACAGTCAGGCTACAACACATCAGCTACGCCAGTCAGCCAAAGGTGTGAGACTACACAACCTGCTGCCTACAACAAAAGACGACACCCCCACCCCACCTTGTGACCAACCGACAACACAACACTATTCCTGAGCACACAACACACTTTCCCCCCTCCCAGCCCAGGAACCCCCAATGTTTCCGAATCGCCAGTGTGTAGGAACAGCACTCCCTCTCCAACACACAACCAATAGTCAGTGTGCTTTTCTGAGCTACCTTAGATTTTGACAAATAATGAGGTTGCATGTGACAGTGATGCATTGCGTGTAACAATGTGTTGATGAAATGTGTTGGCATGAACATGTGGGGTGTGTTTTAGTTATCTTTATTTTATTTTTATTTGTTCCTTTTATAGCGAGGATAAGGGATAAAGCACTCATGGGTGTTGATTGTTTTTTCCTTCACATCCATTTCCCGTGTGTAGCGGTTTTGTTGATTTGTTGCCATCTGTTCCCACCGGCACACAGTGACCTACTCATTTCGGGAGCGAGACAGACTTGACATGTGCACAAATGTTCTCGTGTGTTGGCACACGGGGCCCCTTGATTTATAGTATCGAAGGACTTTGGGTATATGAGTGAATGAAAGAGTGTTGTATGGTGCGCGCGTGAGGCGCATGCGTGCCTGCACATGTACGTTCTGCAAGTGTGTTGTGTTGTGTGTGTGTGGTGGTGTGTTGTGTGAGTGTGTGTGTGTGGTGTGTACGTGTGTGGTGTACGTGTGTGTTCTGTGTGTGTGTGTATGTGTGTGTGTATGCCCTGTCTGCCGCATCCAAACAGAAGGTACATGGATCACTAAGTTATAAATGTTTGCTTCAATCCTCCCCAACCATTTCCCATCTCCCTCTCAACTTTTCTTCACCTCTCATTTTCTTCCTTTTCATTTTTCTTCTTTCCTTTTTCCCAGTAAGTAATTGAATGTTGATAAAGTCGTGCTGCTGTGTGGATTTTAATAAATCGTTTCTGCCTGAACGGAAGCAATTGACATTTGTGGTCTAACAGCTATATTGCAGATTATAATGCAGGCTGCTGACTGAAAGAAGTGAACTTTTTGTGACTAGCAGCTATATTGCTGGTTTATACAAGCAGTCTGCTGATTTGAAACAATTGACTGTTGTGATTAGCAAGCTATATTGCTAAAATCCAGAGACTCTAGCCTCAAACATTGTTTTAGAGACAAATTTTGCTATAGATTTGTCCAAGAAAATTCTATACTTTTATATTGTTACTACTGCTTTGACTGTATCTTCCTTGTTTTAGAGCTTTATAAGAATACGTGTATTTGTAATTGATAGTTATTGACCTTAGAAAACAAAAAGAAGAAGTTTGTACGATTTCTCTATCAAAATATTCTACACTTTAATGTACGAGTGGTATACTTTGATCTCCATTTAGTGATGAAATAAAAGGGGAACTGGATTTATATACTGTGTTGATATAACAGATCGTTTTTTTGCAGATCCAGAGCCTGACTTTTGAAATTGACTTTTAGTATTGTTTCGTTTTTATTGGTTGTTCCATCATATCATATTATATTCTCCTGGTTGATTATTGAATAGCAAAACCCTACTAAACGGTCTTCTTTTTTGATAGTTTTACTTAAACGTATAGAACAAGAAAATTTATACATAATTAGCCAATCAAGTTCCTGACATATATTATGTTTCTAACTTCCGACAGTGGCCAACAAAACAGGCCTCCGAGTAGGCATACCTGAATATCAACAGTGCAACAAAACAAAAAAGATGACATTGCAGACCATACTATACAAACAGATGTAATCAGTTTCATTTGTTTTGTCGAGCTGAATCCCGACGTTCACCAAATGTAACAGAGCACACATGAATATTCCAGGTTAATCAATCGACTGGCTGAGAAAAAATTCAACACCCTATGGACGAGGTAATACTTCTAAACAAGAACCAATGTATTCTGGGGATTTTAACATAGACTATTAAACCCTAAACCAAAATGGAGCCACAACCATTACTATGTATTGGCCAGATCAACTAATAGATAGAACCAACTCGGATAACAAATAACTCTAAACATTAATAGATCATATCTACACTACTAACAAAACAACACATCAGAAGTATGTGCTCCCTCAATGTGGATGCAAGTGATCATAATCCAGTGTGCTTACTCGGTTTAAAAATCGTATCGAAATACCTAAAGTTAGGGCATAAAACTATTTTTACAGAAATTTAAAAACTTTAACGAGCAAGATTTCTTTCAGACTTGACAAACTCGCCAATTACATGACATATACCAAATCAGAGACCCTGATGAAGCTGCTAATTGTTGGATTAGGACATTACTTCATATAAAACAAACATGCCCCTTCATAAAAAAAGAGTTTCAGAAAAAATCAACACCTTGGAAAAACAAAAGAACGTAGAATCCGAAATACACTAAAGACTAGTTGAAAACACATGGTTCAAATGGACAGCTTCAGGAGGGCACAAGAAACAAAGTAACTTCATTAAAACGCAAATCAAAACGTGATTACATTCAAAAGTTGTTAATTACAACTACCGACTCTCGACTAAGTAAGAAAAGCGCATCCAATACATTATGTAATAAACCTATATCAAAAAGTCAACAACAGTTAAAAGATATATCAGCTGATGAATTGAACAACCACTTCTCAACATATGCCGACAAAGTAAAATCAAATGACAGTCACATGAAAATGATGTCCATTATTTAGGAACATTATACAAATCAAAAAGAAATAAAATTCCATTCAAACCACTGCAATGACAATCCCAGACGTACTGGGAAAGCCTGTCTCTTCCAAAAAAAGTTCCAGGAACAGTGGTTTTAGACAATCTAGAATCTAAAATCGACTAAATGTGAATAGACGTTAAACTGAAGAACACAACACATCTAGATGAAGAATAATCAAGCTTTGTGGTCAAGCTATAGCTGGAACACTGACATACTTGTATAACTTGTGCATAGAGAAAAACAACTTTCCTGTCATATATAAAAAGACAAAAATCATACCAGTCCACAAACAGTGTACGCGTGTCCTTCAATTACGACACAATTTCAATACTGTCTGTCTTATCTAAACCCTTTGAAAAAACATCTCCAAAAAATCCGTATATTCCTACTTTGTAAGATCAACAAATCTATTAAATGAAAGATCAGTCAGGTTTTTCGTAAAAAAATTCCTGTCACACAACTCTTACACAAATTACAGACAGTCCCTACACAATATCAAGAAAAAAATAACATATACAGGGCGTCTTTGTTGACTTTGAAAAAGCATTTGATGTAATCAATCATTCCTTATTATTGCGTAAACTTCACTTGTATAAACTAACACCATAAACGAAAAATCTTTTGAAAAGCTTTTTGTCGAATAGGCAGCAGCTAGTAACTGCAAATAATCAAACATCAAACTATACCCTAGTTAAACATGGAGTACCACAAGGGTCAATATTGGGTCCACTTCTATTTTCCAATCTATGTAAATGACTTACCCGCCAATTTCTAGAAAGTAGCTGGAAATGATTGCTGATGACAACATCCCTCTATGTAGTGACTCTGACTCCCCACAGCTTACAATCAAACGTCAACACAATATTGACAGATTGGTTTCGTTGGACCTCACTAAACCATATGTCCCTAAATAACGCGAAAAAACTAAGTGTTATGTATGTACTAGCAAGACAAAGAGACAAAAAATGAAAGATAAATTCAACCTCTGTTATAGGTAAAAAGAGTATTGAAGAAGATGACTCCCCAGAATTCTGGGTTGTAATTATTGACTAAAAATCTACTTGGACGGACCATGTGATGGGCGCTAGAAAACGTCTTTCTTACAAGCATACTTCATTTGATCAAAAAATAAAACATTTTCTGAATAAACCACTCTCGCAAACTCTTTTTTTGCGGCATATTTCTATAGTTGAACTATGCTTCATCTCTTTGGGACAGCATGCAGTGCTACAAATTTAAAATGATTCATAGATTATATAAAAAGAGCACTGAAACTTGTTCTAACTAAAATCAAGCTCCCTAACCATCAACGATTATAAAGGAAACCAAATCCTAACCTCAAAAACAGACTTTATCAAAATATAGCCCTATTTGTCCAAAAGTTGTCAATAGGAAATGCCCCTACAAGGATCACCAATAGCTTCAAAATCAGTGACACAGACATAATTAGCTACTAAACATTTCCGAGACCAAGAAATAATCTTTACAAAACTAGCATCATGTACTCAGGAGTGACTTATGGAGACAAGCTCCCAAAACGCTTAAAATGTATAAAAACTAAAAACCATTCAAGACACGCTAAAAAAAGCCATCAAATGCAGGAATACCTAGGAATTGACTAATAAGCCAACTCACCATGATTAAACGGCAAATTCAACCATACTACTACATTTACCAGCACTAATGGTTGTCCGTTACAACAAAAATATCAAGTATGTCTAACTGAGAACCAGAAATTCTACAGTCACACACTGTAAGTGTGGAGGGAGGGAAGGCAGGAAAGAGGCACACTAATAATGCAAAGAAGTAAGAGTAACTCTATGCAAGCTAGTAATAATCTGCATGTTGAAACAAGTGGAAAGGAAGAATTTTAAAAATCTTTTATGGTAGATCCTGATAGCTTGATAGTGGTCCTTCTCGCTCTCTCTCTCTCTCGTCTCTCTCTCTCTCTCATCTCTCATATCTCTCTCTCTCTCCCTCTCGTCTCTCTCTCACTCATCTCCTCTCCTCTCTTCCCCTCTCATCTCTCCTCTCCTCGCCTTTCCTTTCCCTCTCCACTCCTCAGGCCCCTTTGTCTTGTACTAATTCAATAGATTTTTATCGTGGATGTGTTTTTTATTGGCAAGTTAGAGGATGAGATTTTTAGTAACTATTATAACGATACTGTTTTAGTAATGATATTGGTTTTTAGTTTGATAGTCCATGGATTATGGGCTTTTGAATTATGTATCGTATAGGGGTCCTACTTGTTTGAATTTTTTGTCTTTTTTTTTTTAACTATTAATTTGATTGAAGGTGTATTTCCCCTTCCCCCTTGATACTCCTCCCGCCACCCCCATCCTTTCTAATGCTTTTCTTCTGTTATCATGGTTATCGTTTGTTGTCTCATGGTGATGGGGATCATTTGATAGAGTTGTTGTCCTCATGGTGATGGACGATTGGTAGTTATAATTGTATCTCTATTATGATAATCATTATTAAATCTTATTTGCCTTATCTTGCTTTTGATATCTATTTGTGAATATGTCATTTTTTTAAAGCGCTATTTGAAAAAGTATGAACGCAAAAAAAGTAAACGTTTGCTGGGTGGAGGAGGAGAGGAGAGGTCATGAAGGTAATATGGCAGTATGACGAATGCCCTAGTATTTTCTAACGTTTTATTCTTGTACCTTTTTATAATCTAAAGTATAAACGTGAAAGAATGGATGTAACCAGTAGTGAGTCATTTGTTTGTCCTGAGTTTAATGATTTTCTTTTTAATTCTTAAAACATTTTTATTTAAATGTGTGGTGACGTGAGCGCCACGCGCTCAGGCGTGCATAGTTATGTGGTGCAATGTATATGTATATGTGGTAATTTTGTATTTCAATGTATCTCCTTATCGATTTTTTTCCTTCTATTTTACTGGTTTAAGTTAAACGGTAACATGATCAATAACGAAATGTCTTAGTATAATCATTACGAAATTTGTTACATTAGATAGATGGCTTGATGAAAAAAAAGCAAATGCATTGCTTTATTCAATGTACCATCGGAAATAAAAATTTTTGAACTTGACCTTGACTTGACTTGACTTGAACACCCTTAGAATGAAGGAATGCTGTTGAAAAGATAAAGACGAATATGAAGGAAAGTGTCGGGTAGGAAATGAGTGTTATGTTTGAGCAGCATTTGAAGTATCAAGTGAAAGGTTATTGGCAAGTGAAAGAGGAAGGTCATTCAGGTGGACGGACCAGAAACAAGAAAGAGTGACAGCCAACAGTGGTTTTGTTTGTTTGTTTTGTTTATGCCATTCACTACTTGTAAGGGCACACTCCATTCAAACCAACTTCTCTCATCTCTCTCTCCTCTCACTCTCTCTCTCTCTCCTCCTCTCTCTTCTCCTCTCATCTCTCTCTCTCTCCTCTCTCTCTCTCTCATGGTTTTTTTAATCTGGGTGTTCGAAAGCACAAAGTATCTGCGGCTAAACGAAAGGAACGGGATGGAGTGTACAGGTGAAGACAGTTACAAAGATAAGAGGGTGCAGATTTATGGAGACATTTGAAACAGAGGGTATTGATCTTATACTTCAGTCTTTGTGGGACAGGCAGCCAGTGAAGAGATCGCAGAAGAGGAGTGTTGTGTTCAGATTTTTTTATATGGATTGTCACTTTTCTCCTGTAAGCAAAGCTCTATGATGTCGGATTGCGGCTTCCTTAAGAGTACCACCACCACAACCACCACCCCACCCGCCACCCCCTCCTCCTCCCCCCCCCCCAAAAAAAAAGAAAAAAACAAAAATACCAACCCCAAAACCCCCCAAAACTAAAACAAAAACCGAAAGCAAAAAATGGGTCAAATACGCAAAAATCAAGTCTACTCTAAATAGACTGTCACTTTTTTCTCTTTTAAGCTAAGTTCCCTGAAGTCGAAATATGGCTTCCTTAAGGGTAGCCACCACCCCCACCCTACCACTACCACAAAAAAAAACCTTTAAAAACCCAAACCTAACAAACAAACAAAAAACACTACCCCCACCAAAAATTAAGGAAAAATAAGAAACAAAACAACAAACCAAAAACAACGTCTGGTGACAAACTCAAAAAATAACTAACCAGTGGCGAATCTTGGAGCTCAAGCCAAGACACGATCTCTCTCTCTCTGTCTCTGTCTCTGTCTGTCTGTCTGTCTCTCTCTCTCTCTGTCTCTCTTTCTCTCCTCTCTGTCTCTCTCTCTCTGCCCTCTCTCATCCTCTCCTCTCTCTCTCCTCTCCTCTCTCTCTCACTCTCTCTCTCTCTCTCTCTCTTCCCCTGTACACTCCTCGTTCCTTCCGCTCTGCTGCAGATACCCTGTGCTTACGAATACCCAGATTCAATCAATCCACCGTTGGCCCTCTCTGTTTCTGGTCCGGTGATCTGGAATGACCTCCCTCTCTCCCTTCGCCAAAAGCCTACTTACGACACTTTTACATCCAGCCTCAAGACATATTTATTCCAAACCTAAGATTTTTTCCCTCCCGTTTCATCTCATATCTGTCCTTGCCTTCAACAGCCGAAATCCCCACCACCCTGCCAAAGTGTAAAACTTGATGCGCGCGTGTGTATGTGTGTGTGTATGTGTGTGTGTGTGTGTGTGCGTGCGCGCGCGCAGGCGTGTGCGTGTGTGTATGTACATTTGAATTTGTTAACATTGTTAGATGTTCTTGGTTGTATGTGTAAGAAAGTGTTGAATGCAGGCGCTTTGATTTGTTTTTACAAGATATAGGGGACGGGATAGCTCAGTGGTCGGAGCACTCGCTTTCCCCCAGCCAAGGTTAAGCAGCGTCGAGCGTGGTTACCACTTGGATGGGTGACCGTTTGCGCGCCTTGGCTTCAGTACAGTTCCCCCAGTTCACCCAGCTGTAAATGGGTACCTGCCTCTTTAGGGTCAGGGAAGGTAAAGCAGCGAGGGAGAGGAGATGGGCGCCGCCCTCAATATGCTGGCCCTAGAGAAGTGAGGTCTCTGACGCCTCGCTCCCCTACGACCTTATAGGTTATGAGACTCCTTTACCTTACTATCCTTTATAGTGCTATATAAATTCCATTTATTATCATCATTATTATTCTGTCTCTTTCTGTCTCTGTCTCTGTTCCCTCTCTCTCTCTCTCTCTCTCCTCTCTCCTCTCTCTCTCTCTCTCTCTTCTCTCTCTTCTCTCCTCTCTCAGGGTAGTGAACTGGAGTGTCAAAAGTGCATGACACGCTGTCACGTGTGTGCACAATATTCCAAAAGTTGCAGGAACTTCGGCGTTGCTTTGGTACCATAGTCTGCCAGAAGCTATGCGACATACCATGCCTTCTGCACCACTGGTCTTTAGAGGGGCATGCAGGTACCCGTATCTCTGTCTCTCTGTATTCTCTGTCTCTCTCTGTCTCTCCCCCCCTCTCTCTCTCTCTCCCCCCCCCCCCCTCTCTCTCTCTCTTTCTTCTCTCCTCTCTTCTTTTCCCCCTCTCTCCCCTCATCTCTCCCTCTTTTCTCTCTCTCCCTCTTCTCTCTCTCTCCCTCTTCCCTTTTCTTCTCTCTCACTCTCTTTTCTCTCTCCCCATCCCTCTCTCTCTCCTCTCTCTCGTTCTTTAATGGACAGCTTAGTGGTTAGAACATTGCGCTCGCAATCTGACCACCCGGGTTCGATTCCCGTTGAAGGGGATATTTTCCTCTGGAGTTAACATCAGTGCGGACTCCACTCTCCCCAAAAGTCCTTCGGATGAGACTATAAATCGAGGCCCCGTGTGCGAACGCACGCAGATCATTTTGCGCCACGTTAAGTTCTGTTCCACTTTTCGTAAGAGTAGGCCATTGTGTGCCGGTGGGAACAGATGACAGAATTTACAAATCCGCATACACACGGGGACTGGATGTAAAAAAATGCACATAAGTGCTTATTTCATTATCCTCGATATACAAGAATAAAAGAAAAGAAAGAAAGAAAAAAAGGGCATGCGAATGTTTGTACCCCGTATCCCTGGCTCTCTCTGTCTCTCTCTGTCTCTCTCTGTCTCTCTCTCCGTCTCTGTCTCTCTATCTCTCTGTCTCTCTCTCTCTCCTCCCCTCTCTCTCGCTCTCGCTCTGTTTATCAATGCTAAGTGTATTTGTCACAACCATAAACCAGAATTATTGCGTGGTCTATGTTCACCAAGAAGACTAGACTAGTGGGAAGAAACTACATCCATTTATATATATAGGTGACACTCCCCCACGAAATGAGTCGCTTTGCACCTGACCCACTTTTTCTGCTAGGAGCCATTTTAGGCAGGTGGGGGTCAGGTTGTCGATTTTGAGATTTTGATGGATTATAAAACTATAGCCATTCTTCCACCTTGTACTGAAGTATCAAGGCGTGATTTTGTTTCCCTTTACTTTAAAAAATACGTTTAAGAAACACCCCAGTCCTCATTCTGACTACTTATTAGGATGTAAAATTTGTCAATGTTCTTATTTTGTTACTTTCTTTATTCGAGCATTTTGAGGTTGTGATAACTTTTCACAGAATTGTTATTTTTCCTTTTGTTGTACTGAATAACACTTTACAGCTGCTTAGTAATATGTTAGTAACTGGAAATGGAAATAGAATGTGGAGTCCCACAGGGATCAGTCCTGGGCCCTGTTCTCTTTACTCTATATACTGCTCCACTCTCACATATAATAAACAACCACCATATTGATCATCATTTCTACGCTGATGATACTCAACTTCAGTGTAGTGATACTGTTGAAAACTTGCTTTCCCTCTTGACAAATATGTCCTACTGCCTTCAAGACATTCAAAACTGGATGACTCAAAACAAGTTACAACTTAATGCCGATAAAATCGAAGCCATGCTCATAAGGACCCAACATAAACTTTCCTCTATCACAAAAACTTCAATAGAATTCGGCAATACGTCAGTTCCTTTGTCCAGCTCTGTGAAGTATTTAGGAGTAGTTCTTGACAACACACTCTCTATGAAAAAATTCATCACCCAGACCTGCCAGTCCTGCTACTATCAATTACTGCGCATAAGCGCGATTCGCAAGTATCTGTCCACTGATGCAACTTCCAAGCTTGTCACATGTCTCATTCTTTCACGTTTAGACTACTGTAATTCTCTTTTGGCTGGCCTACCAGCATCATCTATCCACTCTCTTCAATGCATACAAAACTCTGCAGCTCGACTGGTCCTAAGAAAGAAAGAAAAATCTGAGCACATCGATGACTCCTCTTTTTCGATCTCTTTACTGACTGCCAGTCTCACAAAGACTGGAGTATAAGATCAATGACCTCTGTTTCAAATGTCTCCACAAATCGGCATCCTCTTATCTCTGTAACTGTCTTCACCTGTACACTCCATCCCATTCCCTTCGTTCAGCCGCAGATACTTTGCGCTTTCGAACACCCAGATTCAAACAAACCACTGTTGGCCGTCGCTCTTTCTCTATTTCTGGTCCATCCACCTGGAATGATCTCCCTCTTTCACTTCGCCAAAAGCCTTCACTTGATACCTTCAAATCCAGCCTCAAAACACTTATTTCCTACCTAAGACTTTTCCCCTCATATCTGTCCCTAATTTTCAACAGCATCCTTCACCTCCTAAGTGTGTTTGCGAGTGTGTGTGTGTGTGTGTGTGGTGTGTGTGTGTGTGTGTGTGTGTGTGTGTGTGTGCTCACGCGTGGGTGCGCACATGGATTTGAAATCTGTTGAAATATCTATTGATCATTATGTTGAAATAGAGTTGCATGCGTGAAAATGAATTGAGTGCAAGCGCTTCGATTTGTTTGCTTTTACAAGATTCAGCGCTATATAAATTCCATATATTATTACTATTATTAGTAGTAGTAACTAAAACTGACTTCCGGTGCACTAAGATTCCTTTTGTGGCGGATGGTCACTGATTCAACGTCTTTGTTGGTGTTTTATCGATACAAAATGTTATTACCTTTTACCCCCCCAAAAAATCAGGGAGATAGAAATAAGTAGAGTACCTCATGTGGTATTTAACTTTCCCAACGATATATCGTGTCTCTTGTCTCTCTGTCTGTCTGTCTTTATGTCTGTCTGTCTGTCTGTCTGTATTTATGCCTATTATCTGCCTGTCTCTCTTTTTGTTTGAGGACTGGGTGAAAATAACTCTTTACACTTGCTC
>CM054147.1:54362396-54377396 GCA_028751875.1 Rapana venosa | reverse complement strand
AAATCAGAAGACACACGATGGTAAGTATGGAGAGGAATGGAGGAGGAAGATGAAGAGGAGGAGGAGGAGGAGACGAAGGAGGAGAAGGAGGAAGAGGAGAGGAAGGAGGGAGGAAGGGGAGAATTTGAAGAAGAAGAAGAAGAAGAAGAAGAAGAAGAAAAGAAGAAGAAGAAGAAGAAGAAGAAGAACAACAACAACAACAACAACAACAACAAGTATTGCGAAGAAGAAGAAGACGAAGAAGAAGAAGAAGAACAACAACAACAACAAAAACAACAACAACAACAACAACAAGATACCAAGACAATTTTCTCAGGAAAACTAAAAACAGACAGATGGGGGGGGGGGGGGGGGGAATTGGGGGGGGGATGGGGGGGGGTGGGGACCAAGGTAATTTCCATAAGTGAGAAAATTGAGAACCTCTGGAACAAGAGAGACTGAAGTGAGTATGCTTAATGGTGTGTGTGTGTGTGTGTGTGTGTGTGTGCGCGTGTGTGTGATCACTTTTATCTTTCCTCGACAACAGACACGATAGCCGGGTGGTTAAAACCGTTCCACTTCAAGCCCATGGGTCCATGAAGTTCCGGGTTCGAATCTCGGCTGTAGCGTTTGGTGAATTTAAGTTTGGTGGGGTTTTTTTAACGATTTTCCAGGTCAACTTCAAGTGCAGACCTGCCAGTGCTTTCATTTATTTATTTATTTTTTATATCGAGGATAATGGAATAAGCACTTATGTGCTTTTTTACATCATGTGGATCGGTGGTCTAGAGGTAACGCGCCTGTCTAGAATGCGAAAAGTCCGGGTCGGGTGTGTGCGTGGTTCGTACCCCGTTTGGGCCCGAAATTTTTCCCCATCCATTAGACCATGAGTGGTGGTCTGGGCGCTAGTCTTTCGGATGAGACGATAAACCGAGGTCCCGTGTGTTACACAAAATTTTCAGCGCACGTAAAAGAACCCACGGCAACAAGGGAGTTGTCCCTGGCAAAATTCTTAGAAAAAAGCCTCTCTGATAGGAAAACAAATACAGTTGCAGACCAAAAAAAAAAAAAAAAAAAAAAGAAAAAAAAAGGGTGGCGCTGCTCTTGTGGCGACGCGCTCTACCCGGGGAGAGCAGCCCGAATTTCACGCAGAGAAATCTCGTGACTTAAAGTGGTATAAAATAAATAAAATAAAATAAATAATAAATCCTGTCCACGTGTGTATGCGGTTTTGTAAATTCTGTCATCCGTTCCCACCAGGCACACAATGGCCTACTCTTACGAAAAGCGGAACAGGATTTAACGTGTGCGCAGGATGTTCTGCGTGCGTTCGCACACGGGGCCTCGGTTTATAGTCTCATCCGAAGGACTTTTGGGGAGAGTGGAGTCGGCACTGATGTTAACTCCAGGGGAAAATGTGTGTGTGTGTGCATGCAAGAGTTCTAAATATGCGCTTTAACGATTCCGAAATTCATGTCAGCGTTAATTGGATACGGAAGCACGAACGCATGCAGCATATATCACCGAAGTCGGAATGCGGCTACCTTCATGGTTGGGGGAAATTGGTGGTGTACGCAAAATCTCACCATTGGTGAACCTCGGAGCTCTAGAAACTAAAAACAAAAAAGCAGTAAGCATTTATTTTCATGAATCCTTTTTGTTCAAACATAGACAAATATAAACACATCCCTTGACCATCACAGTCATTACAATTTAGCGCAGAACCGTTCAGTGTTCATTTCCCTGCTGTCCTCTGTGGGCCTGTAAGTATAAATAGCGTCCACACTTTCTGGAAATTCTGTGCTAGGAATTCCCTCTTTTCTATCCCTCGCTTTCTTTCTGCCTGGTTCCTTTTCTTCCCCTCACCTTCTCCTTGTCTATTTTCTGCCTTCTTGGTCCATTCTCCTGCCTTGATTCCAAAAAGACTTGAAAGACAACAGTTCTCTCCCATGCCCATGTTGGATGTGCTGGGCCTTACTTGTCAGGGGCTTAACAGCAGCGCAGCGTATTTTCGCTCATATGACAAGACAACAATAGTTGCTGTCTGAGCGTTCAATGACGAAGAAGAATAGCCCACTGACCTGTTTCGAAGAGATGTGTACATATCATTATGGAAATCTAATGATAATTAATTTTTATTAGTAATTACTTTTCAAACATTTTTCTTCCAGGGTTAGATTTATTTTTCACAATCTACTAGAAAATATCATTTTAGCAAAGTTTTTTTATTTTAAAAGCTTTATGCCAGGTAAATAAAGTAACATTATGATATGGTTCTGTTTGTTGCCAACACACACACACACGCGTGCACGCGTGTGCGCTCACATACACACTCATACACACACACACACACACACACACACACACACACACACAACACACACCAAACACACACACACACATCATCATCATCATCAAATTAAAACACAAAAATGTTGGAAATGAGGGAAAAAATGCTTACAGTGCATTTTCAGCGAAGCTTTAACAAATTAAAGCATTAATAGTTTAAAGTCCTTCCAACTAAGATTTTAATTCTAATTCTAATTTTAATCTGCACTTGTCTCTCTCATTTTTGTGCTGCAACGTAATTGGATATTTATTTGGGAATGAAGATGAAGAAGGAGGCAGAAAAGAGAGAGAGAGAGAGAGAGAGAGAGAGAGAGAGAGAGAGAGAGAGAGAGAGAGAGAGAGAGAGAGAGGAGGTGCTGTGAAAGATGTAAACTCCAACTGGAAAGAAAAGATATGTGACAGTGAGATACAGGGCGAATGACATAATTAGAGTGTTAGGGCTAGGACGAGCGCCCACGCACACACACACACACCACACACACACACACACACACACTACACACACACACACACCACACCACACACACACACACACACTGGCACACACATACACACACATGTACAGTTAGAAAGAAGAGAGAAAATGCTTGCAGCCCGTTTTCAGGCAAGCTTTAAAAAAAATTAAGCATTAATAGTTTTAAGTCCTTCCAACCAACATTGTAATTTTTATTTTAATCTGCACTTGTCACTCTGATTTTTGTGCTGCAACGTAATTGAATATTTATATGGGAAGGAAGATGAAAAAGAAGGAAGCAGAAGAGAGAGAGAGAGAGAGAGAGAAGAGAGAGAGAGGAGAGAGAGAGAGAGAGAGAGAGAGAGAGAGAGAGAGAGAGCGAGCGAAAGAGAGAGAGAGAGAGAGGTGCTGTGAAAGATGTAAACTCCAACTGGAATAAAAAGATAATGACAGTGAGATACAGGGCGAATGACATAATTTGAGTGTTAGGGCAAGGGCGAGCGCCCACACGTGCACACACACACACACACACAGGCACAGTTGGAAAGAAGAGAGAAAATGCTTGCAATGCGTGCATGCACACGCTTACACACACACACACACACACACACACACACACACACACACACACACACACACACACACACACACACATAAACACATGCACAGTTGGAAAAAAAAAAGGAGGAAATGCTTGCAGTCCATTTTCAGCAAAGGATAAACACAATGAAAGCATGAATAGTTTTAAGTAAATGCAACCACCATTGTAATTTCAATTTTAATCTGCACTTGTCGCTCTAATTTTTGTGCTGCAATTTAGTTGGATATTTATTTCGGAAGGAAGATGAAGAAGAAGGAAGCAGAAGAGAGAGAGGTTGAGAGAGAGGGAGGGATAGAAAGAGGGCGAAAGAAGGGGGGGGGGGGGGGGTCGTGCTGTGAAAGATGTAAACTCCAACTTGAAAAAAAAAGATAAGTGACATTGAGATACTGGGGGACTGACATGATTTAAGTCTTAGGGCTAGGGCATGTGCGTGCACACGCATACACACACACCACACACACACACACACACACACAACCCCACACACACACAACACACACACCCACACATGACAGTTGGAAAAAGGGAGGAGAAAATGCTTGCAGGCATTTTCAAGGAAGCTTAAAAAATAATGAAACATTAATAGTTTTAAGTAATTGCAACCAACATTGAAATATCCATTTTAATCTGCACTTGTCTCTAATTTTTGTGCTGCAACGTAATTGATATTATTTGGGAAGGAAGATGAAGAAGAAGGAAAGAGTTGAGAGAGAGAGGAGAAGAGAGAGAGAGAGTGAGAGAGAGTGGGGGAGGGGGTGTTGAAAGATGGTAAACTGCCAACTCTGGAAAAAAAATGGTGAAGTGCCTGACAAAGGGACGAAATGATTAGAGTGTTTGGCAAGGGCAATGGGCGTGCACACACACATCACACACACACCACACTCAACACACACCACACACACCAAAACACAACACACACACACACACACAACACATGCCAAACACACACACACATTATCATCATCATCAAATTAAAACACAAAAATGTTGGAAGTGAGGGGGAAAAATGCTTACAGTGCATTTTCAGCGAAGCTTTAACAAATTAAAGCATTAATAGTTTTAAGTCCTTCCAACCAAGATTTTAATTTTAATTCTAATTTTAATCTGCACTTGTCTCTCTCATTTTTGTGCTGCAACGTAATTGGATATTCATTTGGGAATGAAGATGAAGAAGGAGGCAGAAAAGAGAGAGGGAGAGGAGAGAGAGAGAGAGAGAGAGAGAGAGAGAGGGAGAGAGAGAGAGAGAGAGAGAGAGAGAGAGAGAGAGAGAGAGGTGTTGTGAAAGATGTAAACTCCAACTGGAAAGAAAAGATAAGTGACATTGAGATACAGTGGGAATAATTTGAGTGTTAGGGCTAGGGCAAGCGCCCACGCACACCACACACACACACACACAACACACACCACACACCACACACCACACACACACACACACACACACATGCACAGTTGGAAAAAAAGGAAAAAGGGAAGAAAATGCTTGCAGCCCATTTTCAGCAAAACTTAAAAACAATGAAAGCATTAATAGTTTTAAGTAATTGCAGCTAACATTGCAATTCCCATTTTTAATCTGCACTTGTCGCTCTGATTTTTGTGCTGCAATTTAATTGGACATTTATTTCGGAAGGAAGATGAAGACGAAAGAAGCAAAAGAGAGAGAGGTTGAGAGAGAGGGAGGGGGAAAAAGAGGGCAAAAGAGGGGGGGTCGTGCTGTGAAAGATGTAAACTCCAACTTGAAAAAAAAAGATAAGTAACAGTGAGATACTGGGGGACTGACATGATTTAAGTCTTAGGGCTAGGGCATGTGCGTGCACACGCATACACACACACACACACACACACACACACACACACACACACACACACACACACACACACACACACACACACACACACACACACACACACACACACACACACATGTACAGTTGGAAAGAAGGGAGAAAATGCTTGCAAGGCATTTTCAAGGAAGCTTAAAAACAATGAAAGCATTAATAGTTTTAAGTAATTGCAACCAACATTGAAATATCAGTTTTAATCTGCACTTGTCACTCTAATTTTTGTGCTGCAACGTAATTGATATTGATTTGGGAAGGAAGATGAAGAAGAAGGAAGCAGTTGAGAGAGAGAGAGAGAAAGAGAGAGAGAGAGAGAGAGAGGGGGGGGGGGGTGCTATGAAAGAGGTAAACTGGAACTCTGGAAAAAAGATAGTGACAGTGGGACACAAAGGGACCCAAATGATTAGAGTGTAAGCAAGCGCGTGGGCGTACACACACACTTACCCCACACACACAACACACACACACACACACACACACACACACACACACACACACACACACACAACACACAACACACATACACACACACACACACACACAACACAGAAAACATGTTGCGCACACTTAAATCCTGTTCCTCTTTTCTGAAGTGTAGGACATTGTGTGCCAGTGGGAACTGATGACAAAATTCACAAAACTGCATACACACGGGAACTGGATGTAAACAAGACACGTGCTTATTCAATTATCCACGAAAAAAAAGAATAAAATGAATTAAAAAATAAAACAAACACACGCACGAAGACACAAACACACACACACACAAACCAACGCACGCACACATACACACACAAACACCAACACACACACACACACACAAAACTAACACTCACACACACAAAACCAAGACACACACACATACACACACACACAAAACCAACACACGCACACAAAGCTAACACTCACACACAAAAAACCAAGACACACACACACACAACACACACACACTCACACACACACACACACACCACACGCACACACACACACAACCACACGCACACACAACACACAAAAACCAACACATACACACACAACACCAACACACACCCACACCCCCCCCCCCACCCCACCACACAACACACACAAACACACACACACACCACATGCATGCATGCACACACGCGCGTGCGCATACACATGTACACACACATCTCCACAGACAAACAAACAGACAGACAGTTACACCAGCAAACAGACAACCAAACACACAGACCAAACAGAAAGACAAGGAAACAAAATTTTAAAATCCAGAACAGATGACGGTAAACTGCAAACAGAAGATTAGAGCCATTACATTTTTTTCCCCAGGCTATTCCAAAGGGCTGGAGTTCGCCTGTGATCAATCAAGCAAGGTAAAGATTTCCCAAAGGGCAGGAGAAAAAAAAAGAATGCTTTGATTATCCACAGTAAACAGTTTTTTATGGATCAGCTTGACATCCCTGTCCCCCTCCCTCCCCCCTCCCCTCCCCCTTTACCCCCTCCCCCTCTCCACTCAGTCCCTTGCCTTCATCCTTTTCAATTGATTAAAATGGATTTTTTTTTAAAATAGCTTTGGACTTGGTCATCATCAAACGCTCAGACAACAACTGTTTTGTTTTCTGTCATATGAGCGAAAATGGATTGTGCTGCCGTTAAGCGCCTGACAAGTCAGACCCAGCGCATCTGACTTGAGCATGGGGAAGATTTGTTATAATTTAAGTCTTCCTGGAAGAGAAGGGCAGGAAAATGAACCAAAAAAGGCAGAAAATAGAAAAGAAGAAGATTTTCAGGAAAGAAAAGGAACCAAGGCAGAAACAAAGAGAGGTATAGAAAAGAGGGAATTTCTAACATGGAATATTCAGAAGGTCAAAATGCTACTTACACAGACGTTTTTTTTATTGTTTGGTGTTGTTTTGTTTTTTTTACTATTATTCGCATGAAACACAAATCCTTCTCAATGCCTCGCTGCTTTTGCGCGCACACACACACACCACACACACAAACACACACACACACACATACACACACACACACACACACACTAAAACAAAAAAGAAATAATTACAGACAAAAGAACACATTCATACACACACACTTTAACACACACTTTAACACAAAAGAACAATTACAGACAAAAAAATACAGACATATTCACACACACACACACACACACACACACACACACAACACACACACACACACACACACACACACACCACACACACACACACACACATACATACACACTAATGTTTTTAAAAAAAAAATCACACCAGTGCTTATTTCATTATCATCAAAATAAAGAAAGAAATAAATTTTTAACATGTGTACAAAAAAAAGATAGATAGATAGATAGATAGATAGATAGATAGATAGAAAGAGATAAAAGATAAAACACACAGGGACAGCCAAAACAACAGGCAGGGAAAAAAAACACACAGACAGACATCAAGAGACATGACCAAACTTTGAACAACCCGACATATAACTTCCGGAATACCAGACAGTGTCAAAATAAAATTTCAGGCTTAAAAAACTTCGACCCTGGCATTCCATTGTTCCCATTCTTTTTTCCAACATTATTATCTCCCATACAGAGGTTATAGCTCTATAACATTACTCTCCTGTTCTTGGGGGTTTTGGAGGGAAGTTCCTTTCTGGTGTAAAAATTTTAAAGGGTATATTTGGTTTGTTGGGTTTTTATTCTGTTGCTTCTTGTGTGTGTGTGGCGGGGTGTATTTTTGTTATGGTAGAGTTCTCTGAGTAGGAGCTGGCCAGAGTTACCCCCCCCCCCAACCAAAAAAACAAGGAAAAAATATAAGGCTCTCATAGGATTCGATCCAGCAACCTCCCTGTTAGTAATCTGATGCTATAAACCCATTATGACCTGGTGACTTGTAAGCTTGTTGGTGGTGATGGTGGTGATTCACTTGGGGTTTTCTTGTTGTTCTTTTGCTACCTTATTTTTTGTGATGTGATCAGGATTGTTATTGCTGAATTTAAGCTTTTTGTTTCAACTTCGCAACAAACTTGGTCTAGAATTGTTTGGTCCTTAGGAAGCTGACAATGCCAGGATGTTATGATGTCACCAGTGAGAGGAGCCCTCTGTGTTTTGTGTGTGTGTGTGTGTGTGTGTTACAGACCAAAAAACCGCACCTGACCACATGCACAATCACATACTCAAACACAAACACACACACCACAACACACATAATTACAGACAAAAGATTACACACACAACATACATACATCCCCCCATACACCCATATGCACACACACACACACACACACACACACACACACACAAGAAGTACAGACAAACAAACAGAGCAAAAGTCAGGACCAAAGTTTGAACAACAGGGACATATAACTTCCAGCAGACCAGACAGTGTAAAAATAAAACAACAGACTTCAAAACCTTCAACCAACCCCCTAAAAAACCCTAGCATTCCAGTGTTCCCATTCTTTTTCCCACATTATCATCCTCCCTAGAGATGTTGTAGCCCTATAACATTACTTTCCTGTTCTTGGGGATTTTTGGGGGGAAGGTTATTTCTAGGTAAAGCTTAAAGGGTATTTTTAGTTTGGTTGGCTTTTTATTTCTGTTGCTTCTTTTGTGTGTGGAGGTTTTGTTTCTCTTACAGGAGAGTGTCTCTCAGTAGGAGCTGGCCAAAGTCTCTCACTCCCCACCAAAAAACAAAAGAAACAAAAACGATCATGAGATTCGAATCTGCAACCTTCCAGTTAGTAATCTACTGCGCTTAACCAATTGATAGATAGATAGATAGATAGATAGATAGATAGATAGATAGATAGATAGATAGATAGATAGTATAAGATAGATAGATAGATAGATAGATGGATGGATGAATGGATAGATAGATAGATAGATAGATAGATAGATAGATAGATAGATAGATAGATAGATAGATAGATAGATAGATAGATAGATAGATAGATAGATAGATAGATAGATAGATAGATAGATAGATAGATAGATAGATAGATAAAACACACAAGGACAGCAAAACAGACAGGCAGAAATCAAGAGACATGACCAAACTTTGAACAACCCAGACATATAACTTCCAGCAGACCAGACAGTGTAAAAATAAAACTTCAGACTTCAAAAGCTTGACCCTAGCATTCCATTGTTCCCATTCTTTTTCCCCTACATTATCATCTTCCCTACAGACGTTGTAGCCCTATAACATTACTCTCCTGTTCTTTGGGTTTTCCAGAGGGGAGATTGTTTCTAGGGTAAAGCTTAAAATGTATTTTGGTTTGTTTGGTTTTTATTGCTGTTGCTACTGTTTTTGTATGTGTGTATTTTTATTTCTCTTACAGGAGAGTGTCTCTCAGTAGGAGCTGGCCAAAGTCTCTCACTCCCCACCAAAAAATAAAAGAAAAAATGTGACTCTCATGGGATTTGAACCAGCAACCTTCCTGTTAGTAATCTAACGCGATAAACCCATTGTGCCACAGTGGCTTGTACATTTGTTGTTGTTGTTACCACACACACATGCACATGCTACAAAACAAAATACAATTATAGACAAAAGAATTCACCCCCACCCCCACCCCCCTTGCTACACACAACACACACACAACACACACTCACACACACACACACACACACACACTACATACACACACGCTTACGTGAACATCCTACAAAACAAAATACAATTACAGACACAAAAGAATTCACCCTCCTGCCACAAAAACACACACACACACACATATAAAAAAAAAAAAGCATGATCATTGCTTTCTCCATTACCCTAAAAATAAAAGAAAAAAAGAAAAAAAATCATATGAAAAAGTAAAACACACAAACAGGCAGACAAAAAGGCAAGCAAACAGACACACAGAAAAACAAACAGACACACAGACAAACAAACAGACACAGCCAGATACAAGACCAACCTTTGAACAACCCAGACATTGAACTTTCAGCAGACCAGACAGTGGACAAATAAAGCAACAGACTTCAGAACCTTTGACCAGCCCCACAAAAAACCCTCCCATTTGGTTGTTCTCATTTTTTCCATCATTATTATCTTCCCTACAGAGGTTGTAGCCCTATAACATTATTCCTGTTCTTGGGGTTTATTGGGGGCAAGTTTGTTTCGGGGTAAAGCTTAAAGGGTATTTTTGGTTTGTTTGACTTTTATTTCTGTTGCTACTGTTTTTGTGGGGGGGGGGGGATTTTTATTTCTCTTACAGGAGAGTGTCTCTAAGTAGGAGCTGGCAAAGGTCTCTCACTCCCCACAAAAGAATAAAAGAAAAAATTGTGACTCTCATGGGATTTGAACCAGCAACCTTCCTGTTAGTAATCTAAGGCAATAAATCCATTGTGCCATAGTGGCTTGTACATTTGTTGTTGTTGTTGTTGTTGTTACACACACACACACACACACACACACACACACACGCACACACGTGCACGTGCTACAAAACAAAATACAATTATAGACAAAAGAATTCACCCCCACCCCCCTACCCCTTGCTACACACAACACACACCACACACAAAACACACACACACACAACACACACACACACACATATGAAACACGTGAACATCCTACAAAACAAAACACAATTACAGACAAAAGAATTTACTCTCCTGCCACACAACACACACACACATAAATATAAAAAAGAAAAAATTATAAACCAGTGCTTTTTCCATTACCCTAAAAATAAAAGAATAAAATAAAAACAAAAATATCCAATGAAAAAGTAATACACACAAACAGGCATACAAACAGACAAACAAACAGACACACAGACAAACAAACAGATACAGCCAGATACAAGACCAAACTTTGAACAACCCAGACATATAACTTCCAGTAGACAAGACAGTGTAAAAATAAAATTTCATGCTTCAAAAACTTCGACCATCCCCTAAAAAAACCCTAGCATTCCATTGTTCCCATTCTTTATCCAACATTATTATCTCCCCTACAGACATTGTAGCTCTATAACATTACTCTCCTGTTCTTGGGTTGTTGTTGTTTGTGTTGTGTTGGGGTTTTTTTGTGGGGGTGGGGGGTGGGGGGGGGGGGGGGGGGGGGGGGGCATTTCGTTTCCGTTTCCGGGGTAAATCTTAAAGGGTATTTTCGGTTTGTTTGGTTTTTATTTCTGTTACTTATGTTTCGTGTGCTGGGGTTTTCATTTCTCTTACTGGAGAGTGTCTGAGTTGGAGATCGCTAAAGTCTCTCACTCCACACCAAAAAAACAAAAGAAAAAAATGTGACTCTCATGGGATTTGAACCAGCAACTTTCCTGTTAATAATCTAATGCAATAAATCAATTGTGCCATAATGGCTTGTGCATTTCTTGTTGTTGTTACTCACCACACGCGTGCACATGCTACAAAACAAAATACAATTATAGACAAAAGAATTCACCACCACCACACACCCTCTGCCACACACACAACACACACACAACACACACATAAACACACACACACACACACATGTGCACATGCTACAAACAAAATACAATTACAAATAAAAGAGTTTACCCTCCTGCCACATAACACACACACACATATGGAAAAAGAAAAAAGCATGAACCATTGCTTTTTCCATTACCCTAAAAATAAAAGAATAAAATAAAAACAATAATATAAAATGAAAAAGTAAAACACACAAACAGGCAGACGAACAGACAAACAAACAGACACACAGACAAACAAACAGATATAGCCAGATACAAGACCAAACTTTGAACAACCCAGACATATAACTTCCAGCAGACCAGACAGTGTAAAAATAAAATTTCAGGCTTCAAAATCTTCGACCAGCCCCCTAACAAAACCTAGCATTCCATTGTTCCCATTCTTTTTTCCAGCATTATTATCTTCCCTACAGACATTGTAGTCCTATAACATGACTCTCCTGTTCTTGGGGTTTTGGGGGGGAAGTTCATTTCTGGGGTAAAGCTTAAAGGGTACTTTTGGGTTTTTTTTTATTTTTTATTTCTGTTGCTTCTTTTTCTGTGTGGAGGTTTTGTTTCTCTTACAGGAGAGTGTATCTCAGTAGGAGCTGGCCAAAGTCTCTCACCTCCCACCAAAAAACAAAAGAAACAAAAACTATCATGAGATTCGATTCTGCAACCTTCCAGTTAGTAATCTACTTCACTAAACCAATTGGACCTTGTTGGTGCATTGTAAGGTGTTTTTGTTGTTGTCACAAACACATACACACTCACACATTCACACACACATTCACCCACCCACACACATACACTAAAACAAAAAAGAAACAATTACAGACAAAAGAACACATTCACACACACACACACACACTTTAACACAAAAAAACAAGTACAGACACAAAAAATACAGACACAGAACACACACACACTCACACTCACTCACACACACACAACACACAATCACACACACATACATACATACTAATGTTTTTTAAAATAAAAAAGCACACCACTGCTTATTTCATTATCATCAAAATAAAGATGAAAGAAGTTTTTAAAATGTGTACATATATACATATAGATAGATAGATAGATAGATAGATAGATAGATAGATAGATAGATAGATAGAGTAGGATAGATAGATAGATAGATAGATAGATAGATAGATAGATAGATAGATAGATAGATAGATAGATAGTAGAGGTAGGTAGGTAGGTAGGTAGGTAGTAGTAGATAGTAGATAGATAGATAGATATAGATAGATAGATAGATAGATAGATAATAGATAGATAAGATAGATAGATAGATAGATAGATGGATGGATAGATAGATAGATGGATGGATAGATAGATGAGAGAGATAAAACACACAGGGACAGCAAAACAGACAGGCAGAAAAACAGACACACAGACAGACATCAAGAGACATGACCAAACTTTGAACAACCCAGACATATAACTTCCAGCAGACCAGACAGTGTAAAAATAAAACTTCAGGCTTCAAAAGCTTGACCCTAGCATTCCATTGTTCCCATTCTTTTTTCCCCTACATTATCATCTTCCCTACAGACGTTGTAGCCCTATAACATTACTCTTCTGTTCTTGGGGTTTTCGGGAGGGTAGGTTGTTTCTAGGGTAAAGCTTAAAGTGTATTTTGGTTTGTTTGGTTTTTATTGCTGTTGCTACTGTTTTTGTGTGTGTGGATTTTTATTTCTCTTACAGGAGAGTGTATCTCAGTAGGAGCTGGCCAAAGTCTCTCACTCTCAACAAAAAAGAAAAAGAAAAAAATGTGACTCTCATGGGATTTGAACCAGCAACCTTCCTGTTAGTAATCTAACCTGATAAACCCATTGTGCCATAGTGGCTTGTACATTTGTTGTTGTTGTTACACACACACACGTGTATGTGCTACAAAACAAAATACAATTATAGACAAAAGAATTCACCCCCACCCCTACCCCCCTTGCTACACACAACACACACACACACACACACACACACACCGCTTACGTGAACATCCTACAAAACAAAATTCAATTACAAACAAAAGAATTTACCCTCCTGCCACACAACACACACACATATATATAAAAAAAAAGAATAAAGCATGAACCATTGCTTTTTCTATTACCCTACAAATAAAAGAATAAAATTAAAATAAAAATATCAAATGAAAAAGTAAAACACACAAACAGGCAGACAAACAGGCAAACAAACAGACACACAAATAAACAGATACAGCCAGATACAAGACCAAACTTTGAACAACCCAGACATATAACTTCCAGCAAACCAGACAGTGTAAAAATGAAATTTCAGACTTCAAAAACTTGGACCAGCCCCTAAAAAAACCTAGCATTCCATTGTTCCCATTCTTTTTTGAACATTATCATCTCCCCTACAGACATTGTAGCTCTATAACATTACTCTCCTGTTCTTGTGTTGTTGTTGTTTTTGTTTGGTTGTTGTTGTTTTTTTGGGGGGGGCATTTCGTTTCTGGGGTAAAGCTTAAATGGTATTTTGGGTTTGTTTGGTTTTTATTTCTGTTACTTTGGTTTTGTGTGTTGTTTTCATTTCTCTTACTGGAGTGTGCCTGAGTTGGAGATGGCCAAAGTCTCGCACTCCCCACCAAAATAACAAAAGAAAAAATATGACTCATGAGATTTGAACCAGCAATCTTCTTATTGTTAATCTAACATGCTAAACTCATTGCCCCCATGTGGTATGTAAGCTTTGTTGTTGTTGTTTGTTTTATTCTTTTGATGTCTTCCTTTTTGTGATGTGGTAAAACTGAGAAAGGCAAGTGGTATAGATGACATATCAGCTGAGATGTTAAAAACTGGTGACAAAATTGTAATAACGTTTTTGGTCAGATTATTTAATATAATCTTTTCATCTGGTATTTATCCCAAAGAGTGGTCCAAGGCCATAATTATACCAAGCCACAAAAAAGGAGACCACGATAATGTTGACAATTACAGGGGAGTTTCCCTCTTAAGTATTATATCTAAGTGTTACACATCTATCTTAAATTCAAGACTTTATAAATGGCTAGAAAGTAATAATATGATTTCAGAAAGTCAGGGAGGATTCAGGAAAGGATACCTCAACTGTGGATCAGATATTCAACTATATGCAGTTTTTCAGAAATGCATGCAAAAAAGGGGGAGAAAATTATATGTTGCTTTTGTTGACTTTAGGAAAGCATTCGATTCTGTTCGCCATGATAAGCTTCTTCAATGTATGAAAAAACAAGGTGTGAAAGGAAAATTTATGGTATGCTTGAAATCAATGTATTGTGCATTACTGTCATGTGTGCGTGCAAACAATGAGTTTACAGA
>CM054147.1:54349680-54354680 GCA_028751875.1 Rapana venosa | reverse complement strand
ACGCTCCAGACTGGATCAAACTCAATTCCAGCCTGTGCCTCCTGATCCCCAGTTCACTGGCACTCCTCTCTTTTCCTTCCATCCCACAAGTGAAAAAGAAAAATCATGACAATTCTGAAGGAAATGACTATAAAATCATGCGACCTTGATCCCATACCTGCTCCTGTTTTCTCACAATGCCTTCCACAACGTGTGCCTATTATCACTAAAATAGTAAACTCATCTCTTCAGTCAGGAAATTTTCCATCAGCTCTTAAAACAGCAATAGTGACACCTCTACTAAAAAAGCACGACCTCGATCCCAACATTCTGAAGAATTATAGGCCTGTCTCAAACTTACCCTTTGTCTCTTAAGTACTAGAAAAAGTTGTTCTCAAACAGCTCAACAGTCACCTTCATTCCAATGATCTTCTTCCCACTTTTCAGTCTGCCTATCGCCCCAACCACAGCACCGAAACCACCCTAGTCCACACTTTAGATACACTTCTACTTGCTTCCGATATAGGAAAAATCTCCCTCCTCACTCTTCTTGACTTATCTGCAGCCTTTGATACCATATATTACTCAATTCTTCTTTCTCGCCTCCAAAATAGGTTTGGTATTAATGGCACAGCCCTCACCTGGTTTACTTCATACCTCACAGACCGGTTCCAGAAAGTAATTGTAAACAAAATTCAATCAAAACCTGTCAAAATGGAATATGGAGTCCCGCAGGGATCAGTCCTGGGCCCTGTTCTCTTTACTCTCTACACTGCTCCACTCTCACATATAATAAACAACCACCCTATTGATCATCATTTCTATGCCGATGATACTCAGCTTCAGTGCAGCGATACTGTTGAAAACTTGCCTTCCCTCCTGACAAATATGTCCTACTGCCTTCAAGACATTCAAAACTGGATGACTCAGAACAAGTTACAACTTAATGCCGATAAAACCGAAGCCATGCTCATAGGGACCCAACATAAACTTTCCTCTATCGCAAAAACTTCAATAGAATTCGGCAATACGTCAGTTCCTTTGTCCAACTCTGTGAAGTATTTAGGACAACACACTCTCTATGAAAAAATTCATCACCCAGACCTGCCAGTCTTGCTACTATCAATTACGGCGCAAAAGCGCGATTCGCAAGTATCTGTCCACTGATGCAACTTCCAAGCTTGTCACATCTCTCATTCTTTCACGTTTAGACTACTGTAATTCTCTTTTGGCTGGCCTACCAGCATCATCTATCCACTCTCTCTTCAACGCATACAAAACTCTGCCGCTCGACTGGTCCTAAGAAAGAAAAAATCTGAACACATCACTCCTCTTCTGCGATCTCTTCACTGGTTGCCTGTCTCACAAAGACTGCAGTATAAAATCAATACCCTCTGTTTCAAATGTCTCCACAAATCTGCACCCTCTTATCTCTGTAACTGTCTTCACCTGTACACTCCATCCCGTTCCCTTCGTTCAGCCGCAGATACTTTGTGCTTTCGAACACCCAGATTCAAACAAACCACTGTTGGCCGTCGCTCCTTCTCTGTTTCTGGTCCATCCACCTGGAATGACCTCCCTCTTTCACTTCGTCAAAAGCCTTCACTTGATTCCTTCAAATCCAGCCTCAAAACACACTTATTTCCTACATGAGACTTTCCCCCCACATATCTGTCCCTAATTTTCAACAGCATCTTTCACCTTCTAAGTGTTGTTCCGTGTGTGTGTGTGTGTGTGTGTGTGTGTGTGTGTGTGTGTGTGTGTGTGTGTGTGTGTGTGTGTGTGTGTGTGCGCGTGCGTGCGTGTGTGCGTGCGTAGTGCGCGCGCATGGATTTGAAATCTGTTGCTCATTATGTTTAAGGAGAGTTGCATGCCTGTAAATGACTGAGTGCAAGCGCTTCGATTTGTTGTTTTTTTACAAGATTCAGCGCTATATAAATTCCATATATTATTATTATTATTATTATTATTACAATACATCGACATGTTAGGACAAAATGTGTATCACATTGAACGCATTGGTTTACAATCTTCGTAGTCATTGAAGTATTAATCTGCACTTTACAGCACACACACACAAAAAGCTCAAAGCAACGAACACCTTTTCAAAAACATCAAATCAAATGGATAAATGCATTAATGTAAACAAACAAACTACCACTTTCATCTTCTTTAGAGGATTTCAAAGAATCGCACTTTGCCTCCTATTTACTGCATGGAAAACAAATCTGGACAGATTGTGTCTGTGATTTCTATTTGTTGCTTTCAAAAGCGCATGTACAGAAACATTTACTGCTTCTTTTAGAAATTTTAAGAGACAGAGGTAGAGGGAGAGAGAAACAGAGACAGAAACAGAGAGAAACAGAGACAGTGAGAAAGTGAGAGAGAGAAGGAGAGAGAGAGAGAGAGAGAGAGAGAGAGAGAGAGAGAGAGAAGGGGAGAGAGAGAGAGAGAGAGAGAGAGAGAGAGGAGAGAGAGAGAGAGAGAGGAGAGAGAGGAGAGAGAGAGAGAGAGAGAGAGAAATAAAGCAGACAGACACGAAAACTTTCTTTAAAGAAAAATTTACTTACGAGAGAATCGAGACTCATTTAGATGCAAGATAAGACAGAAAAATCCCTCAAATAACCGAAGTAATAATAAGAAACAAAGCAACCTTTAATCAGCCATAGAAGAAGATGGAGAAGAAGAAGGAGAAGAAGAAGAAGAATTGCGAAAAAGGATTGCGGAGAAGGAGAAGAAGAAGAAGAATGCAGAAAAAAAGGAGAATGCAGAAAAGAAGAAAAACTGCGAAGAAGAAGAAGAAGAAAAAGAAGAAGAAGAAGAAGAAGAAGAAGAAGAAGAAGAAGAAGAAGAAAGAAGAAGAAGAAGAAGAAGAAGAAGAAGAAAAAGAAGAAGAAGAAGAAAAAGAAGAAGAAGAAGAAGAAGAAGAAGAAGAAGAAGAAGAAGAAGAAGAGAAGAAGAAAATGAAGAAGAAGAAGAAGAAGAAGAAGAACGCAAAGTAGAAGAAGAAGAACCGCAAAGTAGAAGAAGAAGAAGAAGAAGAAGAAGAAGAAGAAGAAGAAGAAGAAGAAGAAGAAGAAGAAGAAGAAGAAGAAGAAGAATTTCCAATGTGTTGCTGTGACGATGCCATATTTTCCAACAGCCCAATCACAGATTTCAACTCAGAGCACTCGCTTTCCCCTAAGCCAAGTTAAGCAGCATCGAACGTGGTTACCACTTGTATGGGTGACCGTTTGCGCGCCTTGGCTTCAGTACAGTCCCCCCAGCTCACCCAGCTGTAAATGGGTTACCTGCCTCTTTAGGGTCAGGGAAGGTAAAGCAGCGAAGGAGAGGAGATTGGCGCCGTCCTCAATATGCTGGCCCTAGAGAAGTGAGGTCTCTGACGCCTCGCTCCCTACGACCTTATAGGTTATGGGACACCTTTATCTTTAATACAAACAGATTTGTTCACGATAGGGTTTTTTATGAATAATTATCTTTTTAATAAAACTTAGAACCAGACAGAAAAAAGAAGGATGGGAAGACAACCTCAAACGGGGGACTGGTTTTGAGCGGAATGACATATTGTGGAAAAGCTGAGAACTGCCAGAAGTGGAGGAAGTTGGTTGTAACATCTTCAGTGATGCCTCAGTATATATATATATATATATATATTATATATATATGTATACATATATATACATACATACAAACATATATACTATAATTAATATATATATATATATTATATATATATATATATATATTAAATATTATATAGATCTCTCTCTATCTATATCTATATATGCGTGTGTGTGTGTGTGTCCGTGTGTGCTCGTGTGCGTATATGATTGTATAATATGTATTATATATAATAATATATATATGAGAGAGACAAAGAAAGAAAAAGACAGAGGCAGATAGACAAAGACAGAGAGAGGAAAAGAGACAGAGAGATACACAGAGATACAGAGAAACAGACAGACAGAAAAACACAAGGAGAGAAAGACAGAGATAAAAAGAAACAGAAAGAAAAACACGCTAACAGAAACAGACACAACAAAAGAGAGTGAGCGAGGGATTAAAAAACAAAAATCCCCTGAAAAAATGAAACAAAGAGAACAAATTCAAAAAGCAAGACCCCAAGAGATAAAGTAATATAAAATTTATCCATTAAAGCAAAACTGAATTACGTAGATTGCCTATTACGAAACAGATCCATCTTGATAAATGACACAAAGAAAGTGTATCCAGGAAAGTGGGCAGAACATTTTGACCCCCCACCCCCCACCCAACAACAGAAAAATACAACCAAAAACAACAACAAGATCATGACACCGACGACACAGACGACAACAAAGAAGAAAACATTCTTGAACAAGAGTGCAGAGGAGAAAGAGAAGAAGAAGAAGAAGAAGAAGAAGAAGAAGAAGAAGAAGAAGAAGAAGAAGAAGAAGAAGAAGAAGAAGAAGAAGAAGAAGAAGGAGGAGAAGAAGAAGAAGAAGAAGAAGAAGAAGAAGAAGAAGAAGAAGAAGAGAAGAAGAAGAAGAAGAAGAAGAAGAAGAAGAAGAAGAAGAAGAAGAAGAAGAAGAAGAAGAAGAAGAAGAATGTTCCAATGTGTTGCTGTGACGATGCCATATTTTCCAACAGCCCAATCACAGATTTCAACTCAGAGCACTCGCTTTCCCCTAAGCCAAGTTAAGCAGCATCGAACGTGGTTACCACTTGTATGGGTGACCGTTTGCGCGCCTTGGCTTCAGTACAGTCCCCCCAGCTCACCCAGCTGTAAATGGGTACCTGCCCTCTTTAGGGTCAGGGAAGGTAAAGCAGCGAAGGAGAGGAGATTGGCGCCGTCCTCAATATGCTGGCCCTAGAGAAGTGAGGTCTCTGACGCCTCGCTCCCCTACGACCTTATAGGTTATGGGACACCTTTATCTTTAATACAAACAGATTTGTTCACGATAGGGTTTTTTTATGAATAATTATCTTTTTAATAAAACTTAGAACCAGACAGAAAAAAGAAGGATGGGAAGACAACCTCA
>CM054147.1:54327180-54344680 GCA_028751875.1 Rapana venosa | reverse complement strand
TCAGCAAAAGCTTTCTTCTGTTATATAAAGGAGTTCAGCGGCAGATTCTTTGTGCTTTCGTGCTCTCAGATTCAAACGAACAACTGTGGGCCCTCGCTCTTTTCTTGTTTCTGGTCCATGTATCTAGAATGATCTAATCTCTCTCTCTCTCTCTCTCTCTCTCTCTCTCTCTCCTCTCTCTCTTCTCTCTCTCTCCGTGTGTCTGTCGTCTGCTGTTTGTCTGTCTGTCTGTCTCTCGATATTATTGATCAAGTTGTTTTTGTTCCTAGATAGATGGCTTAATAAAAATGAAGCAAATCATTGCTTATTTAATGTACCATCTGAAAATAAAATTTTGACTTGACTTGACTTGACTCTCTCTCTGTCTGTCTCTGTCTCTGTATTTCTGTCTCTATCTCTGTCTGTCTGTCTGTCTGTCTGTCTGTCTGTCTGTCTGTCTCTCTCCCCTCTCTCTCTCTCTCTCTCTCTCTCTCTCTCTCTCTCCTCTCTCTCCCCCTCTCTCTCTCTCTCTCTCCCTACCAAAAGCCTACGTTTTGTACTTTCAAATCCAGCCTCAAATCCAGCACTTATTTCCTACCTCCTACCTGAGATGTTCCCCATATCTGCCTCTACGTTTTCAACAACCACCTCCATGTTCACCACCTTGCCTATGTAGACGGTTGTAGGCCTGTAAATCTTTTAAACTCAAACACTTTGATTTGTTTGCTTTACAAGATCCAGCGCTATATAGATTCCATAGGTAAGTAAATAAAGGGGTCCCTAACCATAAGGTCGTAGGAAGCGAGGCGTTTTGAGACCTTACTTCTCTAGGGGGCCCGCATATTGAGGGCGGCGCTCATCTTTCCCCTCCCTCGCTGCTTTTCTTTCCCTGACCCTAAGAGGCAGGTACCCATTTACAGCTGGGTGAACTGGGGAACTGTACTGAAGCCAAGACGCCCAAACGGTTACCCACCCAAGTGGTAACCACGCTCGATGCTGCTTAACCTTACTTAGGGGAAAGCGAGTGCTCCGACCACTGAGCTATCCCGTCCCCATACATTCCATACTTTATTATCATTATTATGATGACGCATGCGCAGGATCAACACTGTAGGAACACAAGCAGTCCTCATTTGATGAACATTTCCAACTTTCCCTAGTGACTACCTGGTATTGTTATAATTATGTCTTCAATTTCCCCCTCCCCCCCTCGAAAAACAACAACAACAACAAAAAACCAACAACAAAACACCCCAAATTCACAGGTAAATTTTTCATATTAAAAGAATCTGTAAAAAGCAGAGAATGTGTTTTTATTTAAATAAATGTTCATGGAGAAAGGGAAAAAACCATATTGTACTTAAATATGTCTTTCTTGGGTGTTTGATTCAGAACCTCTTGTAGCTGGTCATAAAATTCTTCTACGGCTTCATCTGTGCAGTCTGATGTAGGGGCGTATGCCTGTACTACAGTTATGTTAAAGGGGGTTGCTCTCAGGCGGATGGTAATAAGTCTGCTGGACACAGGCTGACAGCTCATGACGGTGTTCACGGTGTCTTTGTGAACGAGAAACCCCACGCCGTGTTCCTCGTTGTGCAAGGCGACTGGAACGCCAAGGTAGGAGAAGATGCATGGAAAGACTGGGAGGGCGTTTGTGGGCCACATTGTAATAACCAATCAAATGAAAGAGGCTTGAGACTCCTGGAGTTTGCCAGTAACAACCACCTCCAGCTAGTGAATACACTTGGCCCACACAAGAAATCCAGAAAATGGACATGGCATAGCCCAAATGGAGAACACCACAACCAAATAGATTACATCATGGTGAAAGACGGTTTCAGTCTAGCGTTAACATCGCACAGACACGAAGTTTTCCAGGAGCAGACATAGGTAGTGATCATGATCTTGTGATGATGACTTTCCGACTACGTCTAAAGAAAATCCACAAGCGGAACAACATCAGGATCAAATTTGACCTCGAGAAGCTGAAGGACCCAGAGTATTAGAAATTTTTCAATCAAGGATAGGTGGAAAGTTTGCAGCACTCACTGTGTTAGACTCAGACATAGACACACTGACGAATAGTTTTCAATACAGCAGTGACTGAAACAGCAAACGAGCTTCTTGGCAAACGCCGACCAGTCAAAAAAACCATGGGTCACACTAACATCCTACAAACTATGCGACAAGCGTAGAGAGTTGAAAGAAAAGAAAAATGAAACAAAAGAAAGAGCAGAACATTATAGGGCAGTCAACAAAAGAATCAGGAAGTCCATGACGGAGGCAAAAGAGAAATGGATCGTGAACAGTGCCAAGACATTGAAGAGAACATCAAGAAAAACAATAGCAAGAAAGCATATCAGCTGGTGAAAGACCTGACTAGCACGAAACAGAGAAAAAGGTTTAACAATCCAAGACAAAAATGGGAAGTGTCTCACTGACGACCAGGATATTCTGAAACAGATGGACAGAAATACTGCTCCGACCTGTATAACTATAGAACCGCAGGAGATCCAGAAGCCCTTAATGTACCCGAAAGCAAAGACACAGACAGTCACCCTATCCTCCGAGAAGAAGTGGAAACAGCAGTCAGATCGCTGAAAAGGGGAAGTCGCAGGGCTGAAACATTCAGCTGAGTTGGTCCAAGCGGAGGGGAAGCCATGATCAGCGCCCTACTAAGAATCTGCAACAAGATCGGGCAGACAGAAAATGGCCACCCCATGGACGCAGTCATCATCATCACCCTCCCCAAGAAAGGAAATCTACAACAATGCCCATAATTTACCGCACAATCAGCCTCATATGTCACCCAAGCAAGGTCATGCTGCAGATATAATATTGAATAGACTGAAGCCACAAGCAGGGGACCATCTTTTGCTGAGGAACAAGCAGGTTTCAGAGCAGGGCGCAGCACAACAGAACAGATATTAAACCCTCAGAATATTTATGTGAGCGGTACCTTCAACATCAACAAGACCTATACCACTTTATTTATCGATTTTAAGAAGGCATTTGAAGGGTGTGGCATGCACTTTGTGGGCAACCATGAACTTTTTACAGCATTCAAGCAAACCTGATCAGAGTCAATCAAACAGCTGTACAGCGAGGCCACCAGTGCAGTGTACTAAAACAACAACATTGGGAATGGTTTTCGAAAAAACAGTTGGAGTAAGGCAGGGCTTCTACTCTCACCCACTCTTTTCAACATCTTCCTTGAGAGAATCAGGGCTGATGCACTGGAACATCATGAAGAATCAGTCAGCATTGGTGGCAAAAACGATCACAAACCTCCGCTTCGCAGATGACATTGATGGAATACGGGATCAGAAAAAGAGCTTGCCAGCCTAACAGAAAAACTTGGATAAGGGCCCCCAAAACATACGGCATGGGGAAATCAGTGCAGAGAAGACCAAACTGATGACTAATAACACCAACGGCATTAGCACGATATCAGGGTTAATGACCTGAAGCTGGAAACAGTTCAAAGCTTCAAGTACCTGGGGGCCATTGTATCCGACCGGGATCCAAGCCAGAAGTATTATGCAGGACTGCACAGACAATAACAGCTTTGTCAAAACTAAAACCCATCTGGAGGATAAGAATATCTCACTTATTCCCAAGATCAGACTAATGCCTCCCTTGTCATATCCATATTTCTGTATGCCTGTGAATCATGGACCCTGACTGCAGATTTGGAGAGGGAAGAGTACAGGGCAGTGGAGATGAGATGCTTTCGGAGACTCCTTGGCATCTCCTACAAAGACCACATAAGCACGAAAGCGTGCATAACAGAATCCCGCAAAAACCCTTGACCCTATGAGAACCTTCTAAAAGATCGTGAAAAAGCGTAAACTTAAGTGGTATGGGCATGTCACAAGATCCCAAAGGGAAATTTCAAAGACGTTTTGCAAGGCACTGTCCAAGGGGGAAGAAGAAGAGGCAGACCAAGGAAGAGCTGGGAGGATAACATCAGTGAATGGACAGGCCTAGAACTAAACAAAACCCTGAGAAAGGCAAAACAGAGAGAAAATTTGGGGGGAAACGGGTTCTGAGTTTTTTAAAGGGTCCCCCCACGTCGTCAGACTAGGGGACAGTAGATAATGATGATTAAATATTTTTAAAGTATCTTTTTTTTCCGACATCATGACCCGCCGAGCAAACCCAGGAGTGTAGCCTTGTCTGCAGATCGTTCTGTTCTTGGGGAAAGGGAATTTGGGGGAGGGGGGATGAGGGGAGGGCGGGGGAGGAAATGAGAAGAGGGGGGGGGGAACTCTCTCAAGAAATTATAGAAGTTGTATTTTATTTTTCATGACTGTTACCGGGCATACAATAACGTCCCTAAATAAAGCTGCTATAATAAGCAGGCAAAAGCAGTAACACTACAGAAGTAACAGAAGCAACAACACAGCAACAATGGGATCCTGGTGGTTAACTTTGCGCATTGCATCGTGATCTGCTAAACCGGGGGTTCGAACCCCCTTTTCCCCGGGGGTTAAAAAAAAAGCATTATGCCACGTAATTTAGGGCAGTTTTTCTGCGGAAAAGGGCTGCTCTCCCAGGGGAAGCACGTCCCCACAAAGCAGGCCCCCACCTTATTGCTTTATTTTCTTGTTAAAACTGTTAACATCAGGCCGATTTGTTTTGTTGCTTTACAAGATTCAGCGCTATATAAATTCCATACATTATTATTATTATTTTATCATTATTACATTATTTATTATTATTTTATTTTTTATTATTATTTCCCCAAAAATGTCCTTCGAAAGATTTTAAAAAACCGAGTCTTGCGTGTGAACGCACGCAAAAAAACTCGCACACGCTAATACCTATTCCGTTTTTGAGAAGAGAAGGCCCCATTGTGTTCAGGGCAACGGATAAAAAAATTCACCATATCATACACACGGAGACTGGAATAAAAATGCACACTGGCTTTTTCCATTAAAGGGTAAAGTTTTTAAATAACCTTTCAAGGTCGGGGGTGAGCGAGGCGTCAGAACCTCAGTTCTAAAAGGGGGCACATATTGAGGGCGGCCCCCCATCTCCTCTCCCTCGCTGTTTTCCCTTTCCCTCCCCTAAAGGGGGCAGGTCCCCAATTACCTGGTGAGGGGGGGGGGCGTACGAACCAAGGCGAGCAAACAGTCCCCCATCCCTGGAAACCCACGCTCGACGCTGCTTAACTTGGGGGGGGGGGGGAAAGCGAGTGCTCCGACCACTGAGCACCCCGTCCCAACTTATAAATATATTAATAAAAAAAAAAACACCGTTTTTTTTAGCGTGGTAAAGAAACGTTCTTTTGTTTTTTAGAAGAAAAAAAAAACGAAAAAAAAAAACAAGAAATAAAACTACCGCATTCAAAACAAAACCAAAACAACCACAAAAACAACAACAAAATCTTAAAACACAACACCACAAATAACAACCAAATAAGAACAATGGCATGAAAGGGGGCGGGTAAGGGGGGGGGTGATGGGGGGAGGGTAGGGGGTAGAATGAAATGGAGGTAATTCAGAATTTTTGGATGGACTTATTTTTTTTCCTTGCTAGCATTCTGGGGTTTACCATGGTAATTTTGCGTATGCGTTTTTTTTTTGAAAAATTGCCCACTATAAAGGGTTTAGCCGATTCCAAATTGGGGGATGTTTGCGGGGGTTTTTTCGTGTTTCCAAACGCGACACAAATTTACGAATTTTTAAAGTGTCTATGTGATCTTCTGCATGAATATAAATTATATATAATATAAATATTATAAACAAAATTAAAGGGCATTGGAGGTTGCACTTGAAGTTCCCCGGAAAGTCGTAAAAAATCCCCCCCTTTAATTCACCAGACCTGCCGGATTCGAACCCACGACTTCATGAACCCCAAATGTCTCAAAATCGAATGTCTTAACCACTCGGGTTACATCCTTCATTTGAAAGGAAGAAACAAAGAAGAGAAAAATAAAAAGAAGGCTGGAAAAAAAGAAACTTCTAGAGCTATAGAGAAGATCTGTTTAGTCTCCAGAACAAATTGCTCTCTTGTCGGTTCTTTTTTTCGGTTTCTGATTAAAAAAAAAACGCATTACCGCATTAGGACACAATCGATGCTTAGGGACACCCCCCAGACATTTTTCATTTTATAAACTTTACCAAGGCTGTTTAAGAAAATTTTTTGTTATCGACTTTAACTCTCGAATACAGACAGTGCTGCTCATCGTTTAGGGTACCGTAAAAAGTTTTACTTTGAGACAGAAAAATAATTGGAAAAAAAGGGGTTTCAAATTTTTGTACCATGCGTTCTTTGTCGACGCTCAGACAGCAACTTTTGTTTTTTCTCATTGAGTAACCAAAAAAAAAAGCATTTCGCTGCCGTTTTAAGCGCCGACAAGTCAGTCCCAGCGCATCTAATTTTGGGCGTGGTACCGTTATTGAATAAGCACTTAGTTTTTCTTTGCCATTTTTAGAAAAAAAATCACAGATTAGTGAATTGCAATTCTAAAAGTTGTATTGTTCGTGGGCTAAAGATTCAATATTTTGTTATGCGCGGGGATTCTTTTTTGTAAACCTTATCCCCGTAGGGAAAGTGGGGCCCTTCAGTTTAAAATAACTCCCACCCCTTTGAAAACCTGGCTAGTAATTCCCTCTTTTCTATCCCCCCCTTTGTTTCTGCCTTTTCCTTTTTTTTTCTTCCTGTCACTCCCTTTTTGTCTATTTTCTACCTTCTTGTTTTTATCTCTCCGTTTTCCAAAAAACTTAAAAAATACAATTTTCTCCAAAGCCAAATTCGATGCGCTGGGCCTGACTTTTTCGGCACTTAAAGGGACGCAGTTTATTTTTTCTCAAGACATAGTGTTTCTTTTTTGAGCTTTGACGAAGAAAAAACAGAGAAATTTCTTTTCTAAAAAAAAGGCAAACAATCTCGAGTTTTTGGGCTCTACAATTTTCCTTGCTTGAACAAACGCTTTGGAAAGGATTATAATTCTTAGAACAAACAAAACCGATTAAAGATAAAAGGAAAGGTGTTCCCCAAAAACCCATACAGCGGAGGGGGCGAGGGGTCAAGGGCCTCCTTCTTAAGCCAGCACTTGAGGCGGCAAACCCCTCTCCTCTCCTTTTGCTGTTTTCCTTTCCCCGACCCTAAAGAGGCAGGTGCCCATTTTCAGCTGGGTAATTGGGGAAATGTATGAAGCCAAGGCGCGAAAAAGTCACCCCATCCAAGTGGGAAACCCCCTCGATTCTGCTTAAATTTACCTTGGGAAAAAAAACGGTGCCTGACCACTGGCTATTTTGTCCGAAAGTCAAATTATATCCGAATACACCCAACATGGATACACATACGTCTAACATGCACAAAAAAATGTTCCTTCGTCGAAGCTGATTTAAAGAAAAAGAACACCAATATTTAAGATGCAGCGCAAAAGAAACATTGTGAATGTTTTTTTCCCCACAATTAACCTCGCATGACGGACGCTAAGCCGAGTGGGTTTAAAACCATTCCACTTTAATCCCATGGGCCAATGAAGTCGTGGGTTCGAATCTCGGCAACGGCGTCTAGTGAATTAAGGGTGGGGATTTTTCCGATCTTTCAAGTCAACTTTAAGTACAGATCTACCCACCAGTTCCTCAATTCTCTTTATGTATGTATATACGCATGCAAGAGGTCAAGTTAAAGATTCTGTAACTCATGTCAGTGTTCGTTGTGTTAGGAAAACACGAAAGTTCCCAGCATACATCCCCGAAGTGGAATGCGGTTGCCTTCATGGTGGCAAAATGGCAGTCATAAGGGAACTGTCATCATTGATGAACCTGGAGGCTCTGGCTGAGGAAAAAAAGGAAGAGAAGAAAACACATAGCGACACATTCCACTTGCAATCATCTTTTTAAAAAACACTTATTTATTCATTTTATTCTTTTATATCGAGGATAATGGAATAAGCACCTATGTGCTTTTTTACATCTAGTCCCCGTGTGTATGCGGTTTTGTCAATTCTGTCATCTGTTCCCACCGGCACACAATGCTCTTACGAAAAGCGGAACAGGATTTAACGTGTGTGCAAGATGTTCTGCGTGCGTTCGCACACGGGGCCTCGGTTTATAGTCTCATCCGAAGGACTTTGGGGGAGAGTGAAGTCTGCACTGATGTTAACTCCAGGGGAAAATATCCCCTTGAACGGGAATCGAACCCGGGTGCGCAATGTTCTGACTACTAGGCTATCCCGTCAAGGTTGTTTATTTTGTATGCACACAGAAATATATACAATTTTTTGCTAGATTAGATTTGTGTTTTTTCTTGAATCAAATTCGAAGGAAAAAGGTTATTAATGCTGATGCATTGGCAACAATCTTTGATTGATTTCGGAAAATGTTATCAACTTGATGCATTAGTAACAATCTATGATTGATTTTGGAAAATGTTATCAACTTGATGCATTAGTAATAATCTATGATTGATTTTGGAAAATGATTGATTTTGGAAAATGTCATCAATGCTGATGCATTAATGACAATCGCTGATTGTGGAACATGTTATCAACGCTGATGCATTAGTAACAATCTTTGATTGATTTTGGAAATCTAATCAACGCTGATGCATCACTAGCAATCTCTGATGGATCCTGGAAAATGATTGATTTTGGAAAATGTTATCAACGCTGATGCATCACGAACAATCTGTGATTGATTTTGCAAAATCTTGTCAACGCTTTAGATCGCATTTGTAACAGTTTAATTTCTGAATTGATTTTATTCTATGTGCCCTACCTCTTTCATAATTACTGCAATGCTGTTGATGGTGGCGAGTAAATCCTTCTTCATGGTTGAGATTATGGACAATGGCACTTGCCAGTATTTCTATGGGCTTAAAGAAAGAGAGAGACATAGAGAGAGACACAGACAGAAGATTAGAGCCTGAGACGGAGGGAGAAATGAAAAAAAAAAGAAGGGAAGAGTCACAGACAGACAGCACAGGGACAGAAAATGTTGAGAGGAGACGGATGTTGAGAGAGAGAAGGAGAGAGAAAGAGGAGACAGAGGGAGGAGAGATCCTTGAGTGCAAACAGATAAAGAGGACAATGACAATATTTTATTGTAATAAGCCCATTTGGCAAGGGGACCAGTGGGAGAAAGGGACTATGCACAAAACTCATATTTTCAGGAATACAGATATAATCATTTCCTACAGGCCCAAAATAGGTCGACACGGCACATGGATTCCACGGACATGGGTGATGGTGGGTTTTACATTTACGATTCAGATGAAGAGAGAGAGAGAGGAGAGATCGGCTAACGGAGGGAGAGAGATGATGACTTGACCGAGTGAGAGGGGAGAGTCGAGGGAGGAAGAGAGATGGAGGAGAGGAGAGAGAGAGAGATGAGACGATGAGACAATGACAATGGACAATGACAATGACAATGACAAATTCTTTTATTTCGAGGAATAATGAATAAGCACACTGTGCTTTTTTACATCCTCAGGTCCCCGCCCTGGTTCGGTAGGGGATATACAAACATCTTAATAATCTAATAACCCAATACTATTACAGTCTCAAAATAAAAAACAAGGGGAAAATAACCCTTTTCAAAACGCTCCCCCCCCCAAAAAAACAAACCCCCCCCCAAAAGCAAGGCAAACATAAAAGAAAAACCATAAACATACCCACCACCCAAAAACCTTAACCAAACCTAACAAAACAATCAAAAGAGAGAAGGAAAAAAAAAAACCAAAACCAACAAGATGATAAAAAAGAGAAAAACAGACAGACAACCAACGAACAAAGAACAAGAACAACAACAGAGCCAAAGAAAAATAACACAACCCAAACTTTTAATAAGTCATAAAGATAAAACATCTACACATTGTCAAATGGTCTACACATACTTGTTACAAATAATTATAAAATCATTAATTAACAAACAAGATCATTTTCAAATAAACAATGAATTATTTCACTCCAAAACTCCCATTTCAAATTATGAAAAAAAATTCAAGGAAATACGAAAAATAAATGAATAATAAATCAAAAACCAATTTAAACAAGAAAAAAAGACTACAAAACACTTCCCCTCCCAACACCACCTCCATAAAAACACAACCCCAAAAATCCAGACTAAATACAAGCGTGCGCGCGCGAGCGCACACACACACACACACACACACATACACACACATACACACACACTTACGCCACGTAAGCCACGCTTGCACACCACCACACACAACACACCACACACTCTCTCACACATACACACTCACACACACATATTACACACACACACACACACCACACACACACACACATCCTGGATACATATCCATTCGGCAAGACAAGACATTTCCTCACCTACAAGGATAATAGACAATGTCATAATGTATCAAAATATTCTAACCGTACCCTTTGTACAAGACCAAACACCAAAACAGGAAAATAAACATTATTTGTGTCGAAGACAGCAAGCCACAAGTGCATCAAGAAAAATTACCAGTCTACATCCAGCTATTTCACAAATAAACACACAGAAACTGCTTTCTTTCGCTATCATCTGCACACTCTGTGAATGGGCGCTCATTACTACTCACTGTACACACACATTCACACACTACACCACATACATATACACACACACATATTCTTGCATCGCGCTAATCCTATATACACATTATTAGAATTGATACAAAAGTCCACAGAAGTAAAATGAAAATTGTCCACAAGAACATAGCAAAAATTAACAATCCATACCATTCTGCATTAACAACAAAAATACAACCCAAACTTCATTTTAAGGGGGGGGGAAAACTCAGGACAAGGTTCATTGGTTAACAAATCAAAACAAGCAAGGGGCACACTCACACACACACCATACAATTCAAAGCAAGCTCAATAATGTCAGTTACAGAAGAGAGACGAGAGAAGGGAAGAGAGGACGAGAGGGAGAGATGAGAGAGAGAGAGAGGATAAATTTTGGTATAAATGCAAGGAGGATATATTTACTTTCGTTTCCTCCAACAGATCAATTGTGGGGATATTTATTTTTGATCATTAAGTGGATGAAAAAATGACTTTTGAAGATGGTTAATGATTGGAGTTGTTCTAAATTGAGTCAGGAAGGGAGTTCCACAGCAGGGCCTGAGTGTAAAGTAAGCTAGATTTGAACAAATCTATCTTGGGGATTGTGGGACCGCAATTGGGCTTTTCGGTATTCTGGAATGATTCATTGGGGAACTTGTATTTTAAGGATGAGGGAAAAGTTCCTGTCATTATTTAAACATCATGATGCCTTTGTTAAATCTTAGTCTTTGGTGTAGGGGAAAGGAATATTTAAAACCTGGGGTATTTTTTCCACTTCTTAGTAAGGTTAGTCTTCTTCCAGAAGAACCAGTTTAACGTAGCACGGTTTTTATTATACAGACTTAATAAAAAAAAAAAAATGGTTTCATAGTGTGTTGCACTAGCAGAATTCCCACAGGGTTGAAGCATAATCTATGGAGGATTGCTAAATATAAGCTGAAAGAATAGTTTTTTCTTGATGAAAGTCTAATAAAAATGTTTGAAATTTTAGTCAGTTGGTATACTCTTTGAGACCATGTATTTGCACAGATGGGATATGTGATAGGTACCAGCTGAGATTTTCATCAAATGTTTACTCCTAGTAGAACTTGTGGTTTTTGCGAGGCTTGTTCTATTGTTTTTTCCTTTTCCATTAATGATTGGAGAAAATTTTATTACATTAGATTTTGTCGCTTTTTGTTGGTTAGTGATAAGCATTTGCATTTTGTTTTTGTGAGGGGTGTATATGACATTGTGATTTTAGTTCAGCCATTTGACAAGATCATCAGTGCTATTTTTGCAATTTGTCCCTTTCTTTGCAAAGTGAGTTAATGTCAGTATGGCTAGTATGTATGAGATTGTGTCGTCAGCAAAAAGTTTTCGCCATTTAGTTGATATGGAGGAGGAGGTCATTTATATATAATGAAAAGGAGAATTGGTTCCCTAAGATGGATCCCTGTGATACTCCATAAATGAAAAATGGGTTTTTAGTTGTGGATTGTGGAACGTAGCTATTGAAACACATTGTTGTCCTTGTTTGTAGATAAGACAAGAGTTCCAAGAGTATTTGTAGAGAGATTAAAAGGGTCTAGCCTTTTTAAATGAGAAGTCTTCGGTCAATTGTATCAAATGCTTTTTTTGGAAAATCTACAAATAATACTCCACAAAAATTTATTGTCATTAATTGTTTATTTAAACAGCCAATTGTTCCTACAAGACTATGTTTAATGCGTTATGGCACGAGTTGATTTTTTCTAAATCCAGACTGATTTGGGTGAAGTAAGTTGTTAATATCTATTATGATGGACTATGTGTGTTATTCATATGTTTTCCAAGGGTTTGAAAGGTAAGATAATATAAGATCGGCCTATAATTTGAGGGATTCAGAAGTTGTCTCCTGTCTTGTGGATCGGAATCACCTAGCAGTTTTGGAAAGGCGTTGGGAAATTAGTTCTTATGAAGAAAAGGTTTATAGATATGTGTCAGAGTGGTCTGTAATAATTGGAGCTGAGGGGAGTTTCAGTATTCTAGCCATCTATTCCATCATCGAACCCACGCGGTACTTGATTGTTTTGATGGTGGAGTCAGGTTATTCGCCCCCTAAGGACCTTCAGAAACCAGATATTGAATGTATGTGGAGGTTTTGATGGAAATACGCTTTTTCTTGGTCAAAATTGTTTTAGTTCTTGAGAAATCTTGGACTTCGATTTATCATTGTTATTAATGTTACAAGAAATATTAATGAAGTGGATTGTTTAGTTTTTCAGCAGGAAATAACTTTAATTACGTTACGATTTGGAAGGACAAATTGATTATTTGTTATTTGATTGATTGTGCCTTCCATACAGTCTTCTGAATTTTTGTTTTTGGATGAATGTAGATCTTGGGAAATTTTTATCCTTTTCTCTTGCCGTTTTTGTGAATTTTATGATTCTTATATTTTTTTGCCTCCTCATATATTTATGTTCTTTAAGAAATCTCTAATGATAGCATGCTTCCTTTAGTTCCTTTGTAAAACCAAGGTGTGGTTTTTGCGGGACCATGTTTGATCTTATTTGGTTTTTATGGGGCATGTTTGTTATAGATTTCAGTAAAACTTTTATCAGAACTCAATGGCCAGGTCTGGATCAGTTAATATTGAATGTTTCCCATACTGACCAGAGCCGGGAGCATGGAAACTGCTTTACTTAGTAAGAAAGCTAGCTCATTAAATTTTGCAAATGAGCGAATTAGGTTTGTTATAGTTTTATGGCCAGGTTTAGGAAATTTTTTGTTCCTTTTTTTTTGACCATGTGGGTACAGACTGGGTAGTGGTCGCTACAGTTGTGTACAGGGACACAAGTTTTCTATGATGTTTTTAGGGTCACTGATACAATAGATGGGATCCAATGATTGTGTGTTTAGAATTTGATGTGACTCTTGTGGGGTGTGATAGTTACTAACTAAATTGGATGAAGATTGATTGAGTTTAATAAACCTTGGGGTCCATTGGGCTGTTACTTTTGCTACGGTCAATATGTTTTAAAATGTCACCTAGTAAACGATTAATTTCCCTAAGATTCTAATAGGACTACGTTCATCATGGAGTCAAACTTGTCTCTAATCCAATTTTTTCTTTCTGTTGGATTTCTGTAGCAGAAACCCCATTATAATAGGCGCTGCACCTTTTATAGTACTTCGAAATCCAGATGGGATTCTACTTCATAAAAGGTTTCAAATGGGATGGAAAAAAGACGTTTGAACGTTACAGACCTCTCACTAATATAGATTAAGAGACCTGTTTCTTTGAGGCTTTTGCGGATCTTTTCGCCATGATTTTATACTGGAATGGAAAAAAATGTCTAGTGTTGTTATGTGTTCTGTAAGTTCTTGACTCGGAAAAAAGACCTAGTATATGAAATGTTTGCCTGGTTTGTGATGAGTCTTGTTTATATTCTTCGATTATTTTATTGATCTGCATGGTTTTTTTTTTTTTTTTTATATTTAGTGACAAAATTCGTAAGCCATCCTAGGAGGGCCATGAATTTGTCGTCTTGGAATACATTCTATTAAGTTAGTTTTTTGAGGAAAAGTATTTATGTGTACAAGAATGGTGAAGATAAGGAAGGGAGAAAGAAAAAGAGAGACAATGAAGAATAATAGGAGGGGGGATAGTGAAATACTTGATAGGGTTTTTATAGTGGTGGAAGGGGTGAGGAGAGGAGTATTAAAATCAATTACAACTCTGTTAGCACACAATGTGTATATAACTCAATCAGTCTGACAGTACCCGTCTGTGACCAGAAAAAAAAAAGAAAAAAAAAAATGAAGAATTAAAATAAAATTAAATATAAAATTCTACAGGGTGGCGCGTGCGTTTTTTTTTTTTTTTTTCGGGTTACCGAGAGGAAAGGGGAGAGATATTTTAAAAGGAAAAACAAACAAAACCAAAAAACAAAAAAAACAAAAAAAAAAAACAAAAAAAACAAAAAAAAAAAAACCCCAAGCAAAACAAACTCAACAATAACAAAGCAACCCAAATCACCCTCAACAAGCGAGGCGATACAATACAGTAAAGCACCTTGTAAATAAAAGATTGCCAGAATATGAATAATAAGCACAACTACAATCAGCACCGTTCCTGGAAAATATGATTTTTAAAAGAGAATTAAAGTAAATAATAAAAAAGTAGAACAAATAAAAAAAATAAAAATAAATAAAAGAAAGGAGGGAAGAAAGGGAAAGTGATGAGCACAATCAGGCACTGTTCCTGAAAGCTTGTCCTGGTTACAGGAGGATTGACACTGGTTTGTCTGGTCACTGTTTGCTTCCACACTGCAAGCACTGGGGTGGGCGTTGTCTCGAGCACAGAATACAGATCTTATGATTTATAAAATTTAACTGGTTCTGCCTTCACACTGCAGCACTGGGTGAGCGTGTTCGAGGACAGAATAGAGATTTATGATTATAAAAATTAAAACTGTCACCAAATTGACATTTCAAGGCCTTCCTTGGTAGCAGAAACACAGAGTAAGTCCTTGGGTAAGATGGTTAATGACAAACTTCTAACTAATGAGGTGGTTTTATTTTAAGGGAAGTGTCATAAACAGCATGCCAGTATGACGCACATACAAATTCCTTGTTTCACAACACAAACACACAACATACACACACACGTAGTGCACACATAGGCACACATAGTGTGTACCTGCAAACCCAACCCACACCCACACACACCCACCCACCCACACACACCACAGCGCACACACACATCACACACAACACCACACACTTTAATGTGGAACATTGGTTGATGAGGAATTTGTTACACCAGAGTTCTAGTGTAACCCTAGACTAGAAAAGTTGGAGCTGGGTGAAGTCTGGTGGCGGACACTGCTGGGTAGGGTGGGGGCTGGCAGTGGGGAGGAGGGTAGGGTCGTCACAATCGTAGACGTGGGAGGGAGTTTGTGTCTGTTGGCCCAGACACCGTCATATTCAGGGGTTGAGGGGTAGGGTGGCCTCGTCCTGACATCCGTGATGAAAAGGGTAATCCAGGGACATGATACCTTTTTGAAGCAGGGAGGTAAGGTGTTGACTGCGTCCTTTTGTACGTCAGTGGGGCCGCTGTAGTTGGGGTCGTCAGGAGAGGCTATGTCGTTGTTTGTCGGGGGTCGGGTATTTGAGGCTGTATACGCCTAACCTGTCTTGTACTTTGGGGCTGGGGATGATGGAAAGGGTCAGATATTAAATCTTTGCGTGGGGCCCACTAGCAGTTGTAAAACTTATGGCAGCGTGTGGTCTGCAAACGTGATGTTTCTGCAGGAAACACACTTTGGGGCAAGGGACATCCCCATATTGGAATAAATTGACGGTCTTTTTTTTTTTAAGTGAGATGTCGTCCCATTGGGGGATAATGGGACGATTTGCCAGCAGCCTGGCTTGGGGAAACACATGCTTGATAATTTCTGATAAGTTGTGTCATTTATTGTCTGTGATGGATGTATGGTTTGCATGTGTTGATGATTCCAGTATGAAAAATGAGGTGCTGTACATCTTTTGTTGCGGTGGGCTGGGGGGAAGAAGAATGGGGGGTTGGTGGAGGAAGGGAGGGTGGCAAGGGTGGGAGGAGACGAGACGGTTGTGAGAGGGAAAAGGAGGAGGAGGGGAAATGTGTTTTGAAGCCAATGAATTTAAGGTCATCAACTGTGAGACCTGTGGATTGCTTGGATGTTTTATTTCTGCCTTTGTAATATAGAATATCTGACTTGATGTGTCTGTCGTCACTGAGGGGTCACCCAGGGATGAGATTCGTTGTGTGCTGGAGTGTACTCATTGTACTGGCTAAGTTGTTGGGCGTTGTTGTGGGAGTGTTGTTGGTAAAGTAGTCTGAGGATGCTTCAGAAGTGTGTGATTGTAGTTTGTCTTTTCTTTTTCTTTGAGGGACTGTTGTCCAAACATTTGGGTTTGGGTCTTTCTCCTCGTGTTGTCACGGGTTTGTTTGCCAGAGTCTGTTTGGTTGTTGATGCTGACAGTGTTGGCAGTGTTGCTTGTGGTTGGTTGTTGATTTTTTCAGTAATGTCTGGATGCTTGTTTGCCAGAGTCTGTTTGGTTGTTGATGTTCACAGTATTGTCCATGGCTTGTAGTGAAGTTTTTGAGTCAGGTGGAGTTGGCTTCTGGTCAGTGTTTTTCATGTGTACATTGATTTGTGTTTTCGTCGTAGTGGTAGAGAAGAGAGAATCTGTTGGTGGTAGGGAAGGATGATAGTAAGGAGTCCTGTTTCTTTGTCTGACTGCGTGTGTGAGGTTGAGTCGTTTTGTGTGTGTGTGTTTTTTGATAGTGTGCGTTTTCAGTTCCGTGAGTTCTGACTTCAAGTCGTGGTTTTCTGTTTGCAGGTTTGTTGAAGAATAGTTTTGGTGATGGTGAACCCAATGCTTTGGTGGTTTTTTGGATTGAGCAAGACAGTGAGTGTATCTTTTGCTTCAGTCGTTGTGAAGTTTGGGTAACTGTTTGTTTGCACAGGAAACGAGGAAAGCGATGTGATTTTTGGTGGAGCGGGTACTGATGGTGCACGTGTTGCACAGTATGGATGAGTTGTGTTTTGTGTGCTGTTTTTGACTGAATGTTAGATGGACTGCTTCTGTTGAGTGATGAGAGAACTAGCGTCTGCATAGGGTGTGAATGTGGTGTTTTGCTGTGTTTGGTGAAGTGGTTTGTGTTGTGTTTTCCCTGCTGAAGTTACCTGGGGTGGCCCAGCGCTGAAACTGGTGGGGATGAGGGTGGTGATGCATCACACAGTGGGACATCAGGACTGGGTGGTGGGCTGGTGGTGACAATGGTAAATGAGCAATCTGGTTGGGGCAGGACTCCTGGATGGGGGGGATGTCCTGGGATAATCGCCGAGGGGAGGTTGGAAGGTAGAGTACTGGGACCGCACGCAAAAAGCTGGTCCAAATGGTTGGGCCGGGCCCCTTCAGGTTTTGCGGAAAGCCCGGACAGAACCCTTTGGGGTCCTTTAGGGG
>CM054147.1:54299074-54326680 GCA_028751875.1 Rapana venosa | reverse complement strand
ACTGCATACACACGGGAACTGGATGTAAACAAGACACGTGCTTATTCAATTATCCACGAAAAAAAAGAAATAAAATGAATTAAAAAATAAAACAAACACACGCACGAAGACACAAACACACACACACACAAACCAACGCACGCACACATACACACACAAAACCAACACACACACACACACACAAAACTAACACTCACACACACAAAACCAAGACACACACACATACACACACACACAAAACCAACACACGCACACAAAGCTAACACTCACACACAAAAAACCAAGACACACACACACACAACACACACACACTCACACACACACACACACACACGCACACACACACACAACCACACAGCACACACAACACACAAAACCAACACATACACACACAACACCAACACACACCCACACCCCCCCCCCCCACACACACACACACAAACACACACACACACACATGCATGCATGCACACACGCGCGTGCGCATACACATGTACACACACATCTCCACAGACAAACAAACAGACAGACAGTTACACCAGCAAACAGACAACCAAACACACAGACCAAACAGAAAGACAAGGAAACAAAATTTTAAAATCCAGAACAGATGACGGTAAACTGCAAACAGAAGATTATGAGCCATTACATTTTTTTCCCCAGGCTATTCCAAAGGGCTGGAGTTCGCCTGTGATCAATCAAGCAAGGTAAAGATTTCCCAAAGGGCAGGAGAAAAAAAAAGAATGCTTTGATTATCCACAGTAAACAGTTTTTTATGGATCAGCTTGACATCCCTGTCCCCCTCCCTCCCCCCTCCCCTCCCCCTTTACCCCTCCCCCTCTCCATCTCAGTCCCTTGCCTTCATCCTTTTCAATTGATTAAAATGGATTTTTTTTTAAAAATAGCTTTGGACTTGGTCATCATCAAACGCTCAGACAACAACTGTTTTGTTTTCTGTCATATGAGCGAAAATGGATTGTGCTGCCGTTAAGCGCCTGACAAGTCAGACCCAGCGCATCTGACTTGAGCATGGGGAGAGATTTGTTATAATTTAAGTCTTCCTGGAAGAGAAGGGCAGGAAAATGAACCAAAAAAGGCAGAAAATAGAAAAGAAGAAGATTACAGGAAAGAAAAGGAACCAAGGCAGAAACAAAGAGAGGTATAGAAAAGAGGGAATTTCTAACATGGAATATTCAGAAGGTCAAAATGCTACTTACACAGACGTTTTTTTGATTGTTTGGTGTTGTTTTGTTTTTTTTACTATTATTCGCATGAAACACAAATCCTTCTCAATGCCTCGCTGCTTTTGCGCGCACACACACACACACACACACACACACACACACACACACACACATACACACACACACACACACACTAAAACAAAAAAGAAATAATTACAGACAAAAGAACACATTCATACACACACACTTTAACACACACTTTAACACAAAAGGAACAATTACAGACAAAAAAATACAGACATATTCACACACACACACTCACAACACACACACACACACACACACACACACACACACACACACACACACACACACACATACATACACACTAATGTTTTTAAAATAAAAAATCACACCAGTGCTTATTTCATTATCATCAAAATAAAGATGAAATAAATTTTTAACATGTGTACATAGATAGATAGATAGATAGATAGATAGATAGATAGATAGATAGATAGATAGATAGATAGATGAGAGAGATAAAACACACAGGGACAGCAAAACAGACAGGCAGGAAAACAAACACACAGACAGACATCAAGAGACATGACCAAACTTTGAACAACCCAGACATATAACTTCCGGAATACCAGACAGTGTCAAAATAAAATTTCAGGCTTAAAAAACTTCGACCCTGGCATTCCATTGTTCCCATTCTTTTTTCCAACATTATTATCTCCCATACAGAGGTTATAGCTCTATAACATTACTCTCCTGTTCTTGGGGGTTTTGGAGGGGAAGTTCCTTTCTGGTGTAAATTCTAAAGGGTATATTTGGTTTGTTGGGTTTTTATTCTGTTGCTTCTTGTGTGTGTGTGGCGGGGTGTATTTTTGTTATGGTAGAGTTCTCTGAGTAGGAGCTGGCCAGAGTTACCCCCCCCCCCCCCCCCCAACCAAAAAAACAAGGAAAAAATATAAGGCTCTCATAGGATTCGATCCAGCAACCTCCCTGTTAGTAATCTGATGCTATAAACCCATTATGACCTGGTGACTTGTAAGCTTGTTGGTGGTGATGGTGGTGATTCACTTGGGGTTTTCTTGTTGTTCTTTTGCTACCTTATTTTTTGTGATGTGATCAGGATTGTTATTGCTGAATTTAAGCTTTTTGTTTCAACTTCGCAACAAACTTGGTCTAGAATTGTTTGGTCCTTAGGAAGCTGACAATGCCAGGATGTTATGATGTCACCAGTGAGAGGAGTCCCTCTGTGTGTGTGTGTGTGTGTGTGTGTGTGTGTTACAGACCAAAAAACCGCACCTGACCACATGCACAATCACATACTCAAACACAAACACACACACCACAACACACATAATTACAGACAAAAGATTACACACACAACATGCATACATCCCCCCATACACCCATATGCACACACACACACACACACACACACACACACACACAGAAGTACAGACAAACAAACAGAGCAAAAGTCAGGACCAAAGTTTGAACAACAGGGACATATAACTTCCAGCAGACCAGACAGTGTAAAAATAAAACAACAGACTTCAAAACCTTCAACCAACCCCCTAAAAAAACCTAGCATTCCAGTGTTCCCATTCTTTTTCCCACATTATCATCCTCCCTAGAGATGAAAAAAAAAATTTTTTTTTTTTCCTTTTTTATTATTTACCTATATTTTCGAAAGGACGATGATGATTTTAGATGTTTGGGAGGAGGATGGCGATGATGAGGAAATGTTGGAGTGATGTTGATGTAGATGCTGAAGGTGACAAATGGTGGTGATGGTAAACGATGGCGTGGTTGTTGAGGGTGATAGTGGTGGCATAACTGTGATGGAATGTCAAAGATGAAGATGATAAACAATGATGTATATATTGAAGATAACGATGGAAACGATGATGAAGATGATGATTATGACCATATGCAGAGATTGAAGATGAAAAATCTTTTGACGAAAATGACTAACAGTTGTAGAATGGGGATAGCGAGATGATAAGATATGATGTTGATAATGATAAATGTAGAGGATGAAAGAAAATGATGGTTATGTTGATTATACTGGCTGCAGCTGCTGCTATAGGTAATGAAGATGCGGATAGTGATGATTATGTAAATGCTAAAGATGATGATGGGGATGATGATGACTAATGCTATGCCTGCAGAATTGAAAATGTGAAAGGGATATAAATGTTTTCTGCTAGTTTCTTCCTCCCCCCTTCCCCAAACATTTTTGTATAGTGGCCCAAGGTCGAAGTACAATAAAACCTTTTCAGTGTTCAGTGTTCTCTTTTTCCCCTCTCTCTCTCTCTCCACTCTCTCTCCGTCTCTCTCCCCTTTCTCTCTCTCTCTCTCTCTCTCTCCTCTCTCTCTTCTTCTCTCTCTCTCTCTCTCTCTCTTTCTCTCTCTCGTTCTTTCCTCTCTCCTCTCTCTCTCTCTCTTTCCCCCTCCCCTCCTCTTTCTCTCTCTCCTCCCCTTCTCTCTTTTCTCACTCTCCCCTTTTCTCTCTCTCTCTCTCTCCCCTCTTCTCTCCATCTCTCATCTCCTCTCTCATCTCTCTCCTCTCCCTCTCTTCTTCTCTCTCTGTCAGCTCTCTCTCTATCTATCTATCTATCTCTCTGTATGTCTCTCTGTTTCTTTCTCTCTCTCTCCTCTCTCTCTCTCTCTCTCTCTCTCTCTCTGCCCTGTCTCTCTCTCCCCCTCACTCATGCACACATAAACATGAACACACACACATACCCCACACAAGCACACACAACCACTCCCCACCCACCCCTACAACCCCAAACCCCACAACACACACACACACACACACACACACACACAACCACCATCACCACCTACACCCAACAACCCACTCTACCCCACTCCCACACACATACCCAATTTTCCCATTTTCTCAAGACAAAAATAGCTACAGTCCAGTACTGAATGCGTACGTACGTACGTACGTACGTATGTATGTAGGCAAGAAATGAAATAACACACGCCACACCTGTAGCGCTTATTGACTTGCAAACTGGACAAGCAAGCAAAATTAATTCATTCTACTGAGAAACGAAATAAAGAAGAAACACGATGGAGAGTAGGGAGGGGAATGGAGGGGGAGGATGAAGAGGAAGAGGAACGAAGGAGGAGAAGGAGGAAAAGGAAGGAGAAGAAGAAAAGAAGAAGAAGAAGAAGAAGAAGAAGAAGAAGAAGAAGAAGAAGAAGAAGAAAAAGAGAAGAAGAGAAGAAGAAGAAGAAGAAGAAGAATGCGAAGAAAATTGCCGAAGAAGAAGAAGAAGAAGAAGAAGAAGAATGCGAAGAAGAATTGCGAAGAAGAATTGCGAAGAAGAAAAAGAAGAAGAAAGAAGAAAAGAAGAAAAAGAAGAAAAGAAGAAGAAGAAAACAAGAACAAGAACAAGAACAAGAAAAGAAAAAAGAAGAAAAAAAGAAGAAGAGAAGAAGAAAGAAGAAAAAAGAAGAAAGAAGAAAAGAAGAAGAAGATTGAAGAAGAAGAAGAAGAAAAGAAAAGAAGAATTGCGAAGAATTGCGAAGAAGAAGAAGAAGAAGAAGAAGAAAATTGCGAAAGAAGAAGAAGAATTGCGAAGAAGAAGAAGAATTGCGAAGAAGAAGAAGAATTGCGAAGAAGAAGAAGAAGAAGAAGAAGAAGAAGAAGAAGAAGAAGAAGAAGAAGAAGAAGAAGAAGAAGAAGAAGAAAAAAAGAAGAACGAAGAACAAGAACAAGAACAAAAAAGAAAAGAAGAAAAGAAGAGAAGAAGAAGAAGAAGAAGAAGAAGAAGAAGAAGAAGAAGAAGAAAAGAAGAAGAAAAGAAGAAAGAAGAAGAAGAAGAAGAAAAAGAAGAAGAAGAAGAAGAAGAAGAAGAAGAAGAAGAAAGAAGAAAAGAAGAAGAAGAAGAAGAAGAAAAAGAAGAAGAAGAAGAAGAAGAAGAAGAAAAGAAGAAGAATTGCGAAAGAATTGCGAAGAAGAAGAATTGCGAAGAATTGCGAAGAAGAAGAATTGCGAAGAAGAAGAAGAATTGCGAAGAAGAAGAAAAGAAGAAAAGAACAAGAACAAGAAGGAAAACAAGAAGAAGAACAAAAACAAGAACAACAACAACAACAACAACAACAACAAAAAGAACAAAAACAACAAGATACCAAGACAATTTCTCAGGAAAAACCAAAAACAGACAGATGGGGGGGGGGGGGGGGGGGGGGAAAATGGGGGGGGGGACCAAGGTAATTTCCATAAGTGAGAAAATTGAGAACCTCTGGAACAGGAGAGACGGGAAGTGAAAATGCTTAATGGGTGTGTGTGTGTGTGTGTGTGTGTGTGTGTGTGATCACTTTTATCTGTCCTCGACAACAGACACGATAGCCGGGTGGTTAAAACCGTTCCACTTCAACCCCATGGGTCCATGAAGTTCCGGTTCGAATCTCGGCTGTACGTTGGTGAATTTAAGTTTGGTGGGGGGTTTTTAACGATTTTCCAGGTCAACTTCAAGTGCAGACCTGCCAGTGCTTTCATTTATTTATTTTTTTTTATATCGAGGATAATGGAATAAGCACTTATGTGCTTTTTTACATCATGTGGATCGGTGGTCTAGAGGTAACGCGCCTGTCTAGAATGCGAAAAGTCCGGGTCGGGTGTGTGCGTGGTTCGTACCCCGTTGGGCCCGAAATTTTTCCCCATCCCATTAGACCATGAGTGGTGGTCTGGGCGCTAGTCTTTCGGAGGGAGACATAAACCCGAGGTCCCGTGTGTTACACAAAATTTCAACGCACGTAAAAGAACCCACGGCAACAAGGGAGTTGTCCCTGGCAAAATTCTTAGAAAAAAGCCTCTCTGATAGGAAAACAAATACAGTTGCAGACCAAAAAAAAAAAAAAAAAAAAAAAAAAAAAAAGGGTGGCGCTGCTCTTGTGGCGACGCGCTCTCCCCAGGGAGAGCAGCCCGAATTTCACGCAGAGAAATCTCGTGACTAAATTTGGTATAAAATAAATAAAATAAAAAAAAATAATAAATCCTTCCACGTGTGTATGCGGCTTTGTAAATTCGCCATCCGTTCCCACCGCACACAATGGCCTACTCTTACGAAAAGCGGACAGGATTTAAATACGTGTGCGCAGGATTTGTTTTTCGTGCGTTCGCACACGGGCCTCGGTTTATAGTCTCATCCAAAGGACTTTTGGGGAGAAGGGTGGGAGTCGGCACCGATGTTAACTCCAGGGAAAATGGTGTGTGGTGTGCATTCAAGAAGTTCTAAATATGCCTTTAAAAGATTTCCGAAATTCATGTCAGCGTTAATTTGGATACGGAAGCACGAAACGCAGCAGCATATATCACCGAGTCGGAATGGCGGTTTTAACCTTCATGGTTTGGGGGAAATTTGGTGGTGTAACGCAAAATCTCACCATTGGGTTTGAACCTCGGAGCTCTAAAACGAAAAAACAAAAAAGCAGTAAGCATTTATTTTCATGAATCCTTTTTTGTTCAAACATAGACAAATATAAACACATCCCTTGACCATCACAGTCATTACAATTTAGCAGAGAACCGTTCAGTGTTCATTCCCCGTCTGTCCTCTGTGGGCCTGTCAGTATAAATAGCGTCCCCACCTTCTGGAAATTCTGTGCTAGGACTTCCCTCTTTTCTATCCCTCGCTTTCTTTCTGCCTGGTTCCTTTTCTTCCCGTCACCTCCTTCTCGTCTATTTGCTGCCTTCTCGGTACATTCTCCTGCCTTGATTCCAAAAAGACTTGAAAGACAACAGTTCTCTCCCATGCCCATGTTGGATGTGCTGGGCCTTACTTGTCAGGGGCTTAACAGCAGCGCAGCGTATTTTCGCTCATATGACAAGACAACAATAGTTGCTGTCCGAGCGTTCAATGAGGAAGAAGAATAGCCCACTGACCTGTTTCGAAGAGATGTGTACATATCATTATGGAAATCTAAAAGATAATTAATTTTTATTAGTAAATTTCTTTTCAAACATTTTTCTTCAGGGTTAGATTTATTTTTCAAATCTACTAGAAAAAATCATTTTTTGCAAAGTTTTTTTTTTTTAAAAAACTTTATGCCAGGTAAATAAATAACATTAAAGATATGGTTCTGTTTGTTGGCCAACACACAACACACACGCGTGCACGCGTGTTTCGCTCACATACACACTCATAAAACACACACACAAAACACACACACAAAACACACACACCACACCAAACACACACACACACATCATCATCATCATCAAATTAAAACAACAAAAATGTTGGAAATGAGGGGAAAAAAAGCTTACAGTGCATTTTCAGCGAAGCTTTAACAAATTAAAGCATTAATAGTTTAAAGTCCTTCCAACTAAGATTTTAATTCTAATTCTAATTTTAATCTGCACTTGTCTCTCTCATTTTTGTGCTGCAACGTAATTGGGGGTATTTATTTGGGATGAAATGAAGAAGAGGCAGAAAAGAGAGAAAGAGAGAGAGAGAGAGAGAGAGAGAGAGAGAGAGAGAGAGATAGAGAGAGAGAGAGAGAAGAGAGAGAGAAGAGAGAGAAAAGAGAGAGAGAAGAGAGAGAGAGAAGGGGGGGAGGGTTTCTGTGAAAGATGTAAACCCCAACTTCCCCCAAAAAGATAAGTGAAAAGTAAGATAAAAATGGGCTAAAAAAATTAAGGGTTTTTGGGCTAGGTGCATGCACGCACGCGCGCGCCACACACACACAACACCACACACACACACACACACACCCCACACATACACACATACACACACATACACACACACCACACACACACACACATACACACATACACACACATACACACACACCACACATACACACACATACACAACACACACACACACACATCACACACACACAACATACACACTCACACACACACAAACACACACACACATGCACAGTTGGGAAAAAAATGGGAGAAAAATGCTTGCAACCCATTTTCAGCAAAGCTTAAAAACAATGAAAGCATTAATAGTTTTAAGTAATTGCAACCAATATTGTAATATCACTTTTAATCTGCACTTGTCACTCTAATTTTTGTGCTGCAACGTAATTGAATATTTATTTGGGAAGGAAGATGAAAAAGGAGGAAGCAGAAAAGGGAGAGAGGGAGGGGAGGGAGAGGAGAGAGAGAGAGAGAGGAGGGGAGAGAGAGAGAGAGAGAGAGAGAGAGAGAGAGAGAGAGAGAGAGAGAGAGAGATTGAGAGAGGTGCTGTGAAAGATGTAAACTCCAACTACAATAAAAAGATAAGTAGCAGTGAGATACAGGGCGAATGACATAATTTGAGTGTTAGGGCAAGGGCGAGCGCCCACACGCGCACACTCACACACACACACACACACACACACATGCACAGTTGGAAAGAAGAGAGAAAATGCTTGCAATGCGTGCATGCACACGCTTACACATACACACACACACACATAAACACATGCACAGTTGGAAAAAAAAAGGAGGAAATGCTTGCAGCCCATTTTCAGCAAAGGATAAACACAATGAAAGCATGAATAGTTTTAAGTAAATGCAACCAACATTGTTATTTCAATTTTAATCTGCACTTGTCACTCTAATTTTTGTGCTGCAATTTAGTTGGATATTTATTTCGGAAGGAAGATGAAGAAGAAGGAAGCAGAAGAGAAAGAGGGTGAGAGAGAGGGAGGGGGAGAAAGAGGGCAAAAGAGGGGGAGGGGGGTGTGCTGTGAAAGATGTAAACTCCAACTTGAAAAAAAAAGATAAGTAACAGTGAGATACTGGGGGACTGACATGATTTAAGTCTTAGGGCTAGGGCATGTGCGTGCACACGCATACACACACACACACACACACACACACAACACACACACACACACACACACACACACACACACACATGTACAGTTGGAAAGAAGGGAGAAAATGCTTGCAAGGCATTTTCAAGGAAGCTTAAAAATAATGAAACATTAATAGTTTTAAGTAATTGCAACCAACATTGAAATATCACTTTCAATCGCACTTGTCACCTAATTTTTTGTGCTGCAACGTAAAATTTATATTGATTTGGAGGAAGATGAGAAGAAGGAACATTAGAGAGAGAGAAAAGAAGAGAGAGAGAGGAGAGATAGAGAGAGAGAAAGAGAGAGAGAGAGAAAGGAGAGGAGGAGAGTGAGAGAGGTGGGGAAGGTGCTATGAAAGAGGTAAAATGGAACTCTGGAAAAAAGATGTGACAGTGGGACACAAGGGACCGAAATGATTAGAGTGTAAGCAAGCACATGGACGTGCACCACACACACCACACACAACACACACACCACACACACACACACACACACACACACACACACACACACACACACACACAGGGGAAACTTTTTGCCAAAACTTAAAATCCTCTTCCTCTTTTCTGAATTTTTGGGGACTTGTGTGCCAGTCGGAAATGATGACAAAATTCACAAAACTGCATAACACGGGAACTAGATGTAAACAAGACCCCGTGCTTATTCAATTACCCACGAAATAAAAGAATAAATTAATTAAAAAAATAAAACACATCACGCACGCAGACACACACACACACCACACACAACCAACGCACGCACACTACACAACACAAAAAACCCAAAACCCCACACACAAACCTAACACTCACCACACAAAACCAAGCACACACACATACACACACACAAAACCCAAAACACACACACACACACACAGCAAAACACTCACACACACAAAACCAAGACACCACACACTCAAAACACACCCCACACCACACACACACCCCAACACAAAACACACACACCCCACACACACACACACACACACACACACACACACCCACAACCACACGAACACAACACACAAACAACACAACACACACAACACCAACCCCACACCCACACAACCCCCCCCCCCCACACACACACACAAAACACACACACACACAAAATGCATGCATGCACACACGCCCCGTGCCCCATACACATGTACACAAAAATCTCCACAGAAAAACCCAAACGACGGGACAGACAGTTACACCAGCAAACAGACAACCAAACACAGAGACCAAACAGAAAGACAAGGAAACAAAATTTTAAAATCCAGAACAGATGACGGTAAACTGCAAACAGAAGATTATGAGCCATTACATTTTTTCCCCCCAGGCTATTCCAAAGGGCTGGAGTTCGCCTGTGATCAATCAAGCAAGGTAAAGATTTCCCAGAGGGTAGGATAAAAAAAGAATGCTTTGATTATCCACAGTAAACAGTTTTATATGGATCAGCTTGACATCCCTGTCCCCCTCCCTCCCCTCCCCCTTTACCCCTCCCCCTCTCCACTCAGTCCCTTGCCTTCATCCTTTTCAATTGATTAAAATGGATTTTTCTTTAAAAACAGCTTTGGACTTGGTTATCATCAAACGCTCAGACAACAACTGTTTTGTTTTCTGTCATATGAGCGAAAATGGGTTGTGCTGCCGTTAAGCGCCTGACAAGTCAGACCCAGCGCATCCGACTTGAGCATGGGGAGAGATTTGTTATAATTTAAGTCTTCCTGGAAGAGGAGGGCAGGAAAATGGACCCCAAAAAAGCAGAAAATAGAAAAGAAGGAGATTACAGGAAGAAAAGGAACAAGGTAGAAACAAAGAGAGGGATAGAAAAGAGGGATATTCTAACATGGAATATCCAAGAAGGTCGAGATGCTACTTATAAAGATGGCGTTTTTTTGTTTGGTTGGGTTTTTTAAAACTATTATCGCATGAAACAACACAAATCCTTCCCAATGCCTCGCTGCTTTTGCGCGCGCGCACACACACACACACACACACACACACATTGATATAAAAAGGGGTTATTCTATTTTCCTCAAAATAAAAGAAAATAATGAAATACAAATGTTCAAAAACTAAACTAAAAAAACAAGGGACAGTCAAACAAACAGGCAGACAAACAGACAGACACATAAACAGACAGACACAGGAAGAGACAAGACCAAGCTTTGAGTAACAGGGACATATAACTTCCAGCCACCCAGGCATTGTAAAAATAAAACAACAGACTTCAAAACCTTCCACCGGCCCCCTAAAAAAAACAAAAACCTAGCATTCCATTGTTCCCATTTTTTCCCACGTTACTATCTTCCCTACAGACCTTGTAGCTCTATAACATTACTCTCCTGTTCTTGGGGTTTTGGGGGAGAAGGTTGTTTCTAGGTAAAGCTTAAAGGGTATTTTTGGTTTACTTGGCTTTTTATTTCTGTTGCTTCTTTTTTGTGTGTGGAGGTTTTGTTTCTCTTACAGGAGAGTGTCCCTCAGTAGGAGCTGGCCAAAGTCTCTCACCTCCCACCAAAAAACAAAAGAAACAAAAACTATCATGAGATTGATTCTGCAACCTTCCAGTTATTAATCTACTTCACTAAACCAATTGCACCTTGTTGGGGCCTTGTAAGGTGCTTTTGTTGTTGTCACAAACACATACACACTCACACATTCACGCACATTCACACACACACACACACACTAAAACAAAAAAGAAATAATTAAAGACAAAAGAACACATTCACACACACACACTTTAACACACACTTTAACACAAAAGGAACAATTGCAGACAAAAAAATATAGACACAGAACACACATACACTCACACACACACACACACTCACGCACACAGGCATACACACTAATGATTTTAAAATAAAACAGCACACCACTGCTTATTTCATTATCATCAAAATAAAGATGAAAGAATTTTTTTTAATGTGCACATATATACAGATAGATAGAATAGATAGATAGATAGATAGATAGATAGATAGATAGATAGATAGATAGATAGATAGATAGATAGATAGATAGATAGATAAAACGCACAGGGACAGCAAAACAGACAGGCAGAAAAACAGACACACAGACAGACATCAAGAGACATGACCAAACTTTGAACAACACAGACATATAACTTCCAGCAGACCAGACAGTGTAAAAATAAAATTTTAGGCTTCAAAAACTTGGACCCTGGCATTTCATTGTTCTCATTCTTTTTTCCAACATGAGTATCTTCCCTACAGAGGTTGTAGCCTTATAACATTACTCTCCTGTTCTTGGGGGTTTTGGGGGGCGAAGATCATTTCCAGGGGTAATGCTTAAAAGGTATTTTTGGGTTTAGGTTGGTTTTAATTTCTGTTGCTACTGTTTTGTATGTGTGGATTTTTATTTCTCTTACAGGAGAAAGTCTCTGAGTAGGAGCTGGCCAAAGTCTCTCACTCCCCACCAAAAAACAAAAGAAAAATGTTACTCTCATGAGATTCGAACCAGCAACCTTCCTGTTAGTAATCTAACATGATAAACCTGTTGTGCCACAGTGGCTTGTACCTTTGTTGTTGTTGTTGTTACACACTCACGTGCACATGCTACAAAACAAAATACAATTATAGACAAAAGAATTCACCACCACAACACACCCACAACACACCCACAACACACACACACATATGCACATGCTACCAACAAAATACAATTACAAATAAAAGAGTTTACCCTCCTGCCACATAACACACACACATATGGAAAAAGAAAAAAGCATGAACCATTGCTTTTTCCATTACCCTAAAAATAAAAGAATAAAATAAAAACAAAAATATCAAATTAAAAAGTAAAGCACACAAACAGGCAGACAAACAGGCAAACGAACAGACAAACAGACAAACAAACAGATACAGCCAGATACAAGACCAAACTTTGAACAACACAGACATATAACTTCCAGCAGACCAGACAGTGTAAAAATACAACAACAGACTTCAAAACCTTCCACCAGCCCCCTAAAAAAAGAACCAACCTAGCATTCCATTGTTCCCATTTCTTCCCACATTACTATCTTCCCTGCAGACATTGTAGCCCTATAACATTACTTTCCTGTTCTTGGGGGGTCTTTTAGGGGGGAGATTGTTTCCAGGGGTAAAGCTTTAAGGGTATTTTTGGTTTGGTTGGGTTTTTATTTATTTCTGTTGCTTCTTTTTCGTGTGTGGAGGTTTGTTTCTCTTACAGGAGAGTGTCTCTGAGTTGGAGATAGCCAAGGTCTCTCACCTCCCACCAAAAAACAAAAGAAACAAAAACTATCATGAGATTCGACTCTGCAACCTTCCAGTTAGTAATCTACTTCACTAAACCAATTGCACCTTGTTGGTGCCTTGTAAGATGTTTTTGTTGTTGTCACAAACACATACACACTCACACATTCACACACACTCACACACACACACACACACTAAAACAAAAAGAAAATAATTACATACAAAAGAACACATACACACACTCACACACACACACACACTCACACACACACACACACTTAAACACAAAAGGAACAATTACAGACAAAAAATTACAGACACAGAAACACACACACACACACACTCACACTCACACACGCACACTCACACACACATACATACACACTAATGTTTGATTTTTTTTTAAAAGCACACCACTGCTTATTTCATTATCATCAAAATAAAGATGAAATTTTTTTTTAAATGTGCACATATATACATATAGATAGATAGATAGATAGATAGATAGATAGATAGATAGGTAGGTAGGTAGATAGATATATAGGTAGATAGATAGATAGATAGATAGATAGATAGATAGATAGATAGATAGATAGATAGATAGATAGATAGATAGATAGATAGATAGATAGATAGATAGATAGATAGATAGATAGATAGATAGATAGATAGATAGATAGATAGATAGATAGATAGATAGATAGATAGATAGATGGATGGATAGATAGATAGATGGATGGATAGATAGATGAGAGAGATAAAACACACAGGGACAGCAAAACAGACAGGCAGAGAAACAGACACACAGACAGTCATCAAGAGACACGACCAAACTTTGAACAACCCAGACATATAACTTCCAGCAGACCAGACAGTGTAAAAATAAAACTTCAGGCTTCAAAAGCTTGACCCTAGCATTCCATTGTCCCCATTCTTTTTTCCCCTACATTATCATCTTCCCTACAGACGTTGTAGCCCTATAACATTACTCTCCTGTTCTTTGGGTTTTCCAGAGGGGAGATTGTTTCTAGGGTAAAGCTTAAAATGTATTTTGGTTTGTTTGGTTTTTATTGCTGTTGCTACTGTTTTTGTGTGTGTGGATTTTTATTTCTCTTAAAGGAGAATGTCTCTGAGTAGGAGCTTGCCAAAGTCTCTCACTCCCCACCAAAAAACAAAAGAAAAAATGTGACTTTCATGGGATTTGAACCAGCAACCTTCCTGTTAGTAATCTAACATGATAAACCGGTTGTGCCATTGTGGCTTGTACATTTGTTGTTGTTGCTGTTGTTACACACACACACGTGCACGTGCTACAAAACAAAATACAACTACAGACACAAGAATTCACCCCCCTGTCACACACACAACACACACACACACAACACACACACACACACACACACACACACACACACACACGTGCAGATCCTACAAAACAAAGTACAATTACGGACAAAAGAATTCACACACATCCCCTGCCACACACACACAACACATACACACACACACATACTGCACATGCTACAAAACAAAATACAATTACACACAAAAGAATTTACCCTCCTGCCACATAGGACACACACAGATGTAAAAAAAGAAAAAGCTTGTACCAGTGCTTTTTCCATTACCCTTAATATAAAAGAATAAAATAAAAACAAAAATATCAAATTAAAAAGTAAAACACACAAACAGGCAGACAAACAGGCAAACAAACAAACACACAGACAAACAAACAGATACAGCCAGATACAAGACCAAACTTTTAACAACCCAGACATATAACTTCCAGGAGACCAGACAGTGTACAAATAAAGCAACAGACTTCAGAACCTTTGACCAGCCACCTTGAAAGTAAACCCTAGCATTCCATTGTTCCCATTCTTTTTTTCCAACATGATTATCTTCCCTACAGAGGTTGTAGCACTATAACATTACTGTTCTCCTGTTATTGGGGATTTTTTTTGGGGGGGTAGTTCATTTCTGGGGTAAAGCTTAAAGGGTTTGGTTTGGTTTGTTTTTTATTTCTGTTGCTACTGTTTTTGTGTGTGGGATTTTTATTTCTCTTACAGGAGAGTGCCTCTCAGTAGGAGCTGGCCAAAGTCTCTCACTGTCCATCAAAAACCAAAAGAAAAAAATGTGACTTTCATGGGATTTGAACCAGCAACCTTCCTGTTAGTAATCTAACGGGATAAATCCATTGTGCCATAGTGGCTTGTACATTTGTTGTTGTTGCTGTTGTTACACACACACGTGCATGTGCTACAAAACAAAATACAATTACAGACAAAAGAATTCACACACACACCCTGCCACACACACACACACACACACACACACACACACACACACACACACACACACACACACACACACAACACATAGTGCACATACTACAAAACAAAAATACAATTACAGACAAAACAATTCACACACACACACACACACACACACACACACAACACCCTGACACACACCCCACACACACACACACACACACACACACACACACACACACACACACACAACTACATGCTACAAAACAAAATACAATTACAGACAAAAGAATATACCCTCCTGCCACACAACACACACACACACACATATATAAAAAAAAGAGAAAAAAAACATGAACCATTGCTTTTTCCATTACCCTAAAAATAAAAGAATAAAATAAAAATAAAAATATCAAATGAAAAAGTAAAACACACAAACAGGCAGACAAACAGGCAAACAAACAGACACACAGACAAACAGATACAGCCAGATACAAGACCAAACTTTGAACAACACAGACATATAACTTCCAGCAGACCAGACAGTGTAAAAATACAACAACAGACTTCAAAACCTTCCACCAGCCCCCTAAAAAAAGAACCAACCTAGCATTCCATTGTTCCCATTTCTTCCCACATTACTATCTTCCCTGCAGACATTGTAGCCCTATAACATTACTTTCCTGTTCTTGGGGGGTCTTTTGGGGAGGAGATTGTTTCCAGGGGTAAAGCTTTAAGGGTATTTTTGGTTTGGTTGGGTTTTTATTTATTTCTGTTGCTTCTCTTTCGTGTGTGGAGGTTTTGTTTCTCTTACAGGAAAGTGTCTCTGAGTTGGAGATAGCCAAAGTCTCTCACCTCCCACCAAAAAAGAAAAGAAAAAAATGTGACTCTCATGAGATTTGAGCCAGTAACCTTCCTGTTCTAATGGCTAAACCAATTGCACCTTGGTGCCTTGTAATGTGTTTTTGTTGTTATCACAAACACACACTTACACATTCACACACACACACACTGAAACAAAAAAAGAAATAGTTACAGACAAATGAACACAGACATAGACACACTGACACACACACACACACACACACTACACACACACACACACACACACACACACACACACTTAAACACAAAAGGAATAATTACAGACAGAAGAATACAGACACAGAACACACACACGTGTGCGAACACACTCACACACATACACACACATACACAAACACTGTTGTTGTTGTTGTTGTTGTTTTTAAAGTACACCAGTGCTTATTTCATTATCATCAAAATAAAGATTAAAGAGATAAAAAATTTATATTTTATATATAAGAGATAAAACACACAGGGACAGCAAAACAGACAGGCAGAGAAACAGACACACAGACAGTCATCAAGAGACACGACCAAACTTTGAACAACACAGACATATAACTTCCAGCAGACCAGACAGTGTAAAAATAAAACTTCAGGCTTCAAAAGCTTGACCCTAGCATTCCATTGTCCCCATTCTTTTTTCCCCTACATTATCATCTTTCCTACAGATGTTGTAGCCCTATAACACTACTCTCCTGTTCTTGGGGTTTTGGGGGGTAGGTTGTTTTGGGGGTAAAGCTTAAAGTGTATTTTGGTTTGTTTGGTTTTTATTGCTGTTGCTACTGTTTTTGTGTGTGTGGATTTTTATTTCTCTTACAGGAGAATGTCTCTGAGTAGGAGCTTGCCAAAGTCTCTCACTCCCCACCAAAAAACAAAAGAAAAAATGTGACTCTCGTGGGATTTGAACCAGCAATCTTCCTGTTAGTAATATAGCACAATAAACCTGTGATATAGTGGCTTGTACATTTGTTGTTGTTGTTGTTACACACACACACATGCATGTGCTACAAAACAAAATACAATTACAGACAAAAGAATTCACACACACACCCTGCCACACACACACACAGCACACACACACACACATATGTGCACATACTACAAAACAAAATACAATTACAGACAAAACAATTCACACACACACACCCTGCCACACACACACACACAACACACACACACACACACACACACACACAACACACACACACAAACATACATGCTACAAAACAAAACACAATTAGAGACAAAAGAATATACCCTCCTGCCACATAACACACACACATATGTAAAAAAGGAAAACGCATGAACCATTGCTTTTCCATTACCCTAAAACTAAAAGAATTAAAGAAAAACAAGAATATCAAATAAAAAAGTAAACCACACAAACAGGCAGACAAACAGGCAAACAAACAGACACAGACAAACAAACAGATACAGCCAGATACAAGACCAAACTTTGAACAACCCAGACATATAACTTCCAGCAGACCAGACAGTGTAAAAATAAAATTTCAGACTTCAAAACCTTTGACCAGCCCCCTAAAAAAAACTAGCATTCCATTGTTCCCATTCTTTTTCCAACATTATTATCTCCCCTACAGACATTGTAGCTCTATAACATTACTCTCCTGTTCTTGGGTTGTTGTTGTTTTTGTTTGGTTGGTTTTTTTGGTCGTTGTTTTTTTTTTGGGGGGGAAGGCATTTCGTTTCTGGGGTAAAGCTTAAATGGTATTTTTGGTTTGTTTGGTTTTTATTTCTGTTACTTCTGTTTCTGTGCTGGGGTTTTCATTTCTATTACTGGAGAGTGTCTGAGTTGGAGATGGCCAGGCTCTCCCTCCCCACCAAAAAAAAACCAAAAGAAAAAATATGACTCATGAGATTCTAACCATCAACTTTCTTATTAGTAATCTAACATGCTAAACCCAATGACCCTGGTGGTTTGTAAGTTTTGTTGTTGTTTGCGTTTTTTCTTTTGATGTCTTCCTTTTTTGTGATGTGGTAAGTGCTATTATTGCTGTCCTAGGTTTTTATGGTTCAACGTCACTGCAAACTTGGTGTAGAATCCTTTGGTCAATAGGAAGCTGTCAATGCCAGGCTGCTATGAGGTCACTAGTGAGAGGAGACCTTGTGCTGCTGGTAGTATATATGTACGCTGCTCCCCCCCCCCCCCCCCCCACCACCCCCCATACACTTTTATATTTAGAATGTACAGTGATGTGATGTGTTTATCAGTCCAGGGAACAGTGATAACACTAGTTTCTTCTCCTTTTTTCCTTTTTTGCTGCCTACATCTTCGGTGATGTCCCCATCCTGCTGTTCCCGTGCCCTACATTTCAGTTTTCCTGCTACAGCCATACCCAGATTCTGTATCTTGCATCCTCAGGGTCATAAGCCAACAGTGAGTCTATCAATAACAGGCCACTGTTGGGCCACCAGCCAGATGGGCCCTGCACTGCTGCTGGGTAACTTTGGTGGTGTTCGTTGGCACCTGTTCTGAAATAACATACGCAGGACTCACTCACTCACTCATCCCTTGGTCGGGACGACCGTTGGGGTACCCGCACGGACGCTGCAAGTGGACCGCCAAATGGTTCTGTCCTGGGCTGTTTTCAGGAGGTTTGGTACAGTGAGGCCGGTCCACTCCTTGATGTTGGATATCCAGCTTTTGCGTGGTCGTCCCTGCCTCCTTGCTCCTTCCACCATTCCCTGCAGGACTGTCTTTGACAGGCTGTTATGCCTTGTTGTGTGGCCAAACCACTTCAGTTTCCTCCGTTTGACTGTATCTAGCAATGGTTCTTGTTTGCCAGCCAGTGCCTCGATCTGCTGCCAGACGTAGTCATTGGTTTTGCGGTCTCTGTAGGTGATGTTCAGGATCCGCCTGAGGCACTTCATCTCAAAGGCTTGAATGCGACGTTCTAAATCGGCAGTAAGTGTCCATGCTTCACAGCTGTACAAGGCAATGGATGTGACGAGTGCCTTGTAGAGTCTGACCTTAGTGTGGGTTCTGATGTTGTGATTTCTCCACACTTTCGCCAGCTTAGTCATGGAGGAGAGTGCCACAGCAAGTCTGATCTTCACCTCTTGTGTGCTCGTGCCTTCTTTGGTGATGACTGCTCCAAGGTACTTGAAAGTTTCCACCTCCTCTAGGGTCTCGCCACTCATCTTGATGCTGGTGGGAGTGGTCGGTGTGGTACTGTTCACTAGGATCTTGCTCTTTTCCGTGCTGATCTCCATACCGTGGGCATTGGCTGATGTTTCCAGTCTGGTGGTGAGATCCTGGAGTTCTTCTTCACTGCGGCCCATGAGATCGATATCGTCTGCGAATCGAAGATTGCAGACTGGCCTTCCTCCTATTGTGATTGTGGTCTTGAAGTCAAGGAGGGCCTCCTGCATGATGTTCTCCAGGAACACGTTGAAAAGAACGGGGGATAGCGGGCAGCCTTATCGAACTCCAACTGAAGTCCGGAAGAACTCCCCGATTTCTCCACCCATGAGGACTGCACTGTGGGAGCTGTCATACAGCGCCTGGATGACTTGAATCAGGTCCTCGTCGAAGCTATAGTCTCTCATGACTTGCCACAGAGCTTCTTGCCACACTCGGTCGAAGGCCTTCTTGAAGTCAATGAAGTTGTTGTAGAGCTGTAGCTGATGTTGGAGATGCTTCTCTATGAGCATTCTGATGTTGAAGATCTGCTCGACACCACCTACTAATCCCTTTACTAAAGACCGTCCCCACAAACATCCATCCCCAAAGGCTTTGACACAAACTCACCACAGGCACAGAAGTGCATGGGGAAACCGAATCTGAGGTCACCATGAGACCAGAGCAACTGGGGCCACCGAATCAGAGAATTGTTTTTATTGCATGATGATCAGTTACAATGGGAATGATGTAATGATGCTGCTGTGGAAGTGCATATGCTTTGAGACTACTTGACAGGGTTGTACTCTACGCTTACTATCATAATATATCCCGGCGTCAACCGGCCCGAGAGATACAGACACCTACAGAGTTGGTCAGGTAATTTGAGCAACACTATCAAACTCCCATCCGTAAATCGGATGAAGCTTGACTGTGTGGTCCCAGTCTTCCCACTGAGCCCACAGCACACTCACTTTGAGTAGGAGCCGACAGGAGTCCGAAAAATCCCTATGACTCTTATGGATATCGAACCCGCGACCTTCCAGTCCGTAACCCAAGGCGCTAACCACTTCACCATGGTGGTTGGTCATAGTTTCTTCTTCTTCTTCTTCTTCTTCTTCTTCTTCTTCTTCTTCTTCTTCTTCTTCTTCTTCTTCTTCTTCTTCTTCTTCTTCTATTTCAGGCTACAAGAGACTGGTTGTCAGGAAGGATTTCTGTTAGGACTATTTATGACAGGTACTGCCTATAGCTACTTGTCGATTCCCATACATTTACATTATCTGTCTGTCTGCCTGTGTGTGGATTTCTGTCTCAGGACTTTCTATGGCAGCTACTGCCGATAACGTCTTTGTGATTTTATATCATTACATTCATTCTCCATCTGTCCTTATGTCTGTCTGTCTGTCTCTGTCTCGGTCTCTTCTCTCTCTCTCTCTCTCTCTCTCTCTCTCTCTCTCTCTCTCTCTCTCTCTCTCTCTCTCTCTCTCTCTCTCTCTCTCTCCCCTCTCTCTCTCTCTCTCACACCCACACCCACACCTACACCCTCCCACCCAGCCACCCACGCACACACACATACACACGCCACACACACACACACATGACACACGAAAACACAAACACACGCACGCACAAACACCACCTTCCCCGCACGCACGCACACACACACACACACACACACACACACAACACACCACACAACACACACACAACACATACACACACAACACACAACACACAACACACAACACACACACACATACACACACGAATACACACACACACACAACACTCACAAACACACACACACACACACACACACACACACACACACACACACACACACACACACACAACACAACACAGGATGTGACTATAAACCGAGGCCCCGTGTGCGAACGCACGCAGAACATCTTCCGCACACGTTAAATCCTGTTCCGCTTTTCGAAAGAGTAGGCCATTGTGTGCCAGTGGGAACAGATGACAAAATTGACAAAACCGCATACACACGGGAACTGGATGTAAAAAAGCACACGAGTGCTTATTCCATTATCCTCGATATAAAAGAATAAAGAAATAAATCAATAAATAAATAACACACAACACACACACAACACAACCCACAAACGCACGCACAAACACCACCACCCCCGCACGCACACACACACACACACAACACACACACACACACACACACACACAACACACACACACAACACCAACACACACACACACACACACACACACAGACAAAAGCTTATTTTCACTGTGCTTATATAGTGCACTAGAAAAAGGGAGCCCTTGGAGATGGTGTGTTTGTGACCTCTGATTGATTTATCCTGATGGTATGAGAGAGAGAGAGAGGGGCGAGAGAGATAGAGAGAGGGAGAGAGAGAGGGAGGGATAGAGGGAGGGAGAGAGACAGAGGTAAGGAGGGATTTATTTTATTTATTTATTCATTAATTCTTTTATATCGAGGATAATGAAATAAGCACATTTTTTACATCCAGTCCCCGTATGTATGCAGTTTTGTAAATTTTGTAATCCGTTCCCACCCGCAGACATGGCCTACTCTTACGAAAATTGGAACAGGATTTAATGTGTGCGCAAGATGTTCTGCGTGCGTTCGCACACGGGGCCTCGGTTTATAGTCTCATACGAAAGACTTTTGGGGAGAGTGGAATCTGCACTGATGTTCACTCCAGGGGAAAATATCTCCTTGAACGGGAATCGAACCCGGGTCGTCAGATTGCGAGTGTAATGTTCTGACCACTAGGCCACTAAGGAGAGAGAGAGAGAGAGAGAGAGAGAGAGAGAGAGAGAGAGAGAGAGAGAGAGAGAGAGAGAGAGAGGAGAGAGAGAGCGTGGGGATAAAGAAAATCAGAGAGAGAAACAAGGATGGAGAAGAGATGGTGTGTTTGTTTACTCTGATTGATTAAGCCCGATGGTATGAGAGAGAGGGGGGGGGGAGAGGGAGCGAGGGAGGGGGAGGGAGGAAAAGAGAGAAGCGGGAAGGAGAGAGGGAGGGAGAGAGAGGGAGGAAGGGAGAGAGAGAGAGGGAGAAGGAGAGAGAGGAGGAGAGAGAGAGGTGGAGGAGGGAGAGAGAAGGTGGAGGGAGGGAGAGGGAGGGAGAGGAGAGGGGGGAGGGAAGAGAGTGAGAGAAGGGAGAGGAATGAGGAGAGAAGAGGAGAGAGAGAGGAGGGGCGTGGGGATAGAGAGAATCAGAGAGACAAACAAGGATGGAGAACGGATCTATAGAAGACATCAGAAAACAGGAGAGAGAGAAGGAGGGGGGGGTAGCAGGGGGAGAAGAGAGAAGGAGGGGAAAGAGAGAAAGAGAGGGGGAGAGAAAGAGGAAGAGGGGAGGAAGAGAGAGGAGGAAGAGAGAGAGAAAGAGGAAGGGAGGGAGAGAGAGAGAATGAGGAGAAGAGATAAAGAAGAATGGGATGAAGGAGGAGATGAGGGAGGAGAAGAGAGGAGGGGAGAAGAGAGGGAAGTATTATAGAGAAGAGGGGGAAGTAGAGGGAAAAGAGAGAGAGAGAGATAGAAGAGAGAGATGGGGAAGGAGGGAGAGAGAGGGAGGGCTCCGTCTCCCTCTCTCTCCTTGCCTGTCTATTTCTCTGTCTCCCCCAGTCTGTCTGTCTGTCTGTCTGTCTGTCTGTCTCTCTCTCTCTCTCTCTCTCTCTCTCTCTCTCTCTCTCTCTCTCTCTCTGTCTCTGTCTCTGTCTATCTCTGCTCTCAACCTGACTGTTTCTCTCTCAGACACATAAACATACACACACACAAACAAACCCTCACAAACCACACACACACACACACACACAAACACAAACACACACACACACACACACACACAGTCAGCTAGCCAAACAGACAAAGAGACAGCACAGAGACAACACCTACACCTACAAGCCCATAATCCCCTTTTCCTGCACTTCAGATGTAGGTCTATAAATATACAGTTTATCCCCAGAACAAAAGCTGTGTGTCATTGTCACTGTCAGAGGCAAAGTGAATCGTAAACAATGGCCACCTCTCTAAACACAACCCATTTATTTATCTGCCTACACAGAAAGAGTCCTAACAGTTCATTTGTATTCGCTCTCTGTCTGTGTGTGTGTGTCTGTCTGTGTGTCTGTGTGTCTATGTTTCTGTGTTTGCCTGTCTCCTTGTGTGTGTGTGTGTGTGTGTGTGTGTGTGTGTGTGTGTTGTGTGTGTCTGTGTGTGCCTGTGTGTGAGTGTGTCTCTGTGTCTGTGTGTGCGTCTCTCTCTCTCTTTCTTTTCCAGTAGCTCTCTCTTTCTCTCTCTCTCTGTCTCTCTATCTCTGTCTCTCTGTCTCTCTGTCTCTCTGTATGCCTGTCTGTATATCTGCCTGCCTGTCTGTCTGTCCATCCATCTGTCTGCTTGTCCATTCTGTCTGCCTGTCTCTCTCTCTCTCTCTCTCTCTCTCTCTCTCTCTCTCTCTCTCTCTCTCTCTCTCTCTCTCTCTCTCTACTTCTGTCTGTCTGTCTGTCTATCTGTATATATGTAAGTCTCTCTCTATAGCTCTCTCTGCACACATAAAAAACACACAACAGATGCATGCCCACACACCTCACACACACACACACACACACACACAAACATACACATACACACAAACAGACAAACAGACAGAGAGAGTACAGCTAACACCTACAAGCCCATTGTTCCACTTCTGCGTTTCAGATTTAGGTCTATAAATATACAGTTTATCCCCAGGACAAAAGCTGTGGCATTTTCACTGTCAGAGGGAAAGTGAATGGTAAACAACGGCCACCACTCAAAACACAACACATTTATTTATCTGCCTACACAAAAAGAGTCCTAACAGTTCATTTCTACTCGCTGTCTATGTCTGTGTGTCTGTGTGTTTGTGTATCTGTTTCTCTGTCTGTCTCTCTGTCTGTCTGGTTGGCTGTGTGTCTATGTGTCTGTGTGTCTTTCTGTCTGTCTGGATGTCTTTTGCTGTCTGTCAGTGTGTCTGTGTTTCTGTCTGTCTTTCAGTCTCTGTCTCTGTCTCTGTATCTCTCTCTCTCTCTCTCTCTCTCTCTCTCTCTCTCTCTCTCTCCTCTCTCTCTTCTCCGATATCAGAACTGTGTGAATGCTTATTTGTAACCTTTGAAAAATCAAAATAACTACTCTGTCTCTCTCTCTGTCTCTCTCTGCCTCTCTCTCTCTCTCTCTCTCTCTCTCTCCTTCTTTATCTCCCTTTTCAATGTAACACTATTTTGTTTTCCATATTTGGGGAATAGGAACTCCATTGGCTAAATTGCCTTATTTTAATGTGAGGGTAGGGTGGTCGACTTGTCCTACACTGTTGCTGATTTGTAGGTAACATGACACTGTTGTGTGTGTGTGTGTGTGTGTGTGTGTGTGTGTGTATAAGCTTGTGATAACAATTAATGTATGATAACAATAAGTGCATTGGGTTGAATGTAGTTATTGGAGATACCTTTTCCTCTTTGGGTTTTCATAATTTCTTTTTTGCAAAATCATATTGTTAAATTGTATTCATACTGTGCTCCTTGCCAAAAAAACTGTACTGTTAATGGCAATAAATTACTTTCAGTATTCAGTGTTCTCTCTCTCACACACACACTCATATACACACGCATATGCACAGCCTAAATCTCCTTCCCATTGCTTTCTGACTCCTTGCAGTAAAGTGCAAATTTTATATATTGATCTTGCTGGGGTTTTTTTGTTGTTGCATATAATCATATCCTCTATCCGGAATAACTTGTAATCCATGCTATAACCCTGAAATATTGCCAATTTTAGCAAAATAAGGAAATGTTCCCTGCGGAAGTATTAGACAACACCCACGCATTAACTTTTTTCATCATATATTTTCTCACCATCTTCCTTCCCCAACATCATTCCTTTGTTTTTGTACTTGTTCTTTTTCTTGTTGTTGTTGTTGTTGTTCTTTCTTCTTCTTCTTCTTCTTCTTCTTCTTCTTCTTCTGCTTCGAATTCTTCTTCTTCTTCTCCTTCTTCTTCTTTCCTCTTCTTCTGCTTCGAATTCTTCTTCTTCTTCTTCTTCTTCTTCTTCTTCTTTTTCTTCTTCTTCTTCTTCCTCTTCTTTTACTTCTTCCTCTTCTTCTGCTTCAAATTATTCTTCGAATTCTTTGAATTCTTCTTCTTCTTCTCTTCCTCCTCCTTCTTCTTTGCAATTCTTCTTCTTCTTCGCAATTCTTCTTCTTCTTCGAACTCTTCTTTTTCTTCTTCCCAAAATATCTTCTTTGCAATTCTTCTTCTTTGCAGTTCTTCTTCTTCTCCTTCTTCTTCTTCTTCCTCTTCTTCTTCTTCTTCTTCTTCGCAATTCTTCTTCTTTGCAATTCTTCTTTGCAATTCTTCTTCTTTGCAATTCTTCTTCTTTGCAATTTTCTTCTTCTTCTTCCTCTTAGCAAATCTTCTTCGCAATTCTTCTTCTTCTTTGCAATTCTTCGCAACTCATCTTCTTCTTCTTCTTCCAGTTCATTTTCTTCTTCACAATTCCTCTACTTTGCAATTCTTTTTCGAACGCTCAGACATAAACTATTGTTGGCTGTCATATTAGCAAAAAATGCGTTGTGCTGCCGTTAAGTGCCTGGCAAATCACGCCCAGCGCGTTCGACTTTGGCGTGGGAGAGAATCGTTATCTGTTAAGTCTTTCTGGCGTAAAAGGGGGCAGGAAAATGGACCAAGAATGCAGAAAATAGACAAGAAGGGGGTGACAAGAAGAAGGCTGAAACAAAGAGAGGGATAGAAAAGAGGGAATTCCTAGCACAGAACTTCCAGAACGTAAAGGTAAAGGTGTCCCATAACCTATAAGGTCGTAGGGAGCGAGGCGTTAGAGACCTCAACTTCTCTAGGGGGCCAGCATATTAAGGGCGACGCCCATCTCCTCTCCTTCGATGCTTTACCTTCCCTGACCCTAAAGAGGGTACCCATTTACAGTTAGGTGAACTGGGGGACTGTACTGAACCCAAGGCGCACAAACGGTCACCCATCCAAGTGGTAACCACGCTCGATGCTGCTTAACCTTGGCTGGGGGAAAGCCAGTGCTCTGACCACTGTGCTATCCCGTCCCCTTTTCATTCCATAACAAAGGGATGCTAGTTCTTTGTTATCTCTGGATTACTGTTAAAATCCAGTACACCTTTTCTTTCTCTCGCTATTTTCATACTCTAATACTGAACAACCTAGGTCTTATTACGCTCTTTTGAGCAATCTAAGCTTTATTCTGGGTTATTGGTGTGCTTGTTTTGCTTCATGTATTTGCTTTTTTTCGAAGTTTGTTTTCTATATGTAAATTTTTCATAATTTTCTTATGTCTTATATGTTTTGATTGACAAGTTCTTCTGTTTTCACCCCGCTTGTCTCATACTCATCACTGACAGACGATATAATTATCCGAGTAATTAAAGCCATCTGACTTCAATCCCATTAATTTGTCCATGAAGCTGAGGGTTCGAATCTCGGCAACGGCATCTGGTGAATTAAGGGCAGGGAGCTTTTAAGATCTTTCAGGTCAGCTTCAAGTGCAGACCTGCCAATGCTTTAATTCATTTTGTGTATATACACATGCAGAAGATCAAATATGCGCGTTAAAGATTAAATGATTCATGTTAGTGCTCAGTGGGTTACGAAACGCAAACATTCCCAGAATACATCCCCGAAGTCGGAATGCGGCTACCTTCATGGTAGGGTGAAAACGGTCGCGTTAGCAAAAAGGTTCACCGTTGCTGAACCTCGAACCTCTATCCGAAGGGAAACGAACACGAACATGCCCAGCATGCAACCTGTGCAATGAAGCGAGCTGCTCTGAAGTAGGCAATTGTCAGCTGAGGCTGAACTGAGTCTTGCCCTCCATACTTGCTTACCCGGGCTTTGGGCTCTGGAGAATTAACACCTAGAGCGCAACTCCATAATCCTACGAGACTGTCTGGCAGCTGCCAAGAAGTCTCTGTTACTGCCTTGTTCATTGTCTTCCTGTCATATCCTTCTCGTCTATGTTCACTACCACCACCACCACCAACAACATTAACAACAACAACAG
>CM054147.1:54284074-54291574 GCA_028751875.1 Rapana venosa | reverse complement strand
TTCGGAGGGCTATGAGTGGCTCTGTTTTTTGTGCGATGGGGTGGATGGTGGGGTTTGGTGTGGGGTAGGGGGGGGGGTAGTTGTTTCCCCATTCCATTCCTAGAGCTCTGAGGTTCACCAATGGTGAGATTTTGCGCATGCAACCGGTTTTTTTTGTCCACCATGAAGGTAGCCACATTCCGACTGCGGGAATGTATGCTGGGGTAGATTCGTGTTTCAATAACCCACCAAACAATGACATGAAAAAACTATAAACTTTCACATACATATTTTGCATCTTCTTGCATTGATTACACACACACACACACACACACACACACACAATTAACACACACAAGTCCTACACAAATACCACCAACACGACAAAGGGATTAAAGCGTTGACGGTCTGCTGACATAAAGTTGACCTGAACGATCATTTTAAAAAAACAAAATCACCCCCCCCCCCCCCCCCAAAAAAAATCCCTACTCTTCATTCACCAGCTGTGCAACCGAGATCGAACTCCACGACTTCATGGACTCATAGTATTTGAAGCCGAACAGGTTCATCTCAGCATCTTTCAGTCTGGGAAGACTCTGGAGTTGCGCTCAAGGTACAGCCATTTGAAACAAAATGCCATAGTACACTGCTGGGCATATCCTGGAGAGAACGAAAGACCAATGAATTTGTCAAGAGTCAAATAACACGGCTGGCAGGTCCACAGGAACCCCTTCTCACCATCGTCAAGAAGAAAAAGCTGACATGGTTCGGCCACGTCACCCGCCACACCACTCTGCCAAAAACAGTACTGCAGGGAACACTCGAAGGTGGCAGAAAGAGGGGAAGACAGAACAAGTCATGGATGGACAACATCAGAGAATGGACCAGGATGAATGACTCGGCACTACTGTTCGCAGAGCCGAGGACCGAGATGGATGGAGGAGGCTTACCACGGCATCGTCTTTCGTGTCTCCTCCACGACTGCCAAGGTCACGGGACGGATGATGACGACAGCGTGGGTTGTGGCGGGCACCAGTCCCACACAGGCAATGACAGACAGTGTCTATGGCAGAGAGAGACACAGTTTGAAGTCTGACAATGCTGGTCTGTCTGTCTGTCTGCCTGGGCGCAGCCTTTCTTCTCGTTCCACTGTCTTAACCACTGGGCTCTGAAGTGCTTTATAAAGACAGATGATGGATCAAGGAGTGGAGGGGGTGGGGGAGGGGGAGGAGGCTGGATGTGAGGGGAGGGGTGGGGGAGTGAGGTTGTGGGGGAGAAGGCGGGTGGATTTAGGTCAGTGCTAAAGGAGATTAGTCAGTGTGAGGGGTTCTGAGAAGGAGTTATGTCCCAGTGAAGTGGTCGCTTGGCGTTGGCTGTGTTTGATGCTGTCAAAGCTGTCTACTTATTCTGGGGGGTTTGTTTGGGGTGCTTTTTTTTTACTAAAAAGCTCTTTCTTTCTGTCTGTCTGCCTGTCTTCATCTCTTTGTCTGTCACTCTGTCTGTCTTTCATGAGACAAAAGAGAGAGAGAGAGAGATAGAGAGAGAGAGAGAGAGAGAGAGGTGTGTGTGTGTGTGTGTTGGGGTGTGTTTTTGTGTGTGTTGTGTGTGTGTGTGTGTGTGGTGTGGGGTGTGTGGTGTGTGTCTGTGTGTGTGTCTGTGTCTGTTCTGTGTCTGTCCCGGGTGTCCGTCGTCTTTTTGTCTGTATTTTCGTGGTTTTGTTTTGTATCTCAGTTTTTTTGTCTGTTGTCTGTTCTCTTGCCCGCCCTTGTTTTGTTGTTCCTCTGTCCTGTCTTTCTGTTTGTTTCCTCTGCCTGTTTGTCTTCTGTTCCTTCCTCCTTTCTCTCTCTCTCTCCCCTCTCCCTCTCTCTCTCTCTCTCCCTCTCCCTCTCCTCTCTCTCTCTCCTCCCCTCTCTATCTTTCTGTCCTGTTTTGCCTGTTTTGTCTGTCTCTCTCTCTCTGTCTTTGTCTGTCTGCCCTCTGTTTCTCCCCTGTTTCCTCTCTCTCTCTCTCTCCTTTTCTCTCTCACTCTCCTTCTCTCTCTCTCTCTCCCCTCTCCTCCCTCAACTTCTCCTCTCATGTCTGTCTACTGTCGTCTGTCTGTCCTTTATTTTTTCTGTCCGTCTCTGTTTCTGTCTGTTTGTCTCTCTCTGTCTTCTGTCAGTCGGGCCCCTGTCTGTCTGTCTGTCTCTCTCTCTCTCTCTCTCCTCTCTCCTCTTCCTCTCTCTCTCTCCCCTCCTCCTCTCTCTCTCTTAATGTTTATGTGTGTCATTAAAAGGGGTGGAACTACATTTATACTGTGACTTCTATTTCTCCTCCTTTATTTATCGTCAGCAGTTGTAAAAATCGGAGAAAAAAAGTCAAGATGTTAATTCATAAACTAATGTCTTTTACAAGAAAACAGTAGAAAGTATTAAACCATAATCACACACACACACACACACACACACCACACACACACACACACACACAAAACACACACACAACGTCGCACCCATGAGCACTCGCGCACACACACTCACTCAATCACTCACTCACACACACTCACTCCACTCACACTCACCACACGTAAAACACACACACACACACAACACACATTCAAAACACACACAAACACACACACACCCCCCCTACACACCTCACCACTTTTCGTAAGAGTAGGCCATTGTGTGCCGGTGGGAACAGATGACAGAATTCACAAATCCGAATACACGCGGGGACTGGATGTAAAAAAAGCACATAAGTGCTTATTCCATTATCCTCGATATAAAAGAATAGATTAAATAAATAAATAAAAACACGGTCGCACCCACGATCGCACCCACGTACGCACGCACACACACACACACACACACACACACACACACACAACAACACACACACACACACAAACACACACACACACACAAAGACACTGTTTTCCTTATTTGCAGTTTTAGGCGTTACATTGATGTTTGAATACCAATCTGTCAGATGACTCTCTTTCCCCCTGTTTTTTATTCTTTTTGCTATAGGTCTTTTTCCCCCCTCTAATAATCACTTTTTATAACAACGTTAAATACAAGAACGTACAAAAAACACAAATACACGCCCACACACAACACACACAAACACACACACACACACACACAAAACACACCCCACACAACACACACACAAAACACAAACCCCACACACACACACACACCACAGATACACAGACGGGATAGCCTAGGGTTAGAACATTGCACTCGCAATCTGACGACCTGGGTTCGATTCCCGTTCAAGGGGATATTTTCCCCTGGAGTTAACATCAGTGCAGACTCCACTCTCCAAAAAAGTCCTTCGGATGAGACTATAAACCGAGGCCCCGTGTGCGAACACACGCAGAACATCTTGCGCACACGTTAAAATCCTGTTCCGCTTTTCGTAAGAGTAGGCCATTGTGTGCCGGTAGGAACACATGACAATTTACAAAACCGCATACACACGGGGACTGGATGTAAAAAAAAAACCGCACATACGTGCTTATTCCATTATCCTCGATATAAAACAATAAAATAAAAAATGAAAATAAACAAAACATACACACACAAACAGAACATCTTGCGCACACGTTAAATCCTGTTCCGCTTTTCGTAAGAGTAGGCCATTGTGTGCCGGTGGGAACAGATGACAAAATTCACAAAACCGCATACACTGGATGTAAAAAAGCACATAAGTGGTTATTCCATTATCCTCGATATAAAAGAATAAAAGAAAAGATAAAGATAAAATTAAAATAAAACGCACGCGCACACACACACAGATAGGCAGACAGACAGACAGACAGACAGAGACAGAGACAGAGAGACAGAGTTGCGTGTGTGCATAAAGAATGTATCAAAAAGATCATTCAATCAATCGTTTAATCAACGAACCATTCAGTCATTCAATCAATCAATCGTTCAGTTAGTTTATTTATTTTATTATGTATTTCATTTTATTTATTCTTTTATATCGAGGATAATGGAATCAGCACTCATGTGCTTTTTTACATCCAGCCCCGTGTGTATGCGGTTTTGTAAATTTTGTCGTCTGTTTCCACCGGCACACAATGGCCTTCTTCTTCTTCTTCTTCTTCTTCTTATCTTCTTCTTCTCTTCTTCTTCTCTTCTTCTTCTTCTTCCTTCTTCGCAATTCTTCTTCTCCTTCTTCTTCGCAATTCTTCTTCTCCTTCTTCGCAATTCTTCTTCTTCTTCTTCTTCTTCTTCTTCTTCTTCTTCTTCTTTCTTCTTCTTTCTTCTTCTTCTTCTTCTCTCTTCTTCTTCTTCTCTTCCTTATCCTTCCCTTCTCCTCCTTCTCCTCCTCCTCCTTCTTCTTCTTCTTCTTCTTCTTCTTCTTCTTCTTCTTCTTCTTCTTCTTCTTCTTCTTTCTTCTTCTTTCTTCTTCTTCTTCTTCTTCTTCTCTTCCTTATCCTTCCTTCTCCTCCTTCTTCCTCCTCTTCTTCTTCGCAATTCTTCTTCTTCTTCTTCTTCTTCTTCTTCTTCTTCTTTCTTCTTCTTCTTCTCTTCTTCTTCTTCTTCTTCTTCTTCTTCTTCTTCTTCTTTTCTTCTCCTTCGCATATCTTTTCTTCTTTCTTCTCTCGCAATTCTTCTTCTTCTTCTTCTTCTTCTTTCTTCTTCTTCTTCTTCTTCTTCTTCTTCTTCTTCTTTTTCCTCCTTCTTCTTCGCAATTTTCTCTTCTTCTTCGCAATTCTCTTCTTCTTCTTCTTCTTAGCAATTCTTCTCTTTCGCAATTCTTCTTCTTCTTCTTCTTCTTCTCTTCTTTCTTCTTCTTCTTCTTCTTCTTCTTCTCTTCTTCGCAATTCTTCTTCTTTCTTCTTCTCGCAATTCTTCTTCGCAATTCTTCTTCTTCGCAATTCTTCTTCGCAATTCTTCTTCGCAAGAAAATAGAAATAGTTAGGGAAGTAAAACAGAGTCAGCTCCTGTGGGGATGCCAGGGGCCTGTCAGTATCAATAGCATCCCCACCTTCTGGAAATTCTGTGCTAGGAATTCCCTCTTTTCTATCCCTCTCTTTGTTTCTGCTTTGTTCCTTTTCTTCCTATCACATCCATCTTGTCTATTTTTGTCCCTTCTCCTGCATCTTTCTTGTTCTTAGAAAGGCTAAAAAGATATCATTCTCTCCCACGCCGAAGTCGAATGCGCTGGGCCTGACTTGTCAGGCGCTTAACGGCAGCGCAATGCATTTTCGCTCATAATATGACAAGATAACAATAGTTGCTGTATGAGAGTTCGACGACGATGATGAAAAGAAGATGGAGAAAAAGAATTCTGAAAAATTCTGAAGAACTCCGAAGAAGAAGAATTCTGAAGAAGAAGATTTGCAAAGATCAGAAGAAGAATGCAAAAAACAATACAAAGAAGAAGAATGCAAAGAAGAAGAATGCAAAGAGGAACAAGAAGAATTGCGAAGAATGCGAAGAAGAATTGCGATGAAGAATTGCGAAGAAGAAGAATTGCAAGGAAGAATTGCGAGGAAGAATTGCGAAGAAGAATTGCGAAGAAGAAGAAGAAGAAGAAGAAGAAGAAGAAGAAGAATTGTGAAAAAGAAGAAGAATTGCGAAAAAGAAGAAGAATTGCGAAAAAGAAGAAGAAGAATTGCGAAGAAGAAGAAGAAGAAGAAGAAGAAGAAGAAGAAGAAGAATTGCGAAGAAGAATTGCGAAGAAGAAGAAGAATTGCGAAGAAGAAGAAGAATTGCGAAGAAGAAGAAGAAGAAGAAGAAGAAGAAGAAGAAGAAGAAGAAGAAGAAGAAGAAAGAAGAATTGCAAAGAAGAAGAAGAATTGCGAAAAAGAAGAAGAATTGCGAAAAAGAAGAAGAATTGCGAAAAAGAAGAAGAAGAAGAAGAAGAAGAATTGCGAAAAAGAAGAAGAATTGCGAAAAAGAAGAAGAATTGCGAAAAAGAAGAAGAAGAAGAAGAAGAAGAACAACAACAACAACAACAACAACAACAACAACAAGAACAAGAAGAACAAGAAGAACAAGAACAAGAAGAACAAGAACAAGAACAAGAACAAGAAGAAGACATAAAACATGCAGATTTAACAAATCTACGATGTCTGTCCCGTCCTTTTTCATCCCTGAAACACACAAACCAGCATGTACAGGGGGAAAACTGGGTCTCTCATGACTTCACTACAGCTTGGGGGTTTTTTACCACATTTTTTTCAGGCCAAGGTTTAGAAGGAAAGGTGAGAGTTGAGGAGGGGTGTGGGGGGAAGGGGGGAGGACGAGGAGGAGGAAGGATGGGTTGGGGTGGGGGTAGGGGATGGAGTAGATGAGAAAGATTTTTTAAAAAGTGATTTGTGATTCTGTGACACTCAAGGGAAAGTTCAAAATGAGGGATGCTAAAAAAATTTCACTTTCCTTAAACCTTGGAAATTTTGGGTTTGGTTGTTTATTTTTTTTGGTTGGTTGGTTTTTGTTTTTTATTTTGTTTTTGTTTTGGGGAGTTCTGGGTTTGTTTTTATAGGAAGAAGGAGTGGGGTGCTTGTTTTCCTGTTGCGTTTGCTTTTTCTAAAACTTCATTTATTGATTTATTTACGTATTTATTTATTGCTAGGAACGTTTTCCTGATAATTTTGAATGTTTTTTGTTATTTTGTTTTAGATTTCTATGTTTATGATCAACCAAAAATAATGCTAGAAAAAGTTTTTTTATTTGTTCCTCGGCTATAGCTCTGAGGTTTAGTTTCTTCTTCTTCTTCTTCTTCTTCTTCTTCTTCTTCTTCTTCTTCTTCTTCTTCTTCTTCTTCTTCTCTTCTTCTTCTTCTTCTTCTTTCTTCTTCTTCGCATTTTTCTTCTTCTTCTTCTTCTTCTTCTTCTTCTTCTTCTTCTTCTTCTTCTTCGCATTTTTATTCTTCTTCTTCTTCTTCCTCGCAATTCTTCTTCTTCTTCTCTTCTTCTTCTTCTTCTTCTTCTTCTTCTTCTTCTTTCTTCTTCTTCTTTCTTCTTCGCAATTCTCCTTCGCAATTCTTCTTCGCAATTCTTCTTCTTCGTAATTCTTCTTCGCAATTCTTCTTCTTCGCAATTCTTCTTCCTCTTCTTCTTCTTCTTCTTCTTCTTCTTCTTCTTCTTCTTCACAATTCTTCTTCTTCTTCTTCTTCTTCTTCTTCTTCTTCTTCTTCTTCTTCTTGCTCGCAACTCTTCTTCTTCTTCGCATTCTTCGCAATTCTTTTTCTTCTTATTATTGTTTATCTTCTTCTTCGTCAAACGCTCAGACAGCAACTCCTGAGGCCCTGACAAATGCTGCCGTGCGATGAAGGCTCTCCAGGGGTCCGAAGAGTTTGTCCCTCATCGGCGGCCAGATATTGGCCCTCAGGTTTTGGTGTGTTGGACGGACAGGTCTGGAGCAAGTGTTCCGCTGTCATGGGAGAAGTGCTAACACAGGGTCACGCCTCAGAATCACCAATGTGGAACTTGGTGAACATGAGATGTCTGAGTCTGCAGTGTCCAGTCCTCAGCCTCACAATGGTTACTTGGGGGTTTACTAATGATGAGATTTA
>CM054147.1:54199074-54281574 GCA_028751875.1 Rapana venosa | reverse complement strand
CGTATCTTATTCTGTGCCTTTCTTTCTTTGTTACTTTCTTTCTTTGAAGACTGGGCTAGGCCATTGTGTGCTGGTGGGAACGGATGACAAGACCCGGAATCGGAATGCGGCTACCTTCATGGTGGACAAAAACTAGCGCATTCGCAAAATGTCACCATTGGTGAACCTTGGGGCTTTAGCTGTCCCTAAAATACATACACGCGGAGACTGGATATAGAAAAGCACACGAATCCTTATTCCACTATCCTCGAAATAAAATAATAATAAATAGATAAATAAATAAATAAACAAATCAATACCTTAGATCTCGTGATTTGTCAATGCTTCCGATGAGACTATAAACCGAGGCCCCGTGTTCGAACGCATGCAGAACATCTTGCGCACACGTTAAATCCTGTTCCGCTTTTCGGAAGAGTAGGCCATTGTGTGCCGGTGGAAACAGATGACAAAATTTACAAAACCGCATACACACGGGGACTGGGAGAGGCGCTTTGATTTGTTGCTTTACAAGATTCAGCGCTATATAAATTCCATACATTATTATTATTATTATATTATTATTATTATTATTATTATTATTATTATACACACGGAGACTGGATGTAGAAAAGCGCACGAATCCTTATTCCATTATCCTCGAAATAAAAGATAAATAAATAGATAAATACATAGATAAATAAAACCAATCAATACATTAGATCTCGTGATTTGTCAATGCTCTTGACAGGACAAAAATTATCTGTGTCTTGTGCTTTTTTTCTTTGATTATTTCTCTTGTATTAAGACAGTCAACTAATATCACTGAGAGTGAACAGACGTAAAATCCAATCGAATCGAATCAAAGACAGTCAATTTATACTTTATTTCTTTTCTTCGGTCTTTTTTCCTCTTGCTCCTTAGCTTAAGCTTCAAGGTTCACAATGGTGACATTTTGCGTATGCACTAGTTTTTGTCCACCATGAAGGCAGCCGCAATCCGATTCGGGTATTGTCTCAAGTCTGATAATTGTAAGTATGTTTGAAACGATTGAAAATGTCTTGTTCTCTTTCTCCTGTCTTTGGTTGGAAACATTTGCCGATAAATTCATCAATGAAAAGGAAAAAAGAAAGACAATGTTAAACTCCGATGATGTGGACATAGAAAGAAAATTCTACCCGAGTTTGAAAATCAAACCAGACACGTAGATACGTACGCGTGTGTGTGTGTGTGTGTGTGTGTGTGTGCGTGCGTGCGTGTGTTCTTGCCTACGTGCTGTGTTGCAGGCCTTGCACGCACGTGTACACGCACCAGCGTATACACATGCACGCATACACATACGCTAATCTCCCCCCCTCCCCCACTCTCTCTCTCTCTCTCTCTCTCTCTCTCTCTCTCCCCTCCCCCCCTTGTTGTAGTAGGGTTTTCCCTTGCTTTGTTGATAGTCCCTAATCAGGGCAAGGGCCGGATGAAAAATTGTCGTATGATTATTCTGTTACCCTTGAAAAATAAAGATCTATTATCTCTCTCTGTCTGTCTGTCTGTCTTTCTTTCTTTAATTTAACGTCTGTTCACTCAAGGTGATCTGTCTCTGTCTGTCTGTCTATCTCTCTCTCACCCTCTCTCTCTCTTTCTTTAATTTAGCATCTGTTCACTCAAGGGGATCTGTCTGTCTGTCTGTCTGTCTGTCTGTCTCTCTCTCTCTCTCTCTCTCTCTCTCTCTCTCTCTCTCTCTCTCTCTCTCTCTCTCTCCTTCTCTCTCTTAATTAAGTGGAGTTGTCTGCTTCGGTTCTTTCCCTGTTCATGAAACGTAAACATGTTTTTGGGTTGTAGTTTTTTTTTTCCGTTCAGAAATGATCCTCTGCTTACTCGGCCATTTTTGAACCCGTGACGTCAAACGCTTCACCCCCCTCCTTCCACTTCCTGCCACCACCACCCCTCCCCTCCCCTCTCTGTCCTTCCCTCCCTCCCCATCCCCCATTTCCCCCTCTACAGAAAGGTTGTTTTTTTTGGTGAACTAGTTTGTCTGTAGCTGAGGAGCAAAGTCGCTGTATGATCTGGGGAGAGAGAGAGAGAGAGAGAGAGAGAGAGAGAGAGAGAGAGAGAGAGAGAGAGAGAGAGAGAGAGAGAGAGAGATGATGATGATGATGATGATGATGATGATTTTGATTTCCAATCTTCTTCTTAATTCTTCTTCATCATCATCGTCATTATCATCATCATCTTCTTCGCAATTTTTCTTTTTCTTCGCATTTCTTCTTCTACTTCACATTTCTTCTTCTTCTTCATCATCATCTTATTATTTTTTTTTTTCTTCTTCTTCACATTCTTCTTTTTGGCAATTCTTCTTCTTCGCACTTTTTCGCAATTAATTCTTCTTCGCAATTCTCTTCTGCTTCTTCTTCATCATCATCATCATCATCTTCTTCTTCTTCTTCATCATCAACTTCTTCTACTACTTCTTCTTCTCCTTCTTCTTCTCATCTTCTTTGTCGAACACTCAGACAGTAACTATTGTTGTCTGTCATATGAGCGAAAATGCGTTGCGCTGCCGTTAAGCGCCTGACAAGTCAGGCCCAGCGCATCCGACTTCGGCATGGAAAAGAATTTAATATCTTTTAAGTCTTTCTGGGGGAAAAAAGAGCAGGAGAATGGTACGGTAAAAGTCAAAGGTAACGGTGTCCCATAACCTATGTGGTCGTAGAGGAGCGAGGCATCAAAGACCTCAGCTTCTCTAGGGACCAGCATATTGAAGGCGGCGCCCATCTCCTCTCCCTCGCTTCTTTACCTTCCCTGACCCTAAAGAGGGCAGGTACCCATTTACAGCTGGGTGAACTGGGGAAACTGTACTGAAGCCAAGGCGCGCAAACGGTCACCCATCCAAGTGGTAACCACGCTCCACGCTGCTTAACCTTGGCTGAGGTAAAGTGAGCGCTCTGACCACTGAGCTATCCCGTCCCCAGAAGAATGGACCTAGAAGAAAAAAAATAGACAAAACGAAGGGTAGGTTGGTGGTGGGTGTATGTGGTGGCGGGGGAAAAGGTATGAGAGGGGAGGGGGGGGGGGGGGATTGGCGGGAGAAGGGGGGGGGGGGGGGTCTTAGAAGAAAAATGAGACATGAGGGAAGAAGTTTTTAAAAAAGTAATTACTAGTCTCATGTCACTCTTGGGAATGTTAAGAAATTGGAGTCGTGGAAAACTTGGCTTTTAGCAGAGACCTGTGTGTGTGTGTGTGAGTGTGTGTGAGTGTGTGAATGTGTGTGTGTGTGGTGTGTGTGTGTGGTGTGGTGTGTGTGTTGGTAGTTGTGTGTGTGTGTTGTGTGTTGTGTGTGTGTGTGTGTTAGGTAGTATGTGTGGGTGTGTTTGTGTGTTGGGGTAGTGTGTGGTGTGTGGTGTATGTGTGTGTGTTATGTGTGTTGGTTGTTGTGTGTGAGTGTTGGTGTGTTGTATGGTGGTGTGTGTGTGTGTGGGTGGTGTGTGTGTGTGTGTGTGTGTGTGTGTGTGTTAGGTGTATGTGTGTGTGTGTGTGTGTGTGTGTGTTTTAGGTAGTATGTGTGTGTGTGTGTGTTGTTGTGTGTGTGTGTGTGTGTGTGTTAGGTAGTATGTGGTGGTGTGAGTGTTTGTGTGTGGTTGTTTGTGTGTGTGTGTGTGTGTTGGTAGTAGTGTGTAGTGTTGTGTGTGTTTTGTGTTGTATGTGTGTGTTAGGTAGTATGTGTGTGGTGTGTGTGTTTGTGTGTTGTGTTGTTGTGTGTGTGTGTGTTAGGTAGTATGTGTGTGTGTTTGTGTGTTGTATGTTGTGTGTGAGTGTGTTGTATGGTGTGTGGGTGTGTGTGGGTGTGTGTGTTAGGTAGTAGTGTGTGTGTGTTTGGTGTTGTGTGTGTGTGTGTTGTGTTAGGTAGTTGTGTGTGTGTGTGTGGTTAGGTAGTATGTGTGTGTGGTGTTTTGTGGTGTTGTATGTGTGTGTGTGTGAGTGTGTTGGTAGTATGTGGGGGTGTGAGTGTTTGTGTGTTTATGTTGTGGGGGTGGTGTTAGGTTTTAGGGTGTGTGTGTGTGTGTGTGGTGTGTGTGTGTGTGGTTGGTTGTGTGTGGTTGTGTGGTGTGTTTGTGTGTTGGTGTTTGGTGTGTGTGGGTGTGTGTGTGTGTGTTTTGTGTGTTGTATTTGGTGTGTGTGTTGGTGGTGTGGTGTGTTGGTGTTTTTGGGTGTGTTTGGTGGTTTGTGTGTTTGTGTGGTGTTTTGGGTGGTATTGGGGTATTTTGGGTGTGGGTGTGTTAGGTAGTTTGGGGTGTGGTTTGTGTGTTGGTTGTGTGGGGTGGTGTGTTAGGTTATGTTGGGTTGAGTGTTGTGGTTGTGTGTGTGTGGTGTTTTAGGTATATGTGTGTGTGTGGTGTTGGTGTTGTATGTTGTGGGTGTGGTGGGTGTAGGTGTTGTGTGTGTGTGGTTTTGTGGGGTGTTGTTGTGTGTGTTTTGTTGTAGTTTGGTGTGGTGAGTGTTGTGTGTGTTTGTGTGGTGTGTGTGTGGGTTTTGTTGGGTAGTATGTGTGTGTGTGGTGTTTTGTGTGTTGTATGTTGTGTTGTGTGGTGTGTTTAGGTAGTATGTGTTGTGTGGGGGAGTGTTTTGTGTTTTTTTGTTGGGGTGTTTAGGTCTGTGTGTGTTGAGTGTTTTTTTGTGTGTGGTGTTTGTTGTGTGTGTGTGTGTTTAGGTAGTATGTGTGTGTGGGGTTTGTGTGTTTGTAGGGTTGTGTGTGTGTGTGTGTTAGGTAGTTTTGTGTGTGTGTGAGTGTTGTGTGTTGTAGTTTGTTTTAGGTAGAGGGTGTGTGTGGTGAGTGTTTGTGTGTGTTGCTGTTGTGTGGTGTGTTGGGTAGTATTGTGTGTGTGAGTGTTAGTGTGTTGTATGTTGTGTGTGTGTTTTGTGTTGGTGTATGGTGTGTTGTGTTTGTGTTGTTGTGTGTGTGTTGTAGGTGTTGTTGTTTTGGTGTGTGTGTGTGGTGTTGTGTGTGTGTGGGTGTTAGGTAGTTGTGTGTGGTTGTGGTGTTGTGTGTTGTGTGTGGTTTTGTGTGTGTGTGTTAGGTAGTATGTGTGTTGGTGGTGTTTGGGTTTTTTTGGGTTTTTTTTTTTTTTTTTTTTTTTTTTTTTTTTTTTTTTTTTTTTTTTTTTTTTTTTTTTTTTTTTTTTTTTTTTTTTTTTTTTTTTTTTTTTTTTTTTTTTTTTTTTTTTTTTTTTTTTTTTTTTTTTTTTTTTTTTTTTTTTTTTTTTTTTTTTTTTTTTTTTTTTTTTTTTTTTTTTTTTTTTTTTTTTTTTTTTTTTTTTTTTTTTTTTTTTTTTTTTTTTTTTTTTTTTTTTTTTTTTTTTTTTTTTTTTAAAAAAAAAAAAAAAAAAAAAAAAAAAAAAAAAAAAAAAAAAAAAAAAAAAAAATTGTTTGGGGTTTTTGGGTTTTTTTGTGTGTGTGTGTTGTGTGTTAGGATAGTGTGTGTGTGTTTTGTTTTGTGTGTTTTTTGTGTTGGAGTAATGTGTGTGTTGTGTGTGTGTTGTTGTGGTGTGGTGTTGGTTGGGGTTGTGGTGGGGTGTTTGTGGTTGTGTGTGGGTGTTTTGGTGTATGGTGGTGTTTTTGTGTGTGTTTTTAGGTGTGTGTGTGTGTTGTGTGTTGTTTTTGTGGTGTGTTTGTGGTGTGGTATGAGTATGTGTGTGTGTAGTGTTGTGGGGTGTGTATTTTGTGTGTGTTGTGTGTTAGGTATGTATGTGTGGTGTGTGTGTGTTTGTGTGTTGTATGTGTGTGTATAGGTAGTATGTGTGTGTTGTGTGTTTGTGTGTTGTATGTTGTGTGTGTGTTGAGTGTGTTGGTTGTTGTGTGTTTTGTTGTGAGTGTTTGTTGGTGTTGTGTGTGTGTGTGTGTTTTGTGTTAGGTAGTATTGTGTTGTGTTGTGTGTGTGTGTGTGTGTGTTGTATATTTGTTTGTGTTTGTGTTAGGTAGGTGTGTGTGGGGTTTGTGTGTTGTATGGTGTGTGTGTGGAGTGTGTTAGGTAGTAGTGTGTGTGTAGTGTTTGTGTGTTGTATGTTGTGTGTGTGTGATGTGTTGGTTAAGGTGGATGTGTGTGTGTGGTGTTTGTGTGTTGTAGTTGTTTGTGTGAGTGTGTTAGGTAGTAGTGTGGGGTGAGTGTTTGTGTGTTGTATGTGTGTGTGTGTGTGTGTTAGGTGTATGTGTGTGTTTTGGAGTGTTAGTGTGTTGTATGTTGTGTGTGTGTGTGTGTGTTAGGTAGTATGTGTTGTGTGTGAGTGTTTGTGTGTTGTATGTGTGTTAGGTTGTATTGTGTGTGTGAGTGTTGTGTGTGTTGTATGTGTTGTGTGTTGTGTGTGTTAGGTAGTTGTGTGTGTGTGTGTTTGTGTGTTGTTATGTTTGTGTGTGTGTGTGTTAGGTAGTTGTGTGTGTGTGAGTGTTTGTGTGTGTGTTGTGTGTGGTGTGTTAGGTAGTATGTGTGTGGTGTGTTGGTTTGTGTGTTGTTGTGTGTGTTAGGTAGTATGTGTGTGTGAGTGTTTGTGTGTTGTATGTTGTGTGTGTGTTTAGGTAGTATGTGTGTGTAGTGTTGTGTGTTGTATGTTGTGTGTGTGTGTTAGTTAGTGTTGTGTTGTTGTGTGTTGTTTGTGTTGTGTGGTAGTATGTGTGTGGTTTTGGTGTGTTGGTGTGTTGTGTGTTGGTGTGTTGTGTGTGTGTTGGTTTAGGTATGTGTGTGTGTGTGTTTGTTGTGTTTGTTGTGTTGGTAGTATGTGTGTTGTGTTTGTGTGTGTGTGTGTGTGTTAGGTAGTATGTGTGTGGTGTGAGTGTGTTGTTTTGTTGTGTTGTTGTGTGTGTGTGTGTGTTAGGTAGTATGTGTGTTGTTGGTGTTGTGTTGTGTGTAGGTATATGTGTGTGTTTGTGTGTTGTTGTGTGTGTGTGTGTTGTTAGGTAGTATGTGTGGTGAGTGTTTGTGTGTTGTGTGTGTGTTAGTGTAGTGTGTTAGGTAGTATGTGTGTGTTGTTTGTAGTGTTGTATGTTGTGTGTGTGTTGTGTTAGTAGTAGTGTGTGTGTGTTTGTGTGTTGTATGTGTTGTGTAGGTGTTGTGTGTGTGGTTAGTGTTTGTATGTTGTGTGTGTGTTGGTGTTGTGTGTGTGTAGATTTGTGTGTGTTGTGTGTGTGTGTGTGTTAGGTAGTATGTGTGTGTGTTGTGGTTTGTGTGTTGGTGATGTGTAGTTTGTGTGTGTGTTGTGTGTTTATGTGTTGTTAGGTTATGTGTGGGTGTGGTTTGTGTGTTGTATGTTGTGTGTGTGTGTGTTAGGTAGTATGTGTGTGTGTGTGTAGTAGGTTCTGTGGTGTGTATGTGTGTTAGGTAGTGTATTGTGTGTTAGGTAGTGTGTGTGTGTGTGTGTGTAAAGAGTGTGTGTGTGTGTGAGTGTGTGTGTGTGTGTGTGTGTGTGTTGTGTTGTTGTGTGTGTGTGTGTGTTGGGGGGGGGGGGTAATTTGTTTTTGATTTTTGCATCATTTTCTCCTTGTGGCGTTTATTTTTATTTTCAGCATTCTGTTTTTATTTCATGATGTGTATGTGTGTATTTGTGTGTGTGTGTGTGTGTATTTGTGTGTGTGTGTGTGTGTGTGTGTGTGTGTGTATGTGTGTGTGTGCGTGTGCGTGAGTGCTTAGGTTTGTGTATATAGATTTTTTTTTGTCATCATTTTCTCCCGAGTGGCGTTTTTATTTTCAGAAGTTTGTTTTGTTTTTGTTTTTTTTCATTAGCTAAAAAGTTTTATCTTATTTATTTTCTTCTTTCGATTTTTGTTGTTGGTTTGTTTGTTTTTTAGGCTACCGTTTCTTTTTTTTCTAAAATATATTTTGGTTTTCGATCAGTACTATCAGTGATTGATAAAATAGTGTTTTCATGGTCAGTTTTGCAGTGGTGTGGCTTTTAATGTGATGGTTTGTCGTGTGTGTGTATCATATTATATTTCCAGTTCTGTCAGTTTACTGAAAGTAGAAAAATGAAAGTGTGAGTGTGTGTTGTGATGTGCTATGATGTGCTGTGTTGTGTGCATGTGTGTGAGCATGTGTGTGCACATGAGTTTGTGTAAATGCATGTGTGTATGCACACACGCGCAAGCATCCATACCTGAATTAGTGTGTGTGCGTGCATGTGTGCGTGTGCCTGTGATCACATAAGTGTGCATGTTTGTGCATGTGTATGTGTGTATGCATGCATGTGTGCGCATGTGTGCTTATGTGTGTGTGTGTGTGCATGCATGCGTGCGTGCCTGCATGCATGCCTGCGTGCGTGTGTGTGCGTGTGTACATGCGTATACTCATGTGTGTGTGCGCGCGTACACATACCTAGACAAAAGCTTCATTCTTATATCTTCCTTCAAACAGCCATTCATACAAAGTCCACAAAAAGCATAAAAATCAATTTATTTCTTGTACAGCAAACTTTGTTAAAACAATATAAAAAATAAAAAATCCAGTTGATTTTTTTTCTCTTAAGCCAAGTCAAAATACACAACTGCTCAATCAAATATTGTGAGTGAGTGTGTGCATGTGCGTGTGTAGATTTGATATGTTTATCTTATTCATGTGCGATCACATGCATGTAAACAATTATAATGTAAGCACTTTGATTTGTTGCTTTACAACAGCGCTATATAAATTCCAGGCATTGTTATAAACGCACACACAGTATATCAATGACTCACACCATTAACTTTTGTCAAAGAATCCATCAAAAAAAAAAGAAATAGCCCTATCTATAAACACACACATATCAGCAAATAATTTTTTTTAAATCTGAAACTTGATCATAAATCTGATCATAAACTGAGCGAGCTATCCCTTATTTCAAGCACAAAACAACAACATGATATCAAGTAAAAAATGGCAACAAAAAAGTAAATAAATGAAAAATTAGTTTAAAAAAATTAAAAGTAAAAATGGCACATTGTATACTCTGAGCATAATCTGAACAAACTATATTTGATTTCAAGTTTTTAAAAAATACCATAATGACAAATACAAATGAGCACTTACTATGATCTGAACATTAAAATGAGAAAACAATATTTCATTTCAATTTTCTTCAATAAAGAGCATAACAAAAAGCCCACATATTAACATACAATGAAATAAACCATAATTAAAGGTAACGGTAAAGGTGTCCCATAACCTACAAGGTCGTAAGGGAGCAAGGCGTCAGAGACCTCAACTTCTCAAGGGGCCAGTATATTGAGGGCGGCGCCCATCTCCTCTCCCTCGCTGCTTTTCCTTCCCTGACCCTAAAGAGGGTAGGTACTCATTTACAGCTGGGTGAACTGGGGGAACTGTACTGAAGACAAGGCGTGCAAACGGTCACCCATCCAAATGCTAACCACACTCGATGCTGCTTAACCTTAGCTGGGAGAAAGCGAGTGCTCCGACCACTGAGCTATCCCATCCACAATCAAGAGCATTTACTGAAAGCCCACATATCAAAATGAAAGGGAATAGTAAACCATGATTGCAAGCATCAAACAGAATTTGATTTCAAGTAAAAACGTCATACTAACTTTTCTTTTGGGGCTGGTTTGTTTCCCTGCTAGAGCTCCAAGGTTCTTCAATGGTGACATTGTTGCATATACCGTAATACTAATATGTTATATATATGCGTTGTGTTGCCCCCCCTCCCCCCCCCCCCACATAATTTAGGTAGCCGCATTCTGACTTCAGGGACGCTGTCTAAACACGACACCTGTGTGCATGCGCTTTTTTAAAATATAAATTTTTTGCCATCCTGTTCCTACCAGCACGACATGGCCTACTCTTTCAAAAAAAAACACAGGCTTTTTAACATGAGCGCAAGATGTTCTGCACGCATGCGCACACAGTGCCTCAGTTTATTGTCTCATCCAAAAGGACTTTAAACATTCAGTTTGATTTTTTTTAGTCAAACTGGGAATTAGAAAATGACAAGGCTGGGGAGAATGGAACCCAAAACCTCATGGTTTACTTGTTAGGCAGGTGAACGTCTTAACCGTCCTGCCACCTTCCATCTTTTGATAACAAGTAAAGATGGACATATTGACAAAGACTGTGGTCCGAGTCTCTGATTCCCACAGCAACATTACCTATAGCTACTGCCCAACTACAGAATGTCCACAAGACATTTTCATTTATTTATTTTATACCTCTTTTTTTAAGTCACGGCAGATTTATCTGCATAAAATTCGGGCTGATCTCCCCGGGGAGAGCGCATCGCCACAAGAGCAGCACCACTCAATTTTTTTTTCTTTTTCCTGTCTGCAACTGGATTTGTTTCCCTATCAGAGAGGCTTTTTCTTTCTACAGAATTATGCCAGGCACGACTCTCTTGTTGCTGTGGAACCGGTTCTTTTACGTGTGCTAAATAATTACATGTAACACACTGGACCTCGGTTTAACGTCTCATCTGAAACACTAGCACCCAGACCACCACTCACGGATGGGGGAAAAGTTTCAGGCCCAAACGAGGATCAAACCACCGCACACATCTGACCTGGACTTTTTGCTTGATGAGTTTCTAGGCAGGTGCTTAACCACTAAACCACCAATCCACCAGCTGTGCTTCAAAACCTCTAGCATCAGCCCTGACTACCAGAGCACTGTCTATAAAAACAAGTATTTGTGAACACACACATATATATATATATACATATAACACAAAAACCGTCGAACGTTTGTTGAAGAGCTGTGAAAACCGAATGCTACGCTACATGACAAAGATCAAATGGGAAGACAGGATCACAAATGAAGAACTATGGAGAATGTGCAAAGTTGATGATCTGAAGTCTGTAGCTAGCAGCAATAGACTGCGCTGGTTTGGGCACATTCAACAGAAAGCAGACCACCACATCATAAAAAGAGCAATGAACTTCGTAGTGGATGGAAAGAGACCAAAGGGAAGACCTAGCAAAACCTGGGCTGCCTGTATTGCAGATGATCTTAGAGAAAGAGGCATAAATAAGGAGGAAGCTCAAAACAGAGAGAGATGGAGAAGGCTCATCAATGTCAAATCTCCCTTGGGAGAAACATTACAAAAAATGAGGAAGAAGAAGAATGCTAAAACTCTCCATGTGGGGATGTGAGGGTGAGAGGCCTGTCAGTGAAAATAGCATCCACCACCTTCTGGAAAATGGGGAAACGGGCTAGCCTAGTGGTTAGAACACCGCTCGCAATCTGACAACCCGGGTTCGATTCCCGTTCAAGGGGGGATATTTTCCCCTGGAGTTAACATCAGTGCAGACTCCACTCTCCCCAAAAGTCCGGATGAGACTATAAACCGAGGCCCCGTGTGCGAATGCACGCAAAACATCTTGCTCACACGTTAAATCCTGTTCCGCTTTTCGTAAGAGTAGGCCATTGTGTGCCGGTGGGAACAGATGACAGAATTTACAAAACCGCATACACATGGGGACTGGATGTAAAAAAACGCACATTAGTGCTTATTCCATTATCCTCGAAAAAAGAAGACCAAAAAAAAGGAAACAAATCATAAAAGATTGCAAAATAGGATTTCAGCAGACTCGAGTACTTGCAGAAGAGGGGGAAGAACACACAGCAGTTTTCTGATCGGAAAGTATCCAAAATACAAACAAGCAAACATACAAACAAACATGTTGACAAAACCCCTCAGTTTGATCAACAAATAAATCGCTAATGTCTAATAAGTAATACAACTCATATTCATCTGGATTATAATAATAATAATAATAATAATAATAATAATAATAATAATAATAATGATACTAATAATGATATATGGAATTTGTATAGTGCTTAACCTCGTAAACTGAACAAATCAATGTCACTAATATGGCACCAATATTGCATTGTATAATCAATATCTCACACACACACACACAAAAACGAATACAACATCTCTGTTAATATTCCATTCCAATCCAATCTTCTTGTTGACAGCCCCACCAATCACAGAGGCCATATCGGGGGCTGTCCCCTTGCAAAATTATCAATCTTTTATTTTAACACTGAACAATCATCTTTCTTGAGCAACGATTACTTATGAGCATTTTTCAGTCGGGCAAATTTTAAAGGGAAGTACTGCAGCCAGTCACAATCATTCAAAATGATACAACTATTCCCTCTTTTCTATCCCTCTCTTTGTTTCTTCCTTGTTCCTTTAATTCCTGTCACCACCTCCTTCTTGTCTATTTTCTGCCTGCTTGGTCCATTCTCCTGCCTTTTTCTTCCCCACAAAGACTTCAAAGATAACAATTCTCTCTCACGCCAAAGTTGGATGTGCTGGGCCTGATTTGACAGAAGCTCAACGGCAGCGCAATGCATTTTTGCTCCTATGACTGACAAGAAAAAAGTTGTGTCTGATCATTCGACGATGACAAAGAAGAAATCGAGAATATATCCAACCATCATTTACCTAGCGATTGACACCGCTGATTTGACTGGCATTCTAGTCTCCATGTATTTTTTTCCTTAGTGAACGCAAGAAAGCGCCTCCTCTCTCTCTTCCTTTCTCGCTAACATGACACCGTTGGTGCAAACAAAGCAGTATTTCAGGACTCGTTTTTCTCGCAAGTTTCCTTAGCGTTTATGAACACTTAAAACGTATATGATGAGAAAGAGTTTTCACCATTAATTTTTGGAGACATTTTGGGGGGCTATTTGATTAGTGCTGCGCAATTTGCAGGTGTGTCCCAAAATAGTAACACATCGCTCTGATCACATGGGAGGTAACGTAATTACCGTACCATCACACAACGAAAATCTCAACTTTTAATAAGCCCTTCAACAAAAACTTTCAAAAACTGAGGCTTTTTATACATTTTAACGCATGCATGAATCGTGAACTACCTTTAATAAGCCCCTCCACAAAAACTTCCAAAAACTCAAGCATTTAAGAGATATTACAGCATGCACATACCCCAAACTACCTTTGATAAGCCCCTTAACAAAAGCTTCCAAAATGTAGGCTTTTACATAGATTTTACAGCATGTATGTATCCTAAACTACTTTGATAAGCCCCTAAACAAAAACTTCCAAAAACTGAAGACTATCAAAGAGATTCAACGCATGAATCCTGAACTACCTTCGATTAACTCCTCAACAAAACCTTTCCAAAACTGGGGCTTTTAGAGAGAATACAACGCAGGCATGATTCCTGAATAATCCTCCCATACAAAATCTTTCAAAATTAAGGCTTTTATACATATTTTACAGCATGCATGAATCCTGAACTACTTTTAACAAGCCCCCAAACAAAAACTTCCCAAACTGAGGCTTTTAGAGAGAGTATAAGGCATGCACGAGTCCTGAATAATCTCTTCTACAAAAACTTCCAAAATTAAGTGGGGGGGTTTATTAAGATTTAAAAAAATCCATTAATCCTAAACAACCTTTAATAACCCCCTAAATAAAAACTTCCCGAAAACGTATGCGTTATAAAGATATTTCACAGCATGCGTGAATAAATCCTGAACCCTCTAAAACCAAGCAAAACGACACACACACACGCACACACACTATTACACATTAGCTTACACAAGTCAACACAAAAAACCACACACGGCTACACGTTTAGCTTTCACAAACACAACACCATCAAGCACGCACCATACCCCTACAGGTTGGCTTTCACAAGTCAACACAAAAAAACCACACACTATTACACATCAGCTTACACAAGTCAACACAAAAAACCACAAACGGCTACACGTTCAGCTTTCACAAACGCAACACCATCAAACACGCAACATCATCAATCACGCACCATACCCCTACAGGTTGGCTTTCCACAAGTCAACACATCGACACAAAAAAACCACACACGGCTACACGTTTAACTTTCACAAACGCAACACCATCAAGCACGCACCATACCCCTACAGGGTGGCTTTCACAAGTCAACACAAAAAAACACACACTATTACACATTAGCTTTCACAAGTCAACACAAAAAAACACACACTGTTACACATTAGCTTTCACAAGTCAACACAAAAAAACACACACTGTTACACATTAGCTTTCACAAGTCAACACAAAAAAACACACACTATTACACATTAGCTTTCACAAGTCAACACAAAAAAACACACACTATTACACATTAGCTTTCACAAGTCAACACAAAAAAACACACACGGCTACATGCTTAGCTTTCACAAACGCAACACCATCAAACATGCAACATACCCCTACAGGTTGGCTTTCACAAGTCAACACAAAAAACCACACACTATTACACATTAGCCGTCACAAGTCAACACAAAAAAAACACACACTATTACACATTAGCTTTCACAAGTCAACACAAAATAACCACACATGGCTACACGCTTAGCTTTCACAAGTCAACACAAAAAACCACACACTATTACACATTAGCCGTCACAAATCAACACAAAAAACCACACACGGCTACACGTTCAGCTTTCACAAACGCAACACCATCAAACACGCACCATACCCCTACAGGGTGGCTTTCACAAGTCAACACATCGACACAAAAAAACCACACACGGCTACACGCTTAGCTTTCACAAACGCAACACCATCAAACATGCACCATACCCCTACAGGTTGGCTTTCCACAAGTCAACACATCGACAAAAAAAAACACACACGGCTACACATTTAGCTTACACAAGTCAACACAAAAAAAACACACACGGCTACATGTTCAGCTTTCACAAACGCAACACCATCAAACACGCACCAAACCCCTACAGGTTGGCTTTCACAAGTCAACACAAAAAAACACACACTATTACACATTAGCCGTCACAAGTCAACACAAAAAAACACACACTATTACACATTAGCCGTCACAAATCAACACACAAAATAACCACACACGGCTACACATTCAGCTTTCACAAACGCAACACCATCAAACACGCACCATACCCCTCCTACAGGTTGGCTTTCACAAACGCAACACAAAAAACCACACACAGCTACACATTCAGTTTTCACAAACGCAACACCACCAACCACGCACCACACCCCTCCTACAGGTTGGCTTGCACAAACGCCCGCAACTTGTCCAGGGCCTGACGAGTGCGCTCAAACACCAGGTCCTCTCGCGGGGGCACCACAAAGAAGCCGTGCCCCATGGCGGGGTAGAAATCCACCTCCGTGCGCACCCCGGCCTTCCTCAAACGCTCGGCGTACAACAACCCCTCATCTCTCAGAATATCCATGTTGGCCATGATGAAATAAGCCGGCGGCACCTCAGACACGTCTTCCGCAAGCAAAGGGCAGAAATACGGGTCCAGGACGCGAGACAACACTTGCTCAGCCAGCGCCGGGTTCCCAGGGTCAGGGATCGTGGGTTTAAACCCCGCGAGTCTGAACTGCTGAGGCAGGAGGTGGTGGTGGAGGTAGGAGGCGACCAGCGGGTTCTTGAGGGCGTCGGAGGAGTGGCGGTTGGCTTCGAAGTCGGAGAGGTGCGGGTAGAGGTGGGGGTAGCCCAGGTAGCGCAGCCACATCTGGGTCATCAAGCGCTTGGTGAGGAGGCCCGTGCTGCTGAAGTTGCTGTAGGAGCCCGTGTTCAGATCCACCATCTGCAGGGCGGGGTAGACCAACACCTGACATGCAGCACACAACACACACAAAAACAGAGAGATATATATATATATAGGGAGCCATGGTATGGGTGAACTCTGTAATGATGATGATGATGATGATGATAATGATGACGATGGTGATGATGGAAATAATAATAATAATAGCAACAACAACAAAATAATGATGATGATGATGACAACGACAATAATGATGATGATGTTGGTAATATTCCTGCTGCTGCTGCTGCTGCTGCTACTGCTGCTGCTCCTCCTACTCCTCCTGTTGCTGCTGCTGCTGCTCCTCCTCCTACTACTCCTCCTGTTGCTGCTGCTGCTGCTCCTCCTCCTCCTACTCCTCCTGTTGCTGCTGCTGCTGCTCCTCCTCCTACTACTCCTCCTGTTGCTGCTGCTGCTGCTCCTCCTCCTACTACTCCTCCTGCTGCTGCTGCTCCTCCTCCTACTACTCCTCCTGTTGCTGCTGCTCCTCCTCCTACTACTCCTCCTGTTGCTGCTGCTCCTCCTCCTACTACTACTCCTGTTGCTGCTGCTCCTCCTCCTACTACTCCTCCTGTTGCTGCTGCTCCTCCTACTACTACTCCTCCTGTTGCTGCTGCTCCTCCTCCTACTACTACTACTAACCACATAACTTGTTCACACAAATCTAATCGGTTACAAATAGATTCTACAAATTTAATCATAATTTGGATGTGAAATAACTACTACTACTACTACTACTACTAACAATAATAATAATAATAATAATAATAACCACATAACTTGTTCACACACATCTAAGGGTTACAAATAAATTCTACATATTTAATCATAATTTGCAAGTGAAATAATGTTAATATTTTTTTCTTAAAAAGAGAATCTTTTAACAGGCAGAATCTCTATCACCCTCTCTATCATCCTACCAGAATGTATTATTTCCATGTGTGTGTGCGTGAAGAGCTGTGAAAACTGAATGCTACGCTACATGACAAAGATCAAATGGGAAGACAGGATCACAAATGAAGAACTATGGAGAATGTGCAAAGTTGATGATCTGAAGTCTGTAGCTAGTACCAATAGACTGCGCTGGTTTGGGCATGTTCAACGGAAAGCAGACCACCACATCATAAAAAGAGCAATGAACTTCGTAGTGGATGGAAAGAGATCAAAGGGAAGACCTAGCAAAATCTGGGCTGCCTGTATTGCAGATGATCTTAGAGAAAGGGGCATAAATAAGGAGGAAGCTCAAAACAGAGAGAGATGGAGAAGGCTCATCAATGTCAAACCTCCCCTGGGAGAAACATGACAAAAAAGGAAGAAGAAGAAGTGTGTGCGTGTGTGTGTTTGTGCGTGCGTGTGTGTGTGTGCATATGTGTGTGTGTGTGTGCGTGCATGTGCTCATGTGTGTATTATGTGTGTGTGCTTTTGTACATGCGCGTGCATGCATGCGTGGGTGTGTGTGTCTGCAGGTGACAGAAAGTAGGTACAACCACAGGGCGATGCAGTTAAAAGTACAAAACAACACAAAACAACAACAAAACCAATAAACAAAAAACAAAAAAACCACCTTCAACAAACCTAGGTAAAAAAAAAAAAAAACCAACAACAACAACTCTCCCCTCACCATCCCTTTCACTCTTTAGGGACAGGACAGCCTAGTGGTTAGAACATTGCACTCACAATCTGACGACCCGGGTTCAATTCCCGTTCAAGGGGATATTTTCCCCTGGAGTTAACATCAGTGCAGACTCCACTCTCCCCAAAAGTCCTTCGGATGAGACTATAAACCGAGGCCCCGTGTGCGAACGCACGCAGAACATCTTGCGCACATGTTAAATTCTGTTCCGCTTTTCGTAAGAGTAGGCCATCATGTGCCGGTGGGAACAGATGACAGAATTTACAAAACCGCATGGACTGGATGTAAAAAAGCACATAAGTGCTTGTTCCATTATCCTTGATATAAAAGAATAAAATTAAAAAATAAAAATAAATAAAAAATTAAATAAATAAAGACACTTGACGAAAGCTGTAAACAAGACACTTTGCAGGTAAAAACTCTTTTCTAATTTTTTTAAAATTTTATTTTAATTTATTTGGTGTGTGTATGAGATCAGTTGATATATTTCATTTGACAATGTCAGAAAATAATCTGTATACATTCAAGCTGACTGACGCCATAGCTGAGTGGTAGGTTGAGTTTGAACTACTAGACTGTTGTCACCCAAACCAGAGAGAGATGGAGAAGGCTCATCAATGTCAAACCTCACCTGGGAGAAACATGACAAAAAAGGAAGAAGAAGAAGAAGTGGAAGAAGAAGAAGAAGAATTGCGAAGAATTGCGAAGAAGAAGAATTGCGAAGAAGAAGAAGAAGAAGAAGAAGAAGAAGAAGAAGAAACTGTTGTCACCCAAATGTAAAAAAAAATACACAAAGTGCCAAGAAAAAAACACTACAATGCTGGCACCTGAAACTGCAGGGAGGGCAGTGTGTCGGCCATGTCTTCCTGAGACAGTCTGAGAGCCACGGCTGCCGCCAGGTTACCCCCCGCACTGTCCCCTGCACACACACCCACACACACACACATGATTATGCAATGCACACACAGAGAATTATGCATGCACGCACACATGATTATGCATGCATGCACACAGAATTATGCACACACAGAATTATGCATGCACGCACACATGATTATGCATGCATGCACACAGAATTATGCACACACACAGAATTATGCATGCACACACACAGAGAATTATAATAAAATAATAATGTATGGAATTTATATAGCGCTGAATCTTGTAAAGCTACACATCAAAGCGCTCAGATGACTTTTTTTTTTTAGTCGAGGATAATGGAATAAGCACTCATGTACTTTTTTTTTTAAATCTGCAAACAGCAAATCCGCTATAGCGGCGAGTCGTCCAAAACCGTGGCTTTACACCGATCCGCTATAGCGGACAGCCATCCTCTGAGAGTTAAACAAGATTCAAACCCGCATCAGCAGATCACAAGTGTAGCGCTCTAACCACCAGGCCATCCCATCCCCTTAGCCACCCACACAGACACGCGCACCAGATGAGACTATAAACCGAGGCCCCGTGTTCGAACGCATGCAGAACACCTTGCGCACATGTTAAATCCTGTTCCGCTTTTCGGAAGAGCAGGCCATTGCGTGCCGGTGGAAACAGATGACAAAATTGACAAAACCGCATACACACGGGGACCGGATGTAAAAAAAAAAGGCACGTGAGTGCTTATTCCATTATCCTCGATATAAAAGAATAAATAAAATAAATAAATAAACGCCGCAACAAACACACACACCATACCGGCGATAGCGATGCGATCAGGATCGAGGCCCAAGTTGTGGGCATTTTTCAGAGTGTAGGTGACAGCCTTCAGGCAGTCTTCAAATGGAACAGGGTAAGGGTGTTCTGGGGCCTGACGATAGCTGAAAAAACACAGAACAGAACTTTGTTAGACATGTGAGTTATATGACAATTTCCTGTATAACCTCCAAAATAGGTCAACTATTAAAAAGAAGGCCATTTTTCATCACTATCAATTTTCTGCACCCCTATCTACACACACACACACACACATGCATACGCACAAACACACACACACATGCACGTACACACACACACACACACACACATGCATACACCCACACCCAAACACACACACACACACACACATGCATGCACGCATGCACACAGACACACACCCAAACACACACACACACACACACACACATGCACACATGCACGCACGCATGCACACAGAGACACACACCCAAACACACCCACACACCCAAACACACACACATGTACACATGCACACACACACACACACACACATGCACACACACACACACCCAAACACAAACACTCACACACACACACAAACACACAAACTCACATAAACACAAACACACACACACTCACACACACACATACACACACACACACACACACACACACACACGCACACACACACACACATTCATTTCATTTCATTTCATTTTCATCACTTTTAAGTCACGGCAGATTTCTCTGCATGAAATTCGGGCTGCTCTCCCCGGGACGAGCGCGTCGCCACAAGAGCAGCGCCACCCTTTTTTTTTCTCCCTTTTTCCTGTCTGCAACTGTATTTGTTTCCCTATCAGAGTGGCTTTTTTCTACAGAATTTTGCCAGGGACAACTCTCTTGTTGCCGTGGGTTCTTTTACGTGCGCTGAATAATTTTGTGTAACACACGGGACCTCGGTTTATCGTCTCATCCGAAAGACTAGCGCCCAGACCACCACTCATGGTGTAATGGATGGGGAAAAAGTTTCGGGCCCAAACGGGATTTGAACCACCGCACACTTCAGACCCGGACTTTTCGCTTTCTAGACAGGCGCGTTACCTCTAGACCACCGATCACATATAGACACTCACACACGCACAAACACACATGGGCGCGCACGCACGTGTACGTTCAACTGCGTGGTTATTGTTCGTTCCTCGGCTAGAGCTCCGAGGTTCACCAAAGGTGAGATTTTGCGTATACGACCCGTTTTTGTCCACCATGAAGGTAGCTGCATTCCGACTTCAGGGATGCATGCTGGGTATGTTCGTATCTCCATAACCCACCAAACACTGACATGAATAACGGGATCTTTAACGTGCGTATTTGATCTTCTGCATGTGTATATATACACGAATGGAATGAAGGCACTGGCAGGTCTGCACTTGAAGTCGACGTGGAAGATCGTAAAAATTCCCACACCCATCACTCACCAGACGCCACCGGGATTCAAACCCGCAACTTCACGGATCTGTAGGATTTGAAGTTGATCGGGTCTTAACCACTCAGCCGTAGCGTCCGTCACATGTTCAATTAGTTGGACAGCTAGAGGTTTTCAACACCACCCTCCCCCCGCTTCCCCTCCCCACCTATCTACTCACAAAGGTTTTGGGTATATATATATATATATATATATATATATTATATATATATATATCTCTATCTATATATATCACTATCTATATATATATATATATCTCTCTCTATCTATATATATATATACATACTCGACAGAAATGATGACAACATTGAAGTCCTTGGCCATACGATAGCATGTGTACTCATACGAATCTGCAACAACCAGTATAAAACTTATTTCTAAAAAACACATAATAACACAACATCTGATAATGATGACTGTGGCTTTAAGGAAAAAATTTGGTTTTGGAAAAGAACAAACAAAACAAAACCAAAAACTTGAAAAGGAAAGAAAAAAGAAATATATACATGTACAGATAAAGAAAGAAACTCAGTTAACATGTATAAGGGATAGCCTGGAGGTTAGAGTGATGCGCGCGTTATCTGCTGACCCAGGTTCGAATCTCGTTCAAGAGGATTTTTCCTCTGGAGTTAACATCAGCATCATCTCCACTCCCCCAAAAAGTCCTCCAGATGAGACTATAAACCGAGGTCCCGTGTATGAACACACGCAGAACATCTTGCGCACACATTAAATCCCATTCCGCTTTTTGGAAGAGTAGGCCATCGTGTGCCGGTGGAAACGGATGACAGAACTTACAAAAATGCATACACACGGGGACTGGATGTAAAAAAAGCACCTCAGTGCTTATTCCATTATCCATGAAATAAAAGAATAAATAAATGAATAAATAGATAAAAGCAAAAGGGACAGAAACAGTTGCCTAGTATACAAAGAAAGATATAAATAAACAGATAAATAGATAATAGTAAAAAAAAACCAACCTCTTGGCCAACTTCAGAAATATATACTTGTAATTTGCAAATGTACAAATGAATTAGTAAATGAATCAAGAGTGTGCACAGTATGCGCACATATACGCACATAAGCTCCCCCCCTCCCCCACACACAAATGCATGCGCGTGCACGCACACACACACACACACCAAAAACACACACATGCACATATGCTATGTACACACAAACACACACACACACTCTCTCTCTCTACCCCCTATGATCACCCCTTACTCCTCCCTAACACCCCCCCAAAACACACACAAACACCTCCTCCCCCCCCACACACACCCTCCCACCCCCCCCCCCCCCCCACACACAACACACAATACTGTCCCCACCCACCCACCTCCTTCCACAAACACACACAACACCCCCTGCCCCCAACACACAAACATCCCCCCATACATACCCCTCCCCCCACCCCTAACCCCACCTGTTCCCCTTTCCCTCCCCCCCCCCCCCCCCCCCCCCCCCCCGCCCCACACACAAACACTCCTCCCCAACCCTGACACCTGAACCCCCCCTCGTCTACCACACACACACACACACACACACACAAACACCCCCCACCCCCCTCCCCACCCCACACACATATGTAAAGTATCTACTAAAGTATACGAGCTGTGTGAGCGTGTGTGTGCTTTTGAAAACCATTTGACTATTGAAATTTTATTTTTCATAGATTTTGGTCTGCAGCGTACCATGTTTGTAAATATCTGTTTTGTTTCAACTATTGATTATTCATCATTGATTGCACAACTGTGTGTAAGATGAGGTTGAATGCATTGCGCTTTGATTTGTCTTTGCAAGACATAGCGCTATATAAGTTCCATATATTATTATTTCCATCATCATCATCATATATATCATCATCATCATCACATATCATCATCATCATCATCATCATCATCATTATTATTATTATTATATCTTTGTTCCAACCTGCTTCCAAAATGGTCCATCCACCCCCATGGATGAATATAATGGCTGGGGCCCTTTCAGGGGCTGACCGTGGGCGAAAAACCTCCACCGGTACCCCATCCATCTGTCTCCGATGCACCTGAAGCCCCCATCATATATACATTATATACATGTGTATAGGGAGCCAGGACAGCCTGGCGGTTAGAGTGATGAGCTATTGACCTGCTGACCCGGGTTCCATTCTCATTCAAGAGGATTTTTTCCCCCCTGGAGTTAACATCAGTGCCGACTCCACTCTCCCCAAAAGTCCTTTGGATGAGACCATAAACTGAGGTCCCGTGTGCGAATGCGTGCAGAACATCTTGCGCACATGTTAAAACCCTTTTCAGAAGAGTAGGCCATTGTGTGCCGGTGGGAATGGATGACAAAATTTACCAAACTGCATACACACAAGGACTGGATGTAAAAAGGCACATGAGTGCTTATTTCATTATTTTCAAAATAAAATCTTGGAAGAATACTACTAATAAAAGAATAATAATACATATGTGACACTCCACTACATTTTTTTTAAATAAAATTATTTTATATCAAGGATAATGGAATAAGCATTTGTGTGCTTTTTTACATCCAGTCCCCATGTGTATGCATTGCACCGGAGGTCAAATTTTTTTTAATAGTTTTTAACACATTATTCATCTGCAATTAAAGAGGTTATTCAATACAGAAAACAGATTGAAAAATGGACATTTCTATGAAAAGTTATTACAAACTGAAATGGTAGACTGCAGAAAGTGACAAGTTTTGCATCGTGTTAGGAGGTCAGAATGAGGTCTTGGGTGTTTTTAACCCTTCTTGCTAACTTATCATCTCATGTACAACAACTCTCTCCCATGCCAAAGTCAGATGCGCTGGGCCTGACTTGTCAGGTGCTTATGGGCAGCGCAGCGCATTTTCGCTTCTATGACAGACAACGCTAGTTGCTGTCTGAGCGTTCGATGAAGAAGAAGAGGGAGTTAACTACTGTTCTGACTCAGTGGCAGAATCAACAAGCTACGCCAACGAGACAGCGATTGTTTTGTTTTGTTTTGTTTAATGTCCATTCACAACCTTGTGATTTAGACACACCCGCAGTCATACCAAAACGCCTATATATACACACCCCATATATATATCTCTCTCTGTCTCTCTCTGTCTCTCTAGATAGATAGATAGATAGATAGATAGATAGATAGATAGATAGATCGATCTGTCTGTCTGTCTGTCTGTGTATTAGATAGATAGATAGATAGATAGATAGATAGATAGATAGACAGAGACAGACAGACAGACAGATAGAGAGAGAGAGAGAGAGAGAGAGAGAGAGAGAGAGAGAGAGAGAGAGAGAGAGAGAGAGAGAGAGAGAGGGGAGAAGAGAGAGAGAGAGAGAAAAGATAAACATACATATTCCACAACTAATTACAGTACTGTAAAGGTCTTACAGGAGAAGAATATACAACTTCAGCGAATGACAATATGAACAGCTGAGAGTCATATAAAACTTCTTGTATCACGACATATTTCTTATGAACATCCAAACCTCTCCTTACATATAATACATGTCAAAAAGAACAGGGCAGTCAAACAATAAGTGGTGGATGGAAAGGGGAATAGAACAACAACATGTTACATTTTGGGGGAATATTGAGTACTACTCCATGCATTTAACCGCAGTTTATATATTTCTAATTTCCATGGGTAAGAAAACTGTTGATAGTACTTTTTTTTTTATATGATCCTAGAATCCATACATTTCATTAACTTAGAATGAATGACAGTGATAGTAGAGTGACCTTTTTCCCTATGGGGTAACCCACTATAGGGTAACCAACCATCTACTAAACCTTTCCTTCATTATCAACCACCAGTGGGTCATGAAAGCTGTTTGCACGTTAGTACACAGTAACTGGCGACTGTATTTTTTAAAAACAATCTCCAGCTTTCCTTCCAAAAAGAGAATCCAAACTTTTCCCACACTACCAGTTAGCCAGATACATGCTGTTTCTATTAACCCCTTAACTGCCCAGTGCAAGTGCACCCTATATGCCAGGGGATAAAATTCGTATGTACCACTTGCTATGTTCATATCCTTCTTACCCAGAAATTACTACATGAATAATTCTGATAGTCTATCCAATGACAGTACATAATTATATCGTAGATTACTTCGAGGCAAGCTCAAATTAGTTAGCATGATATTTCAATGCGAAAATATATTTAAAATGTAAAAAATCGACAAAAAGTACACTTTCCTCATCACCACTTTCATTCTGAGTACCCCCCATCTCAATAACATCAAACCTAAGTCCACGCCAAATCACTTTTTTCTTTTTTTAATGCACGATCCTCTGAATCATACACGATCGTTTTCATCACTGTCAGGTAAATCTCGTTTTATTTGCCACTTTTTCTGCTGTGTAAAGTTATTGATACCTTCAACAATAAGTGTCAGCCATTTTGAACAAGAACTGCCTAAGCAGTCATGCATAAAAACACAAAATACGAGCTAAAAAGCGATCGTTTTTGCCACGATTTTTGTAGCTAGGCGTTGCCAAGCAACAGGAGAGTGAACTCCACTAATTTTGGAGTTCTTTCCCTTTAAATGTAGTCAAGGAAGCTGGCTTGTTTACTTTGGTTCGACACCCTGAACATTTTTTGGGGTTATAGGCGTATAGGGTGCAGGTTTAGCCCCGGAAAAATTTCCAGGGTGGGGCAGTCTAGTGGTTAAGATCTACCAGATAAGTGGGCAGATTGTATTTCACTCTATAATCAGCTTCCAAAGACAGAACCCATGTGAAAACAAAGAGACTTTGTGGAGCCATGGGATTCTTGGTGTGTGTGTGTCAAGTCAAGTCAAAATGGTCTTTATTGAGAGTAAATGATTAAGTTTATACAACTTTTTTTCATCCTGCCCTCACCACAAAAAGAAAAGAAAGAAAATCAAGAAAATTGACATATATATATAAACAATCAAGATACAATGTTCACACATGTTGAAGACAAAAATCTATGGAGAAGTTTTTTAATATAAATCCAGACTAGCAAAACATGATAAAGCAAATCAAGACAAATCTGTGTGTGTGTGTGTGTGTTTATTTTATTTATTTTATTTTATTCTTTTATATCAAGGATAATGGAATAAGCACTTAAGTGCTTTTTAACATCCAGTCCCCGTGTGTAGGCGGTTTTGTAAATTCTGTCATCTGTTCCCACCGGCACATAATGTCCTACTCTTACGAAAAGCGGAACAGGATATAACGTGTGCGCAAGCGTTCACATACTGGGCCTCGGTTTATAGTCTCATCCGAAAGTGTGTGTGTGAGTGTGAGTGTGTGTGTGTGTGTGTGTGTGTGTATGTGTGTGTGTGACTCTGTGTGTGTGTGTGTGTGTGGCAGGCAGACTCATCAAGCTAATCATGCTTCTTCCTTCTCAGAAATGACACGCGCCAGACATTTACAGTGAATGAAGTCATCTGTTTGTTCAATACTATCATTTTAAACATGTTTGGTGGAGTAAAGTTCACTCTCATAACTAATGCAGAAATATATCACGTGGCCTGAAAATATTTTGGGGTACAAGATATTGAATTTATCTACGCTACATGACAAAGATCAAATGGAAAGACAGGATCACGAATGAAGAACTTATGGAGAATGTGCAAAGTTGATGATCTGAAGTCTGTAGCTAGTACCAATAGACTGCGCTGGTTTGGGCACGTTCAACGGAAAGCAGACCACCACATCATAAAAAGAGCAATGAACTTCGTAGTGGATGGAAAGAGACCAAAGGGAAGACCTAGCAAGACCTGGGCTGCCTGTATTGCAGATGATCTTAGAGAAAGGGGCATAAATAAGGAGGAAGCTCAAAACAGAGAGATGGAGAAGGCTCATCAATGTTAAACCTCCCTTGGGAGAAACATGACAAAAAAGGAAGAAGAAGAAGATATTGAATTTATCTACGTACCCCCAAACTGCCAGTTTCCAAACCACAAGAGTTTGGACATGATGACAACAACAACAACAACAAAAGAAAAGTGCTAAAACTGCTACCAAAGCAATGTTTGTACGAATGCCCACAGTGCACGTGTACTGGGGAAGAGGGGTTCTCTCCCTTAAACAATAATAATAATAATAATAATAATAATAATATTAATAATAATATTAATAATAATAATACATGGAATTTATATAACGCTATATATTGCAGAAAACAAATCAAAGCGCTTGCACTCATCCTACTCATTCACATGCAGCATAGATGTCATGCATGCTTTACTAATCTCAGCTGATTTACATTTATACATATTTCATCCACAAATACTGATAACTGAACATACATTTTCTTTATAGAGACACAGCTGTGTCTTAAATAATGGGTGAAGGATTCAGAGACATTATGTTCACATAAAACCAAACCAAACCCACATATAAACAACAGGCCCCTTCCCATTAATCTCTCACTTGGGAAAAAAACAAAACTACATGGAAAAAAATAACAAACATGCAAATTAAAGGCACTTGCATGATGTTTGCAAATATAATATGGCATCAAGAATTTAGAGATCTCTGTAACCAGGAAAAGGTGAAAATGAAAATTTCATAGAAGACAACTTTTTCAAATTAAATGTCATACATCCTTCACCAGAAACGCATTCATTTAAGCCAAAAACAAAGTAAAATCGCTCGCAAGAATTTGCTTCTTATGGCCAATGGCAAAGTACACTTATTCTTTCAAACTTACACAAATGTTTTCATACATAACGTAGGGATAGTGTTAAAATTACCTTCATGGATGGAGAGTTGAAGTCGACGTTGGGGATGGTAAAACTGGTGATGTATCTCATGGCCCTTAGGTGGTCCATTCCCTTCACCCACGACACAGGGTACGCCTGAAAATGACATTCACCACCTTCATGGATGCAGAACACTGAACAGTGAACACGCCAAAACTTACTCATTGGAGTTGCAGTGAAATGGATCCTGCCATTTTGTGGTGATGCATGATTTTGGCTTTAATTATAAAATTCAGCAGACTTACCCAACATAATAATGACATACACATTATACATCATTGAAAAGTTTATAATGTCTGCTTTTGAGATTGTTTTACAGTTTTTCAATAGATGACTGTATTTATTTTTTACAAATTTTCAAAATATGTCACTGAATGCTGAAAAATAAAAAGTTTTGAAAATTAGGGCTGGTGATCTTACATGGCTTGAACTGTTCATCAACTAGTCCCCTTCAAACAATGTGATGATTTTTCACCAAAGTAAAGTTTCCTGAAGTTGGCTGAATCCATCTGATGTCACTTTTTGTACAACAGGGTGTTTTTTAAAAGAATAATAACACTGGAGAGCCTGAAATCCCAAAGATATCACTTGTTGACATGTCAAACATTTATTAGCCAACAGACAAAAACTAGGCAAGCTTATGGTCAAGGAAAGCAACTATGTTTACAAAAATGATTGCTCTACAGGCCAGAGTACTTTCCCTTGAGTTGAACATCAACTAGTGTATTTTAAAAATTTGTAATTCTGCCAAATCTTAAGCTTCGGCACGTCACAGTGAAGGAGAGGAGCGTCAAAGCTTAAGCTTAAGCTTCGGCACAACCTCATTGACTTAATCACTGGGAAATTTACAGTGACAAACTATGTTACATCATATAATTTGATACAATACAGTTATGATACAGTGTGAGGCAATACAGCATGATAGTGTGATATGGTGTTTTTTCGTATAGAATAAAAACTTCTTTTTTTTAAAGTTATTTGCACTATTTTCTTCTTTTAATACTCATCTCTTTTTGGCTTCTATTGCACAAACTGAGACAGATTTAAAAGTCACCTGGCTAAATCGTATATATAAAATCTCAATTAATAAAAAACACCATTCTATCATAATGTATAACTATGTTTAACACGATAAATTTTAATTTTTAAAAAAAGGTTTAAAATATATATTATATATATAAACTCTTGTGGTACGGCATGATGTATGAATATGATATGGATATGATATGACATGATATAATACGATATGATATGATATATGATGTGACATGATACAATATGATATGATATGATATGATGTGTGATATGACATGAATCAATATGATGACACATTATGATATTGGATGATAGAACTCCAAACAACATATTATAGCACTGGAACACAACAAAATGCCAAACAACATAATGTTTAATATAAACAACATACCATAACACAATATAACACAATACATTATAACATAGCATAACATAACACAATACAATGCAACAAAAAATAAACCATACATAACAAAATACAATGACACATCGCAATTCTAGGCAACACACAACACAGCACACACACACATACATACATACACATACACACACAACAGTCACACACATACACATACACACATACACACACACACACACACACACACACACACACACATACATGTATACTCACACATACAGAGTTCAAAAGGGGGACGGGATAGCCTAGTGGTTAGAACATTGCGCTTGCAATCTGACGACCCGGGTTTGATTCCTGTTCAAGGGGATATTTTCACCTGGAGTTAACATCAGTGCAGACTCCACTCTCCCCAAAAGTCCTTCGGATGAGGCTATAAACCGAGGTCCCATGTGCGAACGCACGCAGAACATCTTGCGCACATGTTGAATCCTGCTCCGCTTTTTGTAAGAGTAGGCCATTGTGTGCCGGTGGGAACAGATGACAGAACTGACAAAACCGAAAACACACTGGAGCTGGATGTAAAAAAGTACATAAACTGTGCTTACTCCATTATCCTCGATATAAAAGAATGAAATTTTTAAAAAAAGAAGTTTAAAACACAAACATCAAGTTGATCAACATAACACCCTTAGCTATATATACATGTACACATCAGCAGTGTCTATATATACATACCAGCAGATAGGCAAACTCAAAGGCCACCACTTGCATCTGAACACTATACCGCTCCTCTGCCCACTCTGGTATTCTGCTGGGCAACCTGACTGCCAGCATCGCCACCACCAACACCACCGTCCCCGCAGCCATGTAAAGCGGTCTGCAGTCAACAGTCAATGTTTTGATATTGATAACACAACATAGAATCATGTACAGAAGTGGGTGCACATGATCTTGTTCATATGCCAGAGAGTGCTGGGCCATCTTTTAACCTGAAAAAAATTGTTGAATGATAAACTGAAAAGTTGCTCTGCCTAAAACTTGGGTGTTGTTTTTTTCACTTGTCTGCTTTTATACTAGACAGTTGTGTGATATTTCAACTAAGGAAGATTTATTATTATTCTTCCTTGAACATCGCACACCAACCCACCGTCCGCAGCCATAGTAAAAGCATAAGTTTCATAAAGCAATGATTATTATGATAACAAAAGGAATCCATTACAAAGTGTAGGTGCGTAGGCGTCATCGAGACTCACTTCTCTTGGACCGAAATAATTGTGGAAGCATCAACTCTACTTGCTCTTTGCCCTGAACCTGGGGGTTTACCCATCTTTATACTGAGTGTGTGAATTGTACTAAGCAAGGTCTGAAATTTCCCCATCCAACGTGCCCAGCACTCCTATTGTCTTCTGCATAGGGGAAATGAGTGCTTCACATGAGACTATACTCAATAAATATAATATAATATTATTAATTATTGTTTGTGTATTGATGTATTCTTATTTGTGTGTGATTGTGTCGTAGTTGTGTATTAAATGACAGTTGAGAGTCGTTAAACTTACAGGACTCGACATTAACTTCAAGTCAAGTCAAATACAAAAACACTTTGATCATCTTACGAAGGACAATTACAATACTGACAGGCACATATCATTGATTAATAAGACTTAGACTAAGTTAGAGTCAGAACCTCAAAAAGACACAAGTAAGCTTATTTCATTTGTTTCAAAACATTCCAAAATAACTTAAAATTTTTATTTTTAAACACACACACACGCACACACACACACACACACACACTTCATACTATTCCTTCATTGCTAATGATATAAAACTTTATGTAAACTTGATTTTTCAGGTTTCCACAGTGTTCAGTTTTTAATGACCCCCTCCCCCCCCCCCACCCCCAAAGTTTTTTATGATTGGTTTTGAGTTTTAAAAGTTACTAATACACACACACACAACACACACACACACAGTGACACACACACACATGTACATAAATTGTTACCCCTTATCCCAAAACTCCCTTTTTTCTTTATATTTCTAGGGTCATTCTGTTCTTCCTTTCCTTTTCTTCTAATTCAGCAGTTAATGCGAATATCAAGCTGACCCATCATTATCCATCAACCCATCAACAAATCTAAAACTGTAAAAGATTTTAAAAAACACAAACATAAAACAACTTAAATTGGGTAAACAAGTAGTGAAGTACACATTCAAATAGGATAACACACACACACACACACACACACACACACACACACACACACACACACACACACACACACAGCCACAACAACAATAACAACATTTACAATAAAAAAGACATCATTAATAATGGTGAGACTGAGAGGAGCAAAGGGCATTTTATAAGAATCTCAAAGATTTTTGTGTGGTTTTGTGTGTGTGTGTGTGTGTGTGTGTGTGTGTGTGTGTGTGTGTGTGTGTGTGTGTGTGTGTGTGTGTTTGCCACCTTCCAACCAATATTGGAAAGAAAAAAAGTAAGCTAAAGTTTGTCAAGCAAAGTGTTTACAACCAAATTTCAAAACTTCATTTTCACTGTATTGCACCATTTGAGTCTATACTAGTTCATTTAATACATCAGAACTATGGCTGACAAACTCTCCTATGACATGTATGTACCTGTTATTATGCTATGCCACAAAAATGTATTTAAAAAAAACAACAACTTCTATAGTAAATGATCAATAAATAAACATACATAAATGGTAAAGTAAGAAAATTGCATTTAATTTAAACACTTTGGGACTCCAAATAAATGCAAATGATGATACGAAGTGACACGGTGGCAAAATAAAAACTGGTGACAATGTGACGAAGCCAGTGATAAAGACTACAAGAGCATTAACCTATGTGATATCTGTACTGTTAAACAAAATAGATACATTTGACTAAAGTTCAAACATCAGACACCATCAATCGTTCAAAAGAATGCAAAATCAAACTCAAACACTTACATTTTCAGTGACATTGTTTCACAGCAAAGAATCCGCTCCGTAAACGGAATGAAAAATGAAACTTTTGCCTTAGCTGAAGTGTTTCGAAGAAAAATAAAAAGCTCTTTTCGAGCAAGTTGGACTTCACTTAAGATATCAGTTCACTGTCTTGCCGACCTTGAACTTTCCACCACGTCAAATGACAGTGACTTCCTCTTGATGCACTCGACAAAGACAAGGGTACATGAGTGCGTGTGTTCTTAGCTAGTATAGTTGACCTGCAGTCTTAATGCACCTGCAAAGTTTATCTTTTAATAGATTCGAGCAAAACGAAGAATGCAAACGAATGATCACTACTACTACTACTACTACTACTACTACCAACAACAACAACAACAACAACAACAAATCATTGTTCCCTGCTCAGCTGCAAATACAAAACACTGATTACTCACAATCAATTAATCAATCGATCAATCAATCAACCAATCAGTCAATTCATTTTTAAAATTATCTGTTGTCTTGTTCTTTTATTTCGAAGGTAATGGAATAAGCACTCGTGTGCTCTTTCACATCTAGTCCCCGTGTGCATGCAGTTTTGCAAATTTTGTCATCTGTTCCAAGACTGTTCGGATGGTTTACTCTCCCAAAAGGCGGAACAGGTATGAACGTATGCACAAGATGTTCTGCGTGCATTCGCACACGGGACCTGTGTATGAATTACAGTGTATTCAACCAACCACCCAACCATCCAACCACCCAACTAGCCAACCAATCAACCAACCAATCAAGAAACAACAACAACAACAAATTATAAACAACAACATCAAACAAGCTGGCAAATCACCAGCCGCCATGGTGCAGTGGTTAGCGCCTTGAATTTCGGACTGGAAGGTCGCGGGTTCCATTCCCATAAGAGTCATAGGGATTTTTCGGACTCCGGCCGACTCCTACCCAGAGTGAGTGTGCTGTGGGCTCAGTGGGAAGACTGGGACAACACAGTCGAGCTTCATCCACTTAATGGATGCGAGTTTGAGAGTGTTGCTCAAATTACCTGACCAACACTGCAGGTGTCTGTATCTCTCGGGGCGGTCGTTGGAGGGACGTTGTGGTGGTTGACACCTCGGGTGGGCAACTCACTCAGTCTGGCTCCGCGACTGAGCTAACACTGTCGTTAGTAGGGGGCTTAGTAGGTGGTGTCCTGCGTATGTTAGCTCAGAACAGGCACCAATGAACACCACCAAAGTGACCTAGCAGCAGTGCAGGGCCCTTCTGGGTGGTGGCCCCGCGGTGGCCTGATAATGATGGGTTCACTGTACACTTCCGACCCTGAGGATGAGACATAACGAATCTGGGTATGGTGTGGCGGAGAGATTGAGAAATGAGCGGCGTGGGAACAGCAGGACGGGGACGTCACAGAAGATGAAGCAACGAAAAAAGAAAATGTTGCTGCTGCTGCTGCTGCTGCTGCTGCTGCTACTGCTGCCCATGATGATGATGATGATGATGATTTTATTCTTTTCAGATAGAGGATTGGCCAAGAAAAGAGCAAATGCATTTCGTAGTCAATACTCCATCTGGAAATTAATAAAAGGACCATGACTAAGTCTTTGACTTTGACATTAACTTTTACGCGCGCGCGCACACACATACACACACGCGCGCGCGCGCACACACACACACACACATACACATACATACATACATACATACGCACAGTGTAATTTGTAGTTTCCAATGTATTATTTTATTGGTTTTCCTCTTTTTACTGGTTCAATTTATTGGTAAAGGTTGCAATAATTTAGTATTTCAGTATTATCATTTAGAAATTTGTTCCTAGATAGATGGCTTGATGAAAAAAAGCAAATGCATTGCTTATTCAATGTGCAATCTGGAAATAAAAATTTGACTTGACTTGACACACACGCACGCACGCACGCGAGCACACACACACACACACACACACACACACACACCACACACACACTTTACGAAAGATCAGCATTATACAGTCTGCGTTGGTCTGTCCCCAAAATAATGATAATTTATTACCACACGTAAAAAGCTTTCAACGTTATAAATTTCTGGTTGTTCCCTATCAGGATGTAGGCTACAGTTACGTGCTATAATATGGCAGAGAAACTAGCTTTCAGAAATGCAGTTTACATTACACAGCCATTAACGCTTAGAAATAAATAAATAGGAGTGTTCGCTCGTTTGCTTACATACACGCGCATTGATAGTTTTATTGATTGTTTGGAGTAACTGTGCGTTGTGTGTGAAGAAAGGAAAATTAGGAATGCGTTTACATGCCTTCGGTGTGTATGTATGTGTGTGTGTGTGTGTGTGTGTGTGTGTGTGATTGACTTGTGCAAATAGTTGAGGAAACCACCATTTCTCCTCAAAAGAACAATCCCAATGGAAAGCTGACTAACAAACTCAAACATTGAATCGGAGACGTTATTTCTGCATGTAGAGTTGGGGAAACTAAGAAATAACCACTAGTCCTTTATGGTAGGTTGTAATTCTGCCGTCAGCGCCTGGGCTTTATCACAGTTCTTGATTAAACCATTGACGCTGGGGGCAACAGCAAAGTGAGAGGCTGTATGACCAGTGGCTTTCCCACTCATGGAATTCCACTTTACAGCTTAGTATTTAGTGATCGACTATGACTCTCTGATTAGGAGGCTTGACTCGCACAATCCTTATGTGCTGCAGCCCTGGGGGCTGGTTGGCCTTTGGAGGATATCTCCAACGCTGACTGTCCTTATGCTCACTTGGCCAAGAGAGTGGGGTTGTACTGTGGGCAAGGCATCTCCTCTATAATCAAATTTCTGCCCAGTTTTCAAAACAGCAGCTGCCTCCTCTGCTGTTTTGGAGGTCATTGTCGGACACGACGGACAAACATACATGTGTAATGACAACCATACCATTCCTGGTTTTAGCTTCGAGCCCGACAAATAAAAAGATAAAGATGTTTCCATAACCTATGTGGTTGTTGGGGAGCGGTGTCAGAGACCTCAGCTTCTCTAGGGGCCAGCATATTGAGGGCAGCATCCATCTTCTCTCCCTCACTGCTTTACCTTCCCTGACCCTAAAGAGGGCAGGTACCCACTTAGAGCTGGGTGAACTGAGGGACTGTACTGAAGCCAAGGTGCACGAACAGTGACCCGTTCAAAAGAAAAACCTCCCTCAACACTGTTTAGCATTAGCTCGTGGAGAGTGAGTGCTTTGACCACTCAGTTATCCTGTGTCTGACAAATGCTGTGCTTCAAAACCAATTTTCCAACATTGATAAAATAAACAATATGGTGGTTGTTGGTTTGAGGCTTTAAACTTAGCACTAATCAGACTATTCATCTATCCTCTGTATGGAAGCCTGAAAAACGAAACCCCCTAAGTTTTAAACGTTCAAGAGCAGTGTTTCAGCAAGCAGGAGAATGAACACTGCAGAAGGTGAAAGGCACATTCTACGAAGTCTGTTATCATCTTCGCCTGATGGTGAACCTGCAAAGTAAAAAGGAAGACAGGATGTAAAAGGTGAACAAGACAATCCATACTATAGTAAAATCAGCTGGGTTGGGTTTTTTTTGTGTAGTTCTGGGGACAAATAGCAATCCACACTATAGAAAAAACAGCTGTTTTTCTATGGCACTTCAAGGAACAAATGACAAACTGCTCTAAAGTAAAAACAGCTATGTTTCTGCATAGTTTCTCAAGAGACAAATGGCAACCCACACTATAGCAACAACATCCGTGTTTCTCTGATAGTTTAAGGGATACATGGTAGTCCACATTATGGCAAAAACAGTTATGTTTCTGGGGTAATTCAAGGGACAAAGTTAATAGCCATCAACTCTGTAGAAGAAAAACAGCTGTTTTTCTATTGTAGTTCAAGGGATACATGGCAATCCACTCTATAGAAAAAACAGCTGTATTTCTATGGTAGTTCAATGGATATATGGCAATACACTCTATAGAAAAAACAGCTGTATTTCTATGGTAGTTTAAGGGATATATGGCAATACACAATATTGCAGAATAGATGATTTTCTATGGTAATTCAAGAGACAACATTGTTAACAGGCCATTCTATAGCAGAAACAGTTATGTTTCTATGGTAATTCAAGGGACAAAATAATAACAATCCACACTATAAAAAAAGCAGCTATATTTCTATGGTCGGTCGAGGGATATATGGCAATCCACACTATTGCAAAACAGATGTTTTTCTATTGTAATTCAAGGGACAAAATTGTTAACAGTCCACTTTGTAGCAAAAAATGAATAGTTGTGCTTCTATGGTACTTCAAGGCACAAATAGCAATGCACTCTATTGTGAAGAAAGCTGTGTTTCTGCATAGTAGTTCAAGAAATAAATGGCAGCCCACACTATAGCAAAAACAGCTGTGTTTCTATGGTAGCTCAAGGGATACATGGTAACCCCCATTATAGCAAAAACAGTTATGTTTCTGTAGCAATTCAAGGGACAAAGTTAATAGCCATCCACTCTGTAGAAGAAAAACAGCTGTATTTCTATGGTAGCTCAAGGGATATATGGCAATACACAATATTGCAGAATAGATGTTTTTCTATGGTAATTCAATTGACAGAATTGTTAACAGTCAACTCTGTAGCAAAAATAGCTGTGCTTCTATGGTAGTTCAAGATGCAAATGACAATCCATGCTATAGTAAAATCAGCTGGTTTTTTTCTATAGTAGTTCAGGGGACAAATAGCAATCCGAACTATAGAAAAAAAAACAGCCGTCTTTCTATGGCACTTCAAGGGACAAATGACAAACGCTCTAAAGGAAAAACAGCTATGTTTATGCATAGTAGTTCAATAAATAAATGGTAGCCCACACTATAGCAACAACATCCATGTTTCTCTGATAGTTTAAGGGATACATTGCAACCCACATTATAGCAAAAACAGTTATGTTTCTGTAGTAATTCAAGGGACAAAGTTAATAGCCATCAACTCTGTAGAAAAGAACAGCTGTTTTTCTATTGTAGTTCAAGGGATACATTGCAATCCCCTCTATAGCAAAAACGGCTGTTTTTCTATGGTAATTCAAGAGACAACATTGTTAACAGGCCATTCTATAGCAGAAACAGTTATGTTTCTATGGTAATTCAAGGGACAAAATAATAACAATCCACACTATAAAAAAGCAGCTATATTTCTATGGTCGGTCGAGGGATATATGGCAATCCACACTATTGCACAACAGATTTTTTTTCTATGGTAATTCAAGGGACAAAATTGTTAACAGTCCACTCTGTAGCAAAAAATGAATAGTTGTTCTTCTATGGTACTTCAAGGCACAAATAGCAATGCACTCTATTGTGAAGAAAGCTGTGTTTCTGCATAGTAGTTCAAGAAATAAATGGCAGCCCACACTATAGCAAAAACAGCTGTGTTTCTATGGTAGCTCAAGGGATACATGGTAACCCCCATTATAGCAAAAACAGTTATGTTTCTGTAGCAATTCAAGGGACAAAGTTAATCGCCATCAACTCTGTAGAAGAAAACCAGCTGTTTTTTTCTATGGTAGTTCAAGGGATACATGGCAATCCCCTCTATAGAAAAAACAGCTGTATTTCTATGGTAGTTCAAGGGATACATGGCAATCCACTCTATAGAAAAAACAGCTGTATTTCTATGGTAGTTCAAGGGACATATGGCAATCCACTCTATAGAAAAAACAGCTGTATTTCTATGGTAGTTCAAGGGATATATGGCAATACACAATATTGCAGAATAGATGTTTTTCTATGGTAATTCAATTGACAGAATTGTTAACAGTCCACTCTGTAGCAAAAATAGCTATGCTTCTATGGTAGTTCAAGATGCAAATGACAATCCATGCTATAGTAAAATCGCCTGCGCTTTTTCTATAGTAGTTCAGGGGAGAAATAGCAATCCCAACTATAGAAAAAAACCCAGCCGTCTTTCTATGGCACTTCAAGGGACAAATGACAAACGCTCTAAAGGAAAAACAGCTATGTTTATGCATAGTAGTTCAATAAATAAATGGCAACCCACACTATAGCAACAACATCCATGTTTCTCTGATAGTTTAAGGGATACATTGCAACCCACATTATAGCAAAAACAGTTATGTTTCTGTAGTAATTCAAGGGACAAAGTTAATAGCCATCAACTCTGTAGAAAAGAACAGCTGTTTTTCTATTGTAGTTCAAGGGATACATTGCAATCCCCTCTATAGCAAAAACAGCTGTTTTTCTATGGTAATTCAAGAGACAACATTGTTAACAGGCCATTCTATAGCAGAAACAGTTATGTTTCTATGGTAGTTCAAGGGACAAATAGTAATCCACACTATCAAAAAAGCAGCTATATTTCTATGGTCGGTCGAGGGATATATGGCAATCCACATTATTGCACAACAGATTTTTTTCTATGGTAATTCAAGGGACAAAATTGTTAACAGTCCACTCTGTAGCAAAAAATGAATAGTTGTGCTTCTATGGTACTTCAAGGCACAAATAGCATTCCACTCTATTGTGAAGAAAGCTGTGTTTCTGCATAGTAGTTCAAGAAATACATGGCAGCCCACACTATAGCAAAAACAGCTGTGTTTCTATGGTAGCTCAAGGGATACATGGTAACCCACATTATAGCAAAAACAGTTATGTTTCTGTAGCAATTCAAGGGACAAAGTTAATAGCCATCCACTCTATACCAAAACCAGCTGTTTTTTTTCTATGGTAGTTCAAGGGATATATGGCAATCAACTCTATAGAAAAAACAGCTGTATTTCTATGGTAGCTCAAGGGATATATGGCAATACACAATATTGCAGAATAGATGTTTTTCTATGGTAATTCAATTGACAGAATTGTTAACAGTCCACTCTGTAGCAAAAATAGCTGTGCTTCTATGGTAGTTCAAGATGCAAATGACATTCCATGCTATAGTAAAATCAGCTGGGTTTTTTCTATTGTAGTTCAGGGGACAAGTAGCAATCCGAACTATAGAAAAAAAACAGCCGTCTTTCTATGGCACTTAATGGGACAAATGACAAACAGCTCTAAAGGAAAAACAGCTATGTTTCTGCATAGTAGTTCAATAAATAAATGGTAGCCCACACTATAGCAACAACATCCATGTTTCTCTGATAGTTTAAGGGATACATTGCAACCCACATTATAGCAAAAACAGTTATGTTTCTGTAGTAATTCAAGGGACAAAGTTAATAGCCATCAACTCTCTAGAAGAAAACCAGCTGTTTTTTTTCTATGGTAGTTCAAGGGATACATTGCAATCCACTCTATAGAAAAAACAGCTGTATTTCTATGGTAGCGAAAGGGTTACATGGAAACCCACATTATAGCAAAAGCAGTTATGTTTCTGCAGCAATTCAAGGAACAAAATAAATAGCCATCCACTCTATACCAAAACCAGCTGTATTTCTATGGTAGTTCAAGGGATACATGGCAATCCACTCTATAGAAAAAAAAGCTGTATTTCTATGGTAGTTCAAGGGATATATGGCAATACACAATATTGCAAAATAGATGTTTTTCTATGGTAATTCAAGAGACAACATTGTTAACAGGCCATTCTATAGCAGAAACAGTTATGTTTCTATGGTAATTCAAGGGACAAAATAATAACAATCCACACTATAAAAAAGCAGCTATATTTCTATGGTCGGTCGAGGGATATATGGCAATCCACACTATTGCACAACAGATGTTTTTCTATTGTAATTCAAGGGACAAAATTGTTAACAGTCCACTTTGTAGCAAAAAATGAATAGTTGTGCTTCTATAGTAGTTCAAGGCACAAATAGCAATCCACTCTATTGTGAAGAAAGCTGTGTTTCTGCATAGTAGTTCAAGAAATAAATGGCAGCCCACACTATAGCAAAAACAGCTGTGTTTCTATGGTAGCTCAAGGGATACATGGTAACCCACATTATAGCAAAAGCAGTTATGTTTCTGTAGCAATTCAAGGGACAAAGTTAATAGCCATCAACTCTGTAGAAGAAAACCAGCTGTTTTATTTTCTATGGTAGTTCAAGGGATACATGGCAATCCACTCTATAGAAAAAACAGCTGTATTTCTATGGTAATTCAAGGGATACATGGCAATCCACTCTATAGAAAAAACAGCTGTATTTCTATGGTAGTTCAAGGGATATATGGCAATACACAATATTGCAAAATAGATGTTTTTCTATGGTAATTCAATTGACAGAATTGTTAACAGTCCACTCTGTAGCAAAAATAGCTGTGCTTCTATGGTAGTTCAAGATGCAAATGACAATCCATGCTATAGTAAAATCAGCTGGGTTTTTTCTATTGTAGTTCAGGGGACAAATAGCAATCCCAACTATAGAAAAAAAAACCAACCGTCTTTCTATGGCACTTCAAGGGACAAATGACAAACCGCTCTAAAGTAAAAACAGCTATGTTTCTGCATAGCAGTTCAATAAATAAATGGTAGCCCACACTATAGCAACAACATCCATGTTTCTCTGATAGTTTAAGGGATACATTGCAACCCATATTATAGCAAAAACAGTTATGTTTCTGCGGCAAATCAAGGGACAGAATTAACAGCAATCCACTCTATAGCGAAAACAGCGGTTTCTCTATAGCAGTTCAAGGGATACTTGGCAATCCACTCTATTGCAAAACCAGCTGTTTTTCTATGGTAGTTCCAGAAGTACGTGGTGATCCACACTATAGCAATAGAGCTGTTTTCCATGGAGGTTCAAGAAATAAACGTAATGGCAGTACACTCTATTGCAGAAACACCTGGGTTTTTTTTGGTAGTTCATAGAATACATGTCAATGCACACTATAGCAAATACAGCTATTGTTGCATGGATACTTAAGAAATAAAAGGCAATCCATAGAGGGGGTGGGGGGGGGGGGGAGTGAGCACTTCAGTGAGTGTGTGTGTGTGTGTGTGGTGTGTGTGTGGAGGGGGTGTGCATGGGTTTGTGAGTGCATGCGTGGATATCCGTGTATGTGTGTGTGTATGCTCATGTTTGTATACAATATACACTCGGGGGGTCTCTCAGCATAAACAGCATCCCCCACCTTCCTCTTTTCTATCCCTCTCTTTGTTTCTGCCTTCTTTCTTTTGCCTTGAATTGAACAGGGTTATGTGTTTAAAAAAGATTGTTCTTAACTTGGCATGGATAGCTATGATACAGCGTGTTGAGGTGTAGTAAGTGTGGTATAGACAGCCACGACACAATGCCAATGAGATTTAAAGTGATAATTCAGTGTGTGTGTGTCTATGTGTGTGTGTGTGTGTGTGTGTGTGTGTGTGTGTGTGTGTGTGTGTGTGTGTGTGTGTGTGTGTGTGTGTGTGTGTGTGTGTGTGTGAGATAGAAGTGGTAGATCTTTTGAAACTTGTTTTTTTTGTTCTTGTTCTTGTTTTTTTGTTTTTGTTTTTTTAAAAAGAGAAACATATTTGAGGCCTGATAATGCCCTACTTTAGTGTTGCCATCACCTGTAAATTAATTCAGACTTTTCTTTGATCCCGGCTAAGAGCCCCAGGATTCACCAGTGGTGAAATATATTTGTGTATGCCACGGGTTATCCACCATGGAGGTAGCTGCATTCTAACTTCGGAAATGACGTCTAAACAGGACACCCGTGTGCATAGTTTTGTCAATTTCATCACAATTTCACCATCACACAATGGACGACTCTTTCAACCCCCCCCCCCCAAAAAAAAAAAAGCGGGACAGGTTTTTAAAGTAGGTGCAAAATGTCCTGCCTGCATTCATACACGGGACCTCGGTTTATAGTCTCATCTGAAGGACTTTCGGGGAGAGAATTCAGCACAGACTCCAGGATAAAAAAAATCTCCTTGAAAGGGCGTCTTCTCTGTGAAGGTTTGAATCCAGGTTGTTACATTGTGAACACAAAGCTCCAACCACTAGGCTACTCCCTCCCCCCCCCCCCCTCCCCCTAGTTCAGATTTCACGTGTGTCCTGTCAATACTGATGTCAATAGAAAAGATTCGCTTACTCTCCCTAAGACAAAAAACTGTCCTTTCTGTATGAACAGAATTGAAAGTGAATGTCACCTTATATTTGTTTGCAGATTATACTCGTAATAACACGGAAGGAAGGTGGCAGGATGGTTAAGACGTTTGCCTGCCAACAAGTAAACCGTGAGGTTCTGGGTTCGATTCCCAGCCTCGCCCTTTCTTCCCAGTTTGACACAAAACTCGAACTGAATGTCAAAGTCCTTCGGATGAGACTATAAACCGAGGCCCCGTGTGCGAACGCATGCAGAACATCTTTCGCACACGTTAAATCCTGTTCCACTTTTCGAAAAGGTAGGCCATTGTGTGCCGGTGGGAACAGATGACAAAATTTACAAAACCGCATACACACGGGGACTGGATGTATAAAAGCACATAAGTGCTTATTCCATTATCCTCGATATAAAAAAGTCATCTGAGCGCTTTGATTTGTTGCTTTACAAGATTTAGCGCTATATAAGTTCCATACATTATTATTAATATCATTATTATTATTAATAGATGATGAAACAGTAAGGGAAAATCTGGGAGATCTTAAAAGGTAAAGGTGTTCCATAACCTATGTGGTTTTAGGGGAAGTGAGGCATCAGAGACCTTAACTTCTCCAGGGGCCAGCATATTGAGGGCGGCGCCCATCTCCGCTCCCTCGCTGCTTTACCTTCCCTGACCCTAAAGAGGCAGGTACCCATTTACAGCTGGGTGAACTGGGGGGGACTGTACTGAAACTGAGGCGCGTAAACGGTCACCCATCCACTTGGTAACCACGCTCAATGCTGCTTAAACTTATCTTGGGGGAAAGCCAGTGCTCTGACCACTGAGCTATTCCGTACTCCCTTTCCCATTGTAGAAGTGTCAAATTTAATATACCTCCCTGCGAAGATTTCGTCAATTAAAAGCAATCTTGAAGTCGTAAGTCCGGAATTTTATGTCTGGTTTGTTTGATAACACTGCTGTTTGTTATGGTTGTTGACAGCCTTTGTGACCTTAACCGTCTCTAGTCCTTGAATGGTCAACATCACCAAGGCAGGCAACCAGTCCTGATACTTCAAGTCCAGCTGAACATGTATTGTATACCACTTTTAAGTCACGGCAGATTTCTATGCGTGAAATTTGGATTTCTTTCCCCGGGGAGAGCGCGTCGCCACAAGAGCAACGCCACCCTTTTTTTTTCTTTTCCTTTCTGGAACTGTATGCCCCTCCCTATCAGAGTGACCTTTTCCTACAGAATATTGCCAGGAACAACTCTCGTGTTCCCGTGGGTTCTTTTACGTGCGCTTCATAACAGATTATTTAAATACCCATCGATGAATGCTATAGCCAAGTGGGTAAGACGGTTTGATTTCAATTCCATGAGTCCAAGAAGTCGTGGGTTTAAATCTTGGCAATCTCTGGCGCATTAAGAGTAGGGTTTTTTTACGATCTCCCAGTTCAACTTCAAATGCAGACATGCCAGTGCCTTGATACCCTTCGTGTACAGACACATGTAGACTATCAAATATGCATGTTAAAGATCCTGCAATCCGTGTCAGCGTTCGATGGGTTACGGAAACAGGAACATACCCAGCATACATCCCTGAAGTTGGAATGTGGGCAAAAATGGCCTCACACGCCGTTAAAAGCTGTGACCACTCTATTTCTATTATTTCCCATGAGAACGTAAGCTACAGTTACAATGCTACAGAGTAACCCAAACGCAATTTTATTTCACAGGGTAATAGATTAAGTAACAAGACTTTTTTTCATCCAGCCCTCAAAATGAACAGAACAGAAAAAGCTGGAAGAAAAACAAAAGCATAATTATGATACATATGAAAATACACACACATGGATATTTATTGTCAAATACTGCACTTGATATTCGCCACATTCTTTTTTGCGTTGACTCGAAAGCAGTATTGATGGCACTAAAGAACTGGCAGGGGAACATAAGGAAAGATATTGTATATGAGATTGAATTCTTGATACATTGCATTGCAAGCAGAGGCATCCAAATAACTTTTTGCTGGATCCCTTCTCACTGTGGAATCTATTGGAATGAGTTGGTTGATTCTTTAGCAAAACAAGGTGCCTCTGATTGCAACAATGAAAGGTTTGATTCCAATCTGGCATTGTCCTGGCATGAAATTAATGCTAAATTGATGAATTGTATGCATTCCAAAATGAAGAAAACACACGCTGAAAACATTTCTTGCTCACGGAAAGTAGAAATTTTAATATATAAAATGAGGTTAAATGCATGCAACACCAAATATTCCAAAAAATATTAAATGTTCCTGTTCTCAATCTCGTTCAATCTACCATTTATTTTTGATTGCCCAATCCTAACTGACCTGTTTAAAAGGAGAGGAACAGATATTCATAAAAAATATGCCACTGTTCAAGAAGTTTTATATGACTCTCAGCAGTTTATAACATCAGTTGCTAAGGTTATATATTCTTCCAGTAAGACCTCTGCTGTAGATAGTTGTGAGAATATAAATATACATACATGAGAGAGAGAGAGAGAGATGTTGGTTTGAATGCGGGTGTGTCCTTATCACCAAGTAGTGAATGGACATTAAACAAAAGCAAAACAAAACGCACGCACGCACGCACACAGAGAGGAGAGAGAGAGAGAGAGAGAGAGAGAGAGAGAGAGAGAGAGAGAGAGAGAGAGAGAGAGAGAGAGAGAGAGAGAGAGATAGACAGACAGACAGACAGACAGAGACAAAAATAGACAGGCCAAAACATACATACATACAGACAGGAGAAACAGACAGAGATAGAGACAAAAACAGACAGAAAAGACAGACAGAGACAGACAAAGACCCTGCTAGTAGGCCAAACCTAAATCACCTAAAGCATACCCCTAACCATCCCCACCCCCCCCCGAATAAATAAATAGCTAAAACAAACAAACAAAAGAAAAATTCAAGCCAAGAAACTTAAGTGCAATTGCGCGGGCACACACACACAACACACACACACCACACACACACAAAAACACATTTTAACTGCGTGAACACACAAACACACACACGCACGCACGCACGCACAATACATGGGCACACACATACACGTGCACTCATACGCACGCACGCACACGCGGAGCGTGCGTGCATACACAACACATACGCAAGCACGCACGCACCCACGCACACACACGAACGCACACATGCACGCGCGCGCACCCACCCACACACGCACACAGACACACACACTCACACACACTTACCAATGCGAGCTAGCACAAATAAGGGCATGCACACGCGCAAACAAGCATGGATGATGTTTTACTGCACATATGCACGTACACACACACACACACACACACACACACACACACACACACACACACACACACACACAACACACACACACCACACACACCCACACACCATGCATGCATACACTCATATAGTGTATCGTCGTGTAGGAATATATATATATATATATAATATATATATATACACATATGTATATATATTTAAATAGTTATATATATATATATATATATATATATTTACACACACACATGCATACATACATACATGCATACATACATACATACATACATACGCGCGCGCGCGCACGGTGTGTGTGTGTGTGGTGTACGTGTTGTGTGTGTGTGTGTGTGTGCGTGTGAGCGCGCGCGTGTGTGTGTTGTGTGTGCGTGCGTGCGTGGTGTGTGTGTTGTGTGTGTGTGTGTGTGTGTGTGTGTGTGTGTGTGTGTGTGTGTGTGTGTGTGTGTGTGTGTGTGTGTGTGTGTGTGTGTGTGTGCGCGCGCGCGCGCGCAATTCGAAAGTACCTGTCCGCAGACGCAACATCCAAACTCGTTATGTCTCTCATTCTTTTCACGTCTGGACTACTGCAATTCCCTCCTGGCTGGTCTGCCAGCACCATCTATCCACTCCCTTCAACGTATACAAAACTCTGCAGCTCGACTAGTCCTCAGAAAGAAAAAATCGGAGCCCATTACCCCTCTCTTGCGATCTCTCCACTGGCTGCCTGTGCCACAAAGAGTAAACTATAAGATCAGTACTCTCTGTTAGAAATGTCTACAAAAAACAGCACCTTCCTACCTCTGTGAATATCTTCACTTGTACACGCCTCGTTCCATCCGCTCTGCTGCGGATACCTTGTGCTTATGAATACCTAGATTCAGCCAGTCCACCGTGGGCCGTCGCTCTTTCTCTATTTCTGGTCCATCAATCTGGAATGGCCTCACTATCTCTCTTCTCCAAAGGCCTTGTGACACTTTTAAATCCGGTCTCAAGACATAATTTATGAAACCTAAGATTTTCCTCTCCTGTTTCATTATTTCATAGCTGTCTGCTTTCAACAGCCAAAATCCAATCACCCTGCCAAAGTGTATAACCTCTGTGTGTGTGTGTGTGTGTGTGTGTGTGTGTGTGGTGTGCGTGCGTGCGTGTGTGTGTATATAAGTGTGTGTGTGTTTGTGTGTGTTTACATTTGGACTTGTTAGAACAATCACTTGCTATTGGTTGCATGACTGTGTAAGAATGAGTTGAGTGCAAGCGCTTTGATTTGTCTGTGCAAGATACAGCGCTATATAAATTCCATTTATCATTTATTATTATTATTATTACTATTATATATAGAGAGAAATATAGATAGATAGAGAGAGAGATTGAGAGATGTGTGTGCGTGCGCGTGCGCGCGTGAGCTCGTGTGAGTGTGCGTGCGCGCGCACGCGTCTGCGTGAGAGCATGCATACGTTCATGCGTGTATGTTTGCTCGCGTACACGCGTGTCTGTATGTGTGCCTCTGTGCATGCTGAATCATAGCTCGTTAATTTGGAGCGGAGAAGTGATCTATATTGCATCCATGCTACACATTAATTTGGCTTTAATGAATTGATTGAACACATTCTGACTAAGGGTGTAGGCCGATGCTTTCTTAGTTATAATAAGTATTGATGCGTTTTGCAGAAAGCTACCATCACAGTCTGGTCTGGTCTCTATTCATATAACAATGACATTGTCGTTTCTGTGTTCAGTTCCAATCATATTGCCGTTTTGTAACATAACTTTATTTGTCTACAGCTGCGCTAATATTGCTGTTTTGTAATATAATTCTATGTCTGTACAGTTGGACTTATATTGCTGTTTTGTAATATAGTTTTAATTGTGTACAGCTGCGCTAATATTGCTGGTGTGTAATATAATGATCTCTGTGTACAGTTTGCACAGATATGGCTGTTTTGTGTTTTTCAATATTATATGCGTAGATTCTGTAAATTAATCTGTAATTGAGCATCATCCTGTTGGGGGTTTGGTGTATGTTTGATATAAACACTTATTGGTGGACATTTTCCATTTTTGTTTGAATTGACAGTAAACTGATAAAACTAGAACATAAGCAGCAATATTAACTCGCAAACTTGTAACGACTGCAGCGGCAGTGGCAATAACATCCTTACTAGCAGCAGCAGCAGCAGCATCTACAGCAGCAGCAGCAGCATCAACAGCAGCAAAAGCAGCAACAGCATCAACAGGAGCAGCAGCAAGAGCAGAAGTAGTAGCAGTAACAACATTTAAAGCACAAACAACACAAGTGATTTAAAAATGATACCACTTTACCTGATCTAGTTTTGCTTTCTCTTTAACAATCACTCCTTATATTTACTCATTGTATTGCTTTAAGTTTAATATTTCCGAGAAGGTTACACAAAAAACACACTTTGTCTCTCTCACCTCACGCAGAGTTGCTTAACTCTAGCTTGGGAAGAGTAACAGCTCTGAACAGGAGCGGTTCTGTCCCTTGGGTTATATTTAGAAACACTCATAAAACGCAAGACATTATAGACAAACTGGTGTAAAACAGCGAGATGCAGATTTACGTATAGCAGTTTTTGTTAGTTTAAAGAGTTAACTGTTTATTTGTTTGCTCTGTGGTCGTTTGTTTGTATGTTCATTTGTTTGATTTTCTTCTTCTTTGCAATTCTTCTTCGCAATTCTTCTTCTTCTTTGCAATTCTTCTTCGCAATTCTTCTTCTTCTTCTTTGCAATTCTTCTTCGCAATTCTTCTTCTTCTTCTTTGCAATTCTTCTTCGCAATTCTTCTTCTTCTTCGCATATCTTCGCAATTCTTCACAATTCTTTGCAATTCTTCTTCGCAATTCTTCTTCTTCTTCACAATTCTTCCTCTTCTTCTTCTTCGCAATTCTGCGCAATTCTTTGCAATTCTTCTTGTTCTTGTTTGTTGTTGTTGTTGTGTTTTTTGTTGTTCTTCTTCTTCTTCTTCTTCTTCTTCTTCTTCTCTTCTTCTTCTTCTTCTTCTTCTTCTTCTTCGCAATTCTTCACAATTTTCTTTCATCTTGTTGTTGTTGTTGTTCTTGCTTCTTCTTCTTCTCCTTCTTCTTCTCCTTCTTTCTTCTTCTTCTTCTTCTTCTTCTTCTTCTTCTTCTTCTTCTTTTCTTCTTCTTCTTCTTCTTCTTCTTCTTCTTCTTCTCCTTCTTCTTCTCCTTCTTCTTCTTCTTCTTCGCAATTCTTCTTCTTCTTCTTCGCAATTCTTCTTCTCTTCTTCTTCTTGTCGCAATTCTTCACAATTCTTCTTCATCTTGTTGTTGTTGTTGTTCTTCTTCTTCTTCTTCTTTCGCATTCTTCTTCTTCGCAATTCTTTCTCTTCTGCGCAATTCTTCTTCGCATTCTCTCTCATTCCTCCTCTTCCTCTTCTTCCTTCTTCTTCGTCGAACGCTCAGACACCAACTACTGTTGTCTGTCATATGAGCGAAAATGCCTTGCACTGCCGTTAATTTAGCATTGACAAGTCAAGCCCAGCCCATCCACTTCAGCGTGTTTTCAATCGCTAGTCTGATTTTTAGGATGGTACTCAATTCTTTTTGTTAATTTAAACAGTATGTTCTAGATCTAGTTGCTGCTTTTTGTGTGTGTTTGTTTTGCGTATTTGTTTGTGTGATTCGTTTCTTTGAATGTGTATAGTATTGAAGTCTTTTACATAATGAGTGCAAATATGACGCTACACCACATAATGAGTTGCATTGCACCAGAGTTCAATTTTGAGTTACTGACATGTTGTTAATCTGCAATAAAAGAGCTATCCAATGCAAAAAACAGATTGAGAATCAGACCATTTTATGAAAAGTTATTACAATTTGAAATGATAGACCGCAGGAAGTGACAAAATGAGAAACTGACAAGTTTAGCATCATAATAGGTGGTCAGAATGAGGGTTTGGGTGTTTTTAAATACATTTTTAAAGCAAAAGGAAACAGCATTTCACCTTGATACTTCAATACAAGGTGGATGAATGGCTATACTTTTATAATGTGTCAAAATCTCAAAATCAACAACCTGACCCCCAACTGCCTAAAATGGCTCTAAGCGGAAAATGCGGGCGAGAGGCTAAGCGACTCATTTCGTGGTGGAGCGTCACTTTATTTATGACATACCCCTTTTAACCAGTTTACAATGGACCTGTGTGCTAGATAATTATCATTCAACTGAGATCTTTTCTGTCGTTTTCGTTCTATGGCTAGAGTTCCGAAGTTCACCAATGGTGAGATTTTTGCGTATGCGACGGTTTTGTTTCCCTACAATTCAGGTAGCGACACTCCGACTTCGGAGATGGTGTCTAAACACGACACCTATTGATTAAACCACTGACGCTGGGGGCAACAGCAAAGTGAGAGGATGTATGACCAGTGGCTTTCTTTCCCACTCATGGAATTCCACTTTACAGCTTAGTCTTTAGTGACCGACTATGACTCTCTGACTAGGAGGCTTGACTCGCACAGTCCTTATGTGCTGCAGCCGTGGGGGCTGGTTGGCCTTTGGAGAGCATCTCCAACGCTGACTGTCCTTATACCCACTTGGCAGAGAGAGTGGGGATGTACTGTGGGCAAGGCATCTCCACTACAATCAAATTTCTGCCCAATTTCCGAAACAGCAGATGCCTTCTCTGCTGTTTTGGAGGTCATCGTCGAACACGACGGACAAACATGTTTATGCACATCCGTTCCTACCCGCACACAATAGCCTACTCTTTTGAAAGGCAGAACTTGTTTTAACGTGTGTGCAAGATGTTCTACATGCGTTCGCAGGCGAGGCCTTGGTTTTTAGCCTCATCCGAAAGACTTTGACATTCAGTTTGATTTTTGGGGGGTCAAAATGGAAAGATAGGGCAAGCTTGGGAATCAAACCCAGAACCATTGTTTTACCTATAGCACCGAGATCGGCATTAGCACTGATATCAGGGTTAATGACTAGAAGCTGGAAACAGTTCAAAGCTTCAAGTACCTGGGAGCCATTGTATCCGACCAGGGATCCAAGCCAGAAGTAGTATGCAGGACTGCACAGACAATAACAGCTTTGTCAAAACTAAACACCATCTGGAGAGATAAGAATATCTCACTTATCTCCAAGATCAGACTAATGCGCTCCCTTGTCATATCCATATTTCTGTATGCCTGTGAATCATGGACCCTGACTGCAGATTTGGAGAGAAGAGTACAGGCAGTGGAGATGAGATGCTTTCGGAGACTCCTTGGCATCTCCTACAAAGACCACATAAGCAACGAAAGCGTGCATAACAGAATCCAGCAAACCATTGGACCCTATGAGAACCTTCTAACGATCGTGAAAAAGCGTAAACTTAAGTGGTATGGGCATGTCACAAGATCCCAAGGAATTACAAAGACAGTTTTGCAAGGCACTGTCCAAGGAGGAAGAAGAATAGGCAGACCAAGGAAGAGCTGGGAGGATAACATCAGTGAATGGACAGGCCTAGAACTCAACAAAACCCTGAGAAAGGCAGAACAGAGAGAAGAATGGAGGGAACTGGTTGCTGAGTCTTTGAGGGTGCCCCCACGGTCGTCAGACTACGGGACAGATAGATAGATAGATAGACCGAGATCTAATATTGTTATGAAGGGAACTTGATATATCATCTGTCTTAATAACGGCATTATATGGGATATTATTTTATATTAAGTAAGCTATGATTTTTCTCCATGACTGATTGGATCCAAGGAGGTTGTGTTGGGAGCAGCGAGATTGAAGCTGTTTCAAAATGACCTTTAAGGGATCGTTGAAGTCCAAGTCTGGAGAAAAAATAGTGCACAGCTTCCATTTTCCTTGTGCTGGTATTCAACCACTAGTTGACGAGTACTATAGCCGAGTGGTTAGGACCCTTCGACTTCAGTTTCATGGTCCACGAAGTCGTGGGTTCGAATCTTGGCAGCATTTGATGGAACTGGAGAGTTTTTACCATCTCCCAGATCCACTTTCAATCGCAGACCTTTCAGTGCTCTTATCTCCCTTTGTGTGTATAGGCTACACATGCTGAAGGGCAAATATACACGTTGAAGATTCATGTCAGCGTTCGGTGGGTTAAGGTAAAGGTAAAGGTGTTCCATAAGCTATAAGGTCGTAGAGGAGCGAGGCGTCAGAGACTTCAACTTCTATAGAGAGCCAGCATATTGAGGTTGGCGCCCATCTCCTCTCCCTCACTGCTTTACTTTCCCTGACCCTAAAGAGGCTGGGTGAACCGGGGGACTGTACTGAAGCCAAGGCGCGCAAACGGTCACCCATCCAAGTCGTAACTACGCTCGATGCTGCTTAACCTTTATTTGTTTAAATTTTTTTTATACCCCTTTAAGTCACGAGATTTCTCTGCGTGAAATTCGGGCTGCTCTCCCCGGGGGGTGGGGGGGGGGGGGGGGGGCAGCGCGTCGCCACAAGAGCAGCGCCACCCTTTCTTTATTCCTGTCTGCAAGTGTATTTGTTTCCCTAACAGAGTGGCTTTTTTCTTAGAATTTTTCCAGGGACAACTCTCTTGTTGCGGTGGGTTCTTTTGCGTGCGCTGAAAATTTTGTGTAACACAAGGGACCTCGGTTAATCATCTCATCCGAAAGACTAGCGCCCAGACCACCACTCATGGTCCGTGCGCTGAAAATTTTGTGTAACACACGGGACCTCGGTTAATCGTCTCATCCGAAAGACTAGCGCCCAGACCACCACTCATGGTCCGTGCGCTGAAAATTTTGTGTAACACACGGGACCTCGGTTTATCGTCTCATCCGAAAGACTAGCGCCCAGACCACCACTCATGGTCTAATGGATTGGGGGGGGGGGGGGGAAGTTTCGGGCCCAAACGGGAACCTCGGCTGGGGGAAAGCGATTGTTCCGACCACTGAGCTATCCAAACCCATCCTGGTGGGTTACAGAAACGCACACATACCCAGCATGCATCCCTGAAGTCGGAATGCGGCTACCTTCATGGTGGGCAAAAACGGTCACATACGCGAAAATCTTGTCATTGGTGAACCTCGGAGCTCTAGCCGAGGAACGAAAAATAAAATCATTTTGTGGATGGGGCTGCCACTTCTCAAACCTGCTCAGTTCGTGTAATAATGTCGTCTGCTGAACAGCCTGGGAAATGAAGCCCCCTCAACCTTGACCTTTCAAGGGCAGTGGTTTTGTTGTTGTTGTTGTTGTTCCTTCTGGGGGGGTTTTCCATATCAGTACAAACACAATTCGAGGACAGGATAGCTCAGTGGTCAGAGCACTCGCTTTCCCCCCAGCCAAGTTTAAGCAGAATCGGACGTGGTTACCTCTTGGATGGGTGACCGTTTGTGCGCCTTGGCTTCAGTACAGTTCCCCCAGTTCACCCAGCTGTAAATGGGTACCTGCCTTCTTTAGGGTCAGGGAAGGAAGAGCAGCGAGGGAGAGGAGATGGGCGCCGCCCTCAATATGCTGGCCCCTAGAGAAGTGAGGTCTCTGACGCCTCGCGCCCCTGCGACCTTATAGGTTATGGGACACCTTTAACTTTACCTTGCAAACACAATCATTGCATTTTTTAAATCCGTATCATCCCCACCATTCTCTCTCTTTGTCTCTCTCTCTCTCTCTCTCTCTCTCTCTCTCTCTCTCTCTCTCTCTCTCCTCTCTCTCTCTCTCTCTCTCTCCCGTCTGTCTGTCTGTCTGTTTGTCTGTTTGTCTGTTTGTCTGTCTGTGTGTGTTTCTCTTTCTTTCTCTCTTTATTTTATCTATAGGTTTATTATTATTATTATTATTACTATTATAATTATTATTATTATTTTATTAGCCTTAAAAATATATCTTTATTATAAGTTTGTTGTTTATTTTATTTCTAAAATCATGATTATTTTATTTATTATTAGTTTTCTGTTTATACAATTACCCTTACCCCTACCCATGTCCTGTATCAATTTATATGGAAGGATGTAAAATTGAAAACTTCTACTACTACAATCATTGTATTCTTTCTGTTTTCCATATTAACGCAAACACAATCAATGCATTCTTTCTGGGGGGGGGGGGTTATATATCAACACAAAACACAATCAGTGCATTCTTTCTGTTGTTTTTTTTTATATATTAACACAAACACAATCATTGCATTCTTTCTTTTTTCTATATGGACACAAACACAATCAATGCATTCTTTCTTTTGGTTTGTTTATATATATATCAACACAAAACACAATCATTGCATTCGTTATGTTTATATATTAACACAAACACATATACGTAATACTGATCTTTGCATCCTTCCGATTTTCTTCTTTTTTTGAGGGGGGGTTGGGGGGGGGGGGGGGGTCTGCACGTGCATTTCTTTTAATACAAGAAACCATAAAAATACTCTTTTTTCCAGAAGGTTTCCTATTTTATCTTTGAATATTTTTGCCCTTTCTTTCTTTTCATTATTCATTATTCAGTGGAATTTTCACCCCCAAAAATATTTTGTTCATTTTACACAAACGGAAACACATCCAACTTTTAAACAGTGTGTTGTGCACCCTGATTTTGTATTCCAGCAAGATCACAACTTGTTGCAGTCTACAATGTCATTTTTTCCATAGTAAAGGGCAGTATATAAGCAGGCAGAAGATGCAACAAAGCAGCTATGGTTAATGTGAATAGCACATTGCAATACATCCTTTGTTATATTTACTTGGTGGCCAGACTGCTAAGGAAAAGAGTGACTGGCTTTTAAAAGTGGAACAGAAATATACAGATAGATATTTCCTTTTTCTTGAGACAAAAACTTCTTCTTTCTTCGAACGCTCAGACGGCAACAAGAATTGCTGTCTGTCCTAATGAGTAAAAATGTGTTGTGCTGCCGTTAAGCGCCTGACAAGTCAGGCCCAGCCAATCCGACTTCGGCTTGGATTTGACGGATAATGTTGAGTTGTTAGAAGAAGAATGAAGATGCTTCAGTACTTAGTCCATTAGCACTTCAGCTCCACGATGCCAGATTCCATTATGCTCATCCAAGCTACGTATTTGCTTATCAAAACGGATCTTTATGACATTGCTTTTATCAAAGTATTTTTTTAAATCCCAGATTCTGTGCATATGCATATGCCTGCGAGATTGCATGCCTGCAAGCACATAGACGTTTATGCAAACATGTACATGTGTGCAAGCAAGTGTGTACTAAATACGCTCAAGCGTGGCGATGGTGTTTCTAGGTCAAAAGGCAGGAGTTGTGCTTCTTTTTATATTTATTTTATTTTTTATTGTTGCTGCCTCATCTTCTGTGATGTCCCCCGTCCTGCTGTTTCCACGCCGCTCATTCTAGTCTCCCATGCCCAGATTTGTTATTTCTCATCTTCAGGGTCGGAAGTCCACAGGGAGCCCATCACTATCAGGCCACATGGGGCCACCAGACAGAGGGGCCCTGCACTGCTGCTGGGTTACTTTGGTGGTGTTCAGTGGTGCCTGTTCTGAGCTAACATACGCAGGACACCACCTACTAAGCCCCCTACTAACGACAGCATTAGCTCAGTCGCGGAGCCAGACTGAGTTGCCCACCCGAGGTAGCAACCACCACAACGTCCCTCCAACGACTGTCCCCCGCGAACCTCCAACTCCAAGGCTTTGACACAAACTCACCACAGGCACAGAAGTGTATGGGGAAACCGAATCTGAGGTCACCATGAGACCAGAGCAACTGGGACCACCGAATCAGAGGGTTTTTTTCATTGCATGATGATCAGTGATAAGGATGACGTGATGCTGCTTCTGTGGAAGTGCATATGCTTTGAGACTACTTGACAGGGTTGTACTCTACGTTTACTATCATAATATATCCCGGCGTCAACTGGGCCCGAGAGATACAGACACCTGCAGTGTTGGTCAGGTAGTTTGAGCAACACTCTCAAACTCGCATCTGTAAAGTGGATGAAGCTCGACTGTGTGGTCCAAGTCTTTCCACTGAGCCCACAGCACACTCACTCTGGGTAGGAGCCAGTCGGAGTCCGAAAAATCCCTATGACTCTTATGGGAATCGAACCCGCGACCTTCCAATCCGTAACCCAAGGCGCTGGTACTGAGTTGTGCTTCTTTTAAGACTTGAAATAAAGATAATTTAGTTTTAAATGTTTTGCTCATGCTAGTATTCAATGTTATTGCATAGAATACTTGGGACATTTTATTTTGGCTATGTGCTTTCACTGGTACAAAACTTCCACTTGTTAAAATTTTTCTTTCTAAAATTTTGCATCGGGAAACATAAGAATTCACTGGTTGGTTGTTTTTTTAATTATATAGTCCTCGACATTTACGTTGATCGGTGGTCTAGTGGTAACGCACCTAGACAGAGAAATGTCTGAGTTCTAAGCGTGTGGTGGTTTGATCCCCGTTTGCGCCTGAAACTTTTCCCCTGTCCTCTACACTATGAGTGGTGGTCTGGGTGCTAGTCCTTATATACACCTGCAGAAGATCAAATAATACACGTTAAAGATCCCGTCATTCATGTCAGCGTTGGGTAGGTTACAGAAACACGAACACACCCAGCATACATCCCTGAAGTCGGAATGCAGCTACCTTCATGGTGGACAAAAAACGGTCGCATACGCGAAAGTTTCACCATTGGTGAACCTCAGAGCTCTAGCCAAGGATCAGAAACAAAAGATAACAAACTGATTCAAATAAATAGTAATAATAATAGTAATAAGTAAATATATGTGAAATAGTTGAGAAGACTATGTCTTCTTATACACAAGTTCCTGACTGGTTCCGAGAACTAAGACTTGGTGGAAACTTACTTAGGGTGGTGACTTGATCAACAAATATCCTGGGTAGAGTTTTACCGAGTTCTTTCTTTTTCTCCAGAAAAAAAACATTTCTAAGAAAGTAGTAGTGGAGGAACACAAATGCAGTTGGCAAGTTACAACTTCTCCATCCTTTTGAAAATGATTTATCAAAGATTCAATAAAACGACAAACCCTGGAAAATGATGTCTTTCAATGACCTTTTTATGAGTAAGGACCATGCCTTTGGCCTGACCTGACTCGAGTTTCGGTTCCTGGATGAGCCTTTGTCAGAGGTCCTGGTGGTGGTTGAAGCTTCATCCTGTTGAAATATTTATTGGAGGTGATTTGTTAATCTCAACTAGAGTTATGATAATAATATGTCGATATTACGTAGCGCTATATCTTGTGAAAAGCAAAGGAAAGTGTGTCGCAATTCTTCTTCTTCTTCGTCTTCTTTTTCTTCTTCTTTTTCTTCTTCTTCTTCTTCTTCTTCTTCTTCTTCTTCTTCTTCTTCTTCTTCTTCTTCTTCTTTTTCTTCTTCTTCTTCTTCTTCTTCGCAATTCTTCTCCTTCGTAATTCTTCTTCTTCTTCTTCTTCTCTTCTTCTTCTTCTTCTTCTTCTTCTTCTTCTACTTCTTCTTCTTCGCAGTAGTAGTAGTAGTAGTAGTAGTAGTAGTAGTAGTAGTAGTAGTAGTAGTGTGTTGTGTATGTGTGCACGCGCGCGCGTGCGTACGCGCGCACACATACACGTGAACGCGAGTCTTACTTATCGGGGGGGGGGGGGGGGGGGGTGGCGTGGAGCGCCTGCCCAACTATGTTACAGAAACCTGTGTGGGAGACTGTCAGGTAATGATGTCTTGTTTGCACAGAGAACATAATGTGTTGATTGTGTAAGGTGCTGTAAGCTGTAATATACCACTTTAAGTCACGAGATTTCTCTGCGTGAAATTCGGGCTGCTCTCCCCGGGGAGAGCGCGTCGCCACAAGAGCAGCGCCACCCTTTTTTTTTGGTCTGCAACTGTATTTGTTTCCCTATCAGAGTGGCTTTTTTCTAAGAATTTTGCCAGGGACAACTCTCTTGTTTCCGTGGGTTCTTTTAGGTAAAGGTAAAGGTAAAGGAGTTCCATAACTTATAAGGTCGTAGGGGAGCGAGGCGTCAGAGACCTCACTTCTCTAGGGCCAGCATATTGAGGGCGGCGCCCATCTCCTCTCCCTCGCTGCTTTACCTTCCCTGACCCTAAAGAGGGCAGGTACCCATTTACAGCTGGGTGAACTGGGGGAACTGTACTGAAGCCAAGGCGCGCAAACGGTCACCCATCCAAGTGGTAACCAAGTTCGACGCTGCTTAACTTGGCTGGGGGAAAGCCAGTGCTCCGACCACTGAGCTATCCCGTCCCCGGGTTCTTTTACATGCGCTGAAAATTTTGTGTAACACACGGAACCTCGGTTTATCGTCTCATCCGAAAGACTAGCGCCCAGACCACAACTCATGGTCTAATGGATGGGGAAAACTTTCGGGCCCAAACGGGATACAAACCACGCACACACCCGACCCAGACTTTTCGCATTCTAGACAGGCGCGTTACCTCTAGACCACCGATCCACCATCTATGATGACATGTACCTTGTTCACTCTTTTATCCTGTAGATGTGTAGTCCTTTGCTCCTAACCTGAATGAATTTCTCTGTTTGAGATAATAAAGTATTAACACTTGAAACTGAGATTAAATGCGTGAACAATAACCTGGAGAAATCGTGTGTGAGATTTACATCAATTCTATTCCTAGTGTGAATAGAGGCATGCATTTTGACTAAGAACGTTCTTTCTTAAATCTGTATAAGCCTATAAACTGCTCTTGACTTCAGTGAAAAAAACGTAAATTTAAGTGGTACAGGCACATCACACGGACATCTGGACTGGCCAAGACTGTCCTACAGGGAACAGTACAAGGAGGGAGACGAAGAGGCAGACAGAGAAAACGATGGGAAGACAACGTCAGAGAGTGGATTGACTGGCCTTGAGTGGATCGATTTGCTACGGAAAGCAAAGGCTGCTGGGAGTGGAGGAAGCTGGTTGCAAAATGTTCATTGGTGCCCCCACAGTCCACGGGATAGGTGAAGGTGGGGGTGACTAGACGGAGGGGATAAGCCTAGTGGATAGAACATTGTGCTCACAGTCTGAGGGCTCTGGTTCAAACCCCCACTGGGGCACCCATTTCAGAAGGTTTTTCTTCCATTGTGGTTAACATCAGTGCTGACTCTACTCCCACCAACTCCTTTGGATGAGACGATAAACCGAGGTCCTGTGAGCAAACGCACAGAGAAGATCTTGCCCACACTTAAAAACCTGTTCTGTATTTTGAAAAAGTAGGCTATAGTGTGCTAATGGGAACAGGTGACAACATTCACAAACTGCATGCACACCAGTGCATGGTCTGCAGTACCATGTTTGTAATATCTGTTTGAACTATTGATTATTTGTCATTGGTTGTATGACTGTGTAAGATTAGGTCGAATGCATGCGCTTTGATTTGTCTTTGCAAGATATAGCGCTATATAAGTTCCATTTATTATTATTATTATTATTATTATTATTATTATTATTATTATTATTATTATTATTATTATTATTATTATTATTATTATTATATGTGGATATCATTTCCGAAGTTGGAGTGCAGCCACCTCCATGGTGGGTAAATTATTGCATAGGCAAAAATCTCAACATTGGTAAACCTCAAATCCATAGGGGAGGAACGAAAAACCAAATCTTAACTGGGTAATAACAACACTAAATCATTGCCTTAAAAAGGTAAAGGTGTCCCATAACCTAAGTGGTTGTAGGGGAGCAAGGCATCAGAGACCTCAAATTCTCAAGGGACCAGCATATTGAGGGCGTCGCCCATCTCCTCTCCCTCACTGCTTTACCTTCCCTGACCCTAAAGAGGCAGGTACCCATTTACAGCTAGGTGAACTGGGGGGACTGTAGTCAAGCCAAGGCAGGCAAATGGTCACCCATCCACTTGGTAACCACGATCAACGCTGCTTAACTTTGACTTGGGGAAAGCGAGTGCTCTGACTAGTGAGCTATCCTGTCCCCTGTGTATTATGATGTAAATAATGTGCTTCTATTTGGGAAAAAATTCAAAAGATTTATGAACACTACATCTTTGGAAGCATTGAAATTGTGTTATAGCTATTCATAGAACACTTACTACACCTCAAAATCCAGTGTGATAGCTATTTAAAACGAGGTTAATTTTGTTTATAAACACTTTATTATGTTCAATCCAAGGGAAGTTACACGTGCTGCTATGTGAATTCCTCTCCTTTAAACGAGTTTTTTCCCTTCAACTGTCATTCACTTTGTGTGTATGGTTTGGGACTTTTTCTTACATCACTGTGAGTTGAAGATTTTTTTGTGATGAAAATGGTGAAAATGAAGACGTTCATGTGGAAAGAGGCAACGCTGGAAAACTTTACTTGAAAGTCATTACTGAGCCTCAGGAAACAGTTACCTTCACCTGTTACATATCCTGTAGTCTTGTAGCCTTTTGGGGCACCACTGAAGATTTTTCAACCAGCTTCCTCTACTCCTCATTTTTTTTACAGCTTTCTGTAGCAAGTCGTTCCACTCAAGGCCAGTCCACTCTCTGATGTTGTCTTCTCATCGTTTTCTCTGTCTGCCTCTTCGTCTCCGTCCTGTACTGTCCCTGTAGGACAGTCTTGGCCAGTCCAGAAGTTCATGTGAAGTGCCCGAACCACTTCAGTTTGCTTTTTTTTTTATACTCAAGTCATATGGCTCAATAGCGATTTCATTACTGGTTTTCTCTTTCTCATTAGTTATGTGATCTCCATATGAAATAATAATAATAATAATAATAATAATAATAATAATAATGTATGGAATTTATATAGGGCTGAATCTTGCAAAGCAACAAATCAAAGCGCTCATAGTTTGCGAAAACATCCCATCTCCATTGCTTGTATACTTCTTTCCAAGTTTCACATGTATACAAAACTATGAACATGACCAGGGAACACATCAGTCTGATCTTGAAGCTGATGGTGATGTTCTTGTCGTTCCAGAGAACTTTCAGTTTGACCATTGCAGCTGTGGTCTGGGCTACCCTGGAGAGAATTTCAGATTTTGATCCTTATTCAATGATATAGCTCCCAGATATGTAAAGGTATGGGCAGTCTCAATTTTCTTGGTGTCTATTATAATGTCAGTGCTGATGCCATTGGCACTATTAATTTTTTAATCAACTGGGTTTTCTCTGCGCTGATCTTCCTGCTATAATTATGCTGATGAGGCTTCATCAAGGTGATTTACCAGGTTGACTAGCTCTTGCTCTTTTCCAGCGAGGTTGTCTATGTCATTGTCAAAACGTAAATTGCAATTGTCCTGCCTCTAATGCTGACTGTTCCCTCATGATTTTCAAGTGCATCAGCCATTATTCTCTCTAAAAAAATGTTGAAGAGGGTGGGAGAGAGAAGGCATTCTTGGCATGTTCCAATTATTGTGGTTTGGAACCACTCTCTACGTTGCTGTCATAGTAGACTGGGTGTTGCCTTGTTATAGAGGCCTTCTATGCTCTGATCAGGTTGGCATTGATGTTATACAGTCTCATGGTTGCCCACAGAGCTCAATGCCAGACTCTGTTGAACACCTTAAAGTCCACACAGACGTGATAAAAAGCTCTTGCTGGTATTGCAAGTGCTTTTCAGTGTATTGTAAGGTTGAAAATTTGCTGTTTTGCTCTTTCCTGCCCTGAAGCCTGGCTATTTGTCTTTGATTTTCCCCTAAGCTTGAGGCTTCAGTCTATTCAGGAGGATTCTGGGCATGATTTTACTTGGCTGGCTGATCAGGCCAATGGTATGGTAGTTTTAGCACAGTTGTAACCTACCTGTCCTTGGGGAAGAGACATTCAGGGACTATGTGTTGGCCACTTACCTGTCCACCAGATCTTATTGCAGATGATGATAACACCTCCATCATGGCCTCTCCTCCTGTCTGGACCTGTTCTGATGGAACGTTATCCACTCCTGCTGATGTCTCTTTTTTTAGTGATTTTACTGCACTTTCAACTTCTTCCTGTAGGATGGGGTAGCTGCTGTTGTTGGTTGGTGGAGGGACATCCAACACCTTGGGGTCTCCTGTTGCTGTGTGAGTCTACAGTTCAGAGCAGTACTCTGACCACCTCTCAAGAATATCTTGTTCTTCTGTTAGATATTTCCCTGTATTGTTTTAGATAGCAGTGGTTCTTCCTTGTTACGATCTTGTCATATCTTTCACTCTGGTAGGCTTTCTTGCTATTGCTTTTTTGCATGTTATCTCGATAACTTTGTATTGCTCCTCAATCCATGTCTCCTTTGCTTTTTCCATGCCTTTATCAACTTGTTCATTGGTTTTTATATGTGTTTTTGCACCTTCATCCTCAAAATAACAAATGGCCCCCATTACTCTTTTGTTGCAGTTGCCAAAGGACTCATCTGCTAAATCTGTAGGATTTGAAAGAAGACCACAAGCACCAGCATGGGCTCAAATTTAGATGGTGACACGTTGAACTCCTTACTTCAGTTTGAAAATGTGTCTGCTGAAAATGTGAGTTTGCAAAATAACCATCCAGCATATAAGCCTACTTTTTCCCAAAACATTTCATATCTGGATGACTGCATTACAGTTGTGTTTAGTGACATGGACTTCCTACCCTGGGATAATCCTCAAAATATTGTCAGCGCTGAATCAGAGACAATTGCAAGCCGAGTGAAAAACAACCTGTTGGCCTTGTTGTTTCTGATTGGTGGACCAGCCAACGTCATCAACATGGCAGTGTTTTATAAACAGGGCCTCAGAGATCGGGTCAACCTGTGTCTCTTTGCTCTGTCTCTGGCTGATGAACTGTATTTGCTCAATTCGGTTATACATTTTGGAGAGCAAGTTTACATACAGTTTACTACCAAAGAAAGGTTTGGTCCAGTTTCTACCCTTTTAAGTAACACAAATGCAGGATTTCTTCTAGGCTTCTTTTATGTGTCTTTTGTGCTATCAGCAATCATTGCAACTGAAAGATGTCTGTGTATTTACAACCCACTCAAATTTCAGACTCTGTTGAGTGCTAAGGCAATGGTTTGTATTATAATTTTGGTTTACACTGTGGTTATGAGTCTGTTCTTTGTTGTGACTTTTCGATATCGTGTTGGATGTGTTCATGATCCTGTCACTGATGTCACAGTTATAACTTCTGTTGAAGGGGAGTTTTACCGAGCTCACAAGCACATCATTGATCCTTTAGAAAGTTTCGTATTTGGTATTGGTCTGCCTGGCGTTGTCTTCATTATCGTAACAACAACGACCATCATGACTGTTGTGAAACTTCGCCAGGTTCTGAAATGGAGATCTCAAACTACCTCTTCACTTTCAGCCCAGGAACTTGCCATAACCAAGACCCTTGTTGCCAATTCTGTGTTCTTCCTCATCTGCATGTTTCCTGGAGCAGTGAACAGATTCAGCTGGTTGCTATTTCCAGAAGTGAACAGTGGAAGACGTCACCACAACTTTTTCCTGATGTCCCTGTGGATGAGTGAGATGTTTACCTATGTCAACAGCACTTTCAACTTCTTTGTGTATTATGTTATGGGATCTCGGTTCAGGGAAACACTGTGGGGTTTGTTTGGCAGACTCTCTGGACAGAAAGGGAAAACGATAGTACCAAAATCTTAGTAGATTAGGGCAGAACAGTTTCACCAAAGCGAGAATTGACTGACCCAACCAATGTAAACTGTTAATCAGACCCAGCAGCAGTGCAGGGCCCCTCTGGCTGGTGGCCCCACTGCGGCCTGATAGTGATGGGCTCCCTGTGGACTTCCGACCCTGAGGATGAGACATAACAAATCTGGGTACTGCTTTGGCGGGGAGATTGGAATGAGCGACGTGGGAACAGTAGGACGGGGGACGTCACAGAAGATGAGGCAGCAAAAAAAAACAACAAAAAACCAAAAAAAAAACCTGTTAATCAGACAGTGCCCTCTGAATGTAAAGAAATTGGTTTGATTCAGTATCGATATTAGTCTTGTGCTTTTACTGACATTCAAGTCAGCTAAGCAAATATTTGAGTTGCATTCAGAGGCACTAAGCCAAGTCTCTTGTCTCTCTCCAAGTCTCCCTAATCAGCCAGAGTCCAGTCCAGAGCTAACGATTCCCTTGGGAAGTCACATCCCCTTTCTCTGCAAATCGGCCACTGAGTATCTTACATACTCCTTGTGGACAGCGAAATATGTGTCTACCACTGGCCACAGAGCATATGACATACACTTTGTGGATGTGTACCACTCGGCCACAAACCATCTAGGGGATAGGATAGCTCAGTGGTCGGAGCACTTGCTTTCCCCCAGCCAAGTTAAGCAGCATTGAGCGTGGTTACCAGTTGGATGGGTGACCGTTTGTACGCCTCTCCTCAGTACAGTCCCCCAATTCACCCAGCTGTAAATGGGTACCTGCCCTCTTTAGGGTCAGGGAAGGTAAAGCAGCGAGGGAGAGGAGATGGGCACCACCCTCAATATGCTGGCCCTAGAGAAGTGAGGTCTCTGATGCCTCACGTCCCTGAAGTATTTGTTTACCTCTCTTACATGTGAGTTACACTGGACACCAAGACCTTTATCTACCACTGGACCACCAAGGTGCTAAGCACCTTACACACACACATCACTGTGTAACAATAGAGAGACTTGTCAAATCTGTTCATCTGCCCCAAAACAAACCTGATAGCATAAACAGATTAATTTTGTCAAATGTGTTCCAATGCCAAGAACGAAGGAATAACACAGAAAGATTTGTCTAATCTCTTCATCTGCCAAGTGGTATTGCTAGCGTGAAGAGATTAGTCACATCTTCTTCTTCATCGTCGTCGTCGTTGTCGTCGTCGTCGTCGTCAAACGCTCAGACAGCAACTATTATTTTACTTTATATGAGCAAAAATGCGTCACGCTACCGATAAGTGCCTGACAAGTCAGACCCAGCGCATCCAACCGGGCATCCAACTCGGGCATGGGGAGAACTGTTATCCTTTAAGCCTTTGTGGTAAAAAAAGGCAGGAGAATGGACCAAGAAGGCAGAAAATAGACAAGAAAGACAAGAAAAAAAGGAACAAGGCAGAAACAAAGAGAGGGATAGAAAATAAGAAATTTCTCGCACAGAATTTCAAGAAGGTGGGGATGCTATTTATACTGACAGGCAACTGGCATCCCCACGGGGAAGACAATTCAAATTTCTTCACCTGCTGAAACAAAATGGAGAACAACGCAACTATAGTCATGGAAGCTGTCTTTAAGGCAATAACTTCCCTGACACTAAGTTGCCTTGACTACCACAGCTGTTAGTTTCTCCCACTTTCAGCTGCTCTCAGATGCTATCTATCCCAGCCCAGCCCAGCTGGTTCTAATTATAGCAGGAACTGACCAAACGTGAGTTTGGGTAAAGGAAGGGTCGCGCTAATTTTAGCACTTGACCCTGAACCATTGACTGCCTTATGCTGGACTTGTGGGCTGTGATACTGCAGTTTACTTTCTGTTGGTATGTCATTTCAGCAAACGTTTATCTGCAACATATCTACAACAATGCTGCAACCTTAAATGTGTGTGTGTGTTTATTTATTATTCTTTTATATCGAGGATAATGGAATAAGCACTCATGTGCTTTTTTACATCCAGTCGCCCGTGTGCTATGCGGTTTTGTAAATTTTGTCATCTGTTTACACTGGCACACAATGGCCTACTCTTCCGAAAAGCGGAACAGGATATAACGTGTGCGCAAGATGTTCTGCATGCGTTCGAACACGGGGCCTCGGTTTATAGTTTATAGTGTGTGTGTGTGTGTGTGTGTGTGTCTGTGTCTGTGTTGTGTCTGTGTTTTGTGTGTCTGTGTTGTGCTGTGTTTGTGTGTGAGTGTGTGTGTGTGTGTGTGTGTGTGTGTGTGTGTGTGTGTGTGTGTGTGTGTGTGTGAGTGTGTGTTTGTGTGCACGTGTGTGTGTGTATGTGTGTGTGTGTGTGTGTGTGTGTGTGTGTGTGTGTGTGTGTGTGTGTGTGTGTGTGTGTGTGGTGTAGGAAATCAAAGAGAGATATAACATGACTTTCAATTTCAAACCAATGGTTGTGAATTACGTAATAATAATGATAATAATATATGGTATTTATATAGCGCTAAATCTTCTAAACACTCATCTTCTCTGAGATAATGTAGATCTTAACGACAGGGCAACGCATTTTCACTCATATGACAGGCAACAATAGTTGCTGTCTGAGCATTTGACAAAGAAGAAAGAAGATGATGATGATGATGATGATGATGATGATGATGATGACGTCGACGACGACGACGACGACGAAGGTGATGATGATGATGATGATGATGATGATGATGATGAAGAAGAAGAAGAAGAAGAAGAAGAAGAAGATGATGATGATGATGATGATGATAATGATGATGATGATGATGATGATGATGAAATAAAAGCCCTTACTCTTGCAATGTCAATAAAAGGAAGAGAGACAAAAAAAAGGATGACTTTCGTTTTTCTACCATTTATTAGTTTCACAACTGATCACTTGTTTCAAACCCACCCATAATTATTTTCATCGCAGTCTTTGAGGAAATCTGGCTGTTTGACACACGTTTTTGTCCTTGTTGTTGCTGCTGTTTTAAACTACCCGTAAACATCTGATCTGGGTAAATAAAACCAGAATAAACATTATTATCTAAACGGATGGCAGAGACTTTGCATTCCTTTCTCGCCTAGAGCTTCGACGTTTAAGTAATAGTGAGATTTTACGCACGCGACCGATTTTTGCCCACACTGAAGGTAGCCGCATTCCGACTTTGGGGATGTATACTGCGTATGCTAGTGTTTCTGTAACCCACCGAACTTTGACATGAATTTCGTGACCTTTATAGTTGATCTTCTGCAAGTGTATTTATATACACGAAGGGAACTAAAGGTACTGGCAATTGAAGTTGACCTGGGAGATCGTACAATAATCTCCACCCTTAATTTACCAGACGGTTCCAAGATTCAAACCCACGACTTCATGGACCCATGGGATTGAAATCGAACGGTTTGAACTACTCGGCTATAATGGCCGTTGAGTGATAGAAATGAATTTTTTTGTTTTCTCACCACTTCACACAATGTTCCCTTCTTTCACCCTTCTAATATAACCCTTCCCCTTAGGGATGCCGCGAGCCTGCTATTATAAACAGCATCCCCACCTTCTGGAAATTCTCTGCTAGGAATTCCCTTTTTTCTATCCCTCTCTTTGTTTCTGCCTTGTCCCTTTTCCTCTTGTCACCTCCTTTTTGTCTACTTTCTGCCTTCTTGGTCCATTCTCCTGCTTTTTCTCCAGAAAGACTTAAAAAATAGCAATTCTCTCCCATGCCGAAGTCGGATGTGCTGGGCCTGACTGTCAGGCGCTTAACGGCAGCGGAAGCATTTTTGTTCATATGAAACAACAAAATTTGCTTTCTGGGTGTTCGACGAAGAAGAAATATAACCTCTATTTGATTTTATAATGGATAAGAAAATACGTTTTTCGTTAGCTATAATATTCCTAAAAGCAACTATACATCCTCTGATTAAATCTCGCACCAACTGAGGATTGGTATAAAAGGTAAAGGTGTCCCATAACCTATAACGTCGTAGGGGACCTCACTTCTCTAGGGCCAGCATATTGAGGGCGGCGCCCATCTCCTCTCCCTGGCTGCTTTACCTTCCCTGACCCTAAAGAGGGCAGGTACCCATTTAGGTTGCACACCCATATTAAACAAATCATTCTTTTCCTCCTGTTTTTCTATGTAACTCTTATATTCATACCGCAGGTACTAAGGCATCCAAAGAAATAAAAACCACTTTTTGTGAAAGACTAACCTCTGACTCAAAACTCATGTGATTTTGAACAAATTTGGTAGGTTTGAAATTTTTTAATTTTTCAGCAAACACTGTATCCCCTCAGTCCTTTGTCGGCTGCTAGCTTCCTTACCACAATACGCATGCGTGGGGTCAACGCTGTAGGAATACAGGCAATCCTCATTTGATGATCATCTCCAACTTTTTCGTGACTACCTGGTATTGCTCTATGTCCTCAATCCCAAAACCAAGTGCACAATCCATTTCTTCATGCTTACAAAAGTCTGTGAAAATCACCAACATTTTTTTCCACTCCCACTCTATACAAGATACTACATGACCCCCAAATTAATACCGGTGTGTAGCCTTATAGCTGGGTGAACTGGGGGGACTATTCTGAAGCCAAGGCGCGAAAACAGTCACCCATCCAAGTGGTAACCACGCTCGACGCTGCTTAACCTTGGCTGGAGGAAAGCGAGTGCTCTAACCACTGAGCTATCCCGTCCCCTGGTGTTGGTATAATAATGTTATTGGAGGATTGGTATAATAAAGATTGAAAAAAACAACAGGTTGTAGTCTTGATTTATATAACACAGCACATGCAAAAATAAAAACGCTCGTACGCGCGCGCGCGTGCGTGCGTGCGTGTGCGTGTGTGTGTGTGTGTGTGTGTGTGTATGTGTGTGTGTTGTAATTCAAGTCAAACTTTTATTTTCAGATGGTACATTGAATAAGTAATGCAGTTGCTTTTCTCATTAAGACATCTGTTTTAACAATAATTTAAAGATATAATAATGATGATGATAATGATAATATAAATGCACGTATAGGATAAAAAAAAAACTGAACAATGATAAGACATACAAATCAAACAAAAGCAAAAGATTTTTGCAAAATTACATCCCCCCAAAAAGACTTCTCCTCCCCAAAAAACAACAACCAACATATAAAAAAATCCAAACAGAAAAACAAATCAAACAAACAAATACAAACCAAACACACCCCCCCCCCCCCCCAAAAAAAAAAAAAAAGACACCAAGAAGAAAAAACCTCACAAAACCCCAACCAACCAAACAACTAAACGAAGTGTGTGTGTGTGTGTGTGTGTGCGCGCGCGCGCGCATGCATGCATGTGCTGCTTACTTCCACGCGTAGATATATGTGTGTGTACGTTTGTGTGTGTGTGTGTGTGTGTGTTTGTGTGTGTGTGTGTGTTTTTGTGTGTGTGTGTGGTGCGTGTGTGTGTGCGCGCGTGAGTATGTGCATGCGTGCACTCGCGCTTGTGTGTGCGTGTGTTTTGTGTGTGTGTAGTCATTTCCTCAATCGATTGTTCAGTGTGATGGCAGGTTTTTATTTTTAGATGGTGTCTTTTTTCCTTGTTCTTTTTCTTTTGTGGCTTGTATTCGTTTTGTGTCCTGCATTTTTTCCCACTTGCTTTCACTCTGTGTGTGTGTGTGTGTGTGTGTGTGTGTGTGTGTGTGTGTGTGTGTGTGTGTGTGTGTGTGTGTGTGTGTGTGTGTGTGTATGTGTGTGTGTGTGTGTGTGTGTGTGTGTGTGTGTGTGTGTGAGTGAGTGAGGGGGCATGTGTGTATTCATTTATTTATTTTGATATATATATATATTATGTGCGTGAAAGTAATAATAATAATAATAATAATAAAAATGGAATTTATATAGCGCCGAATCTTGTAAAACAAAAAATCGAAGCGCCTGTAAAGGTGTTGGTGTGTTGTATGTATGTATGTATGTATGTATGTATGTATGTCTTCTCTCTCTCTCTCTCTCTCTCTCTCTCTCTCTCTCTCTCTCTATATATATATATATATATATATATATATATATATATATATATATATATATATATATATATATATATATATATATATATATATATAGGGTTATTTCTATATGTTCATATATTTTATCACATATATAACACAGAGAGAGACACACAGAGAGAGAGAAAGAGAGAGAGAATGTGTTAGTGTTTACATGCGCGCGCGCGCACGTATGCGTGAGTGTAAATGTGTGTGTGTGTGTTTGTGTGTATGTGTGTGTGTGTGTGTGTGTGCGCGCACGACCGCGCGCGTGTGTACGTGTGTGTGCGTTTCGCGCAAGGATATAAATAAGTATTGAACTGATCATTGGAAGATAAGAGTTGAAAGAACTTCTTTTGATTCTCACGTGCCTGGACTGTAGCCCTATTGTTTTCTTGGTTACAAATAGAAAATACTGTTCTTCTCCCGAACATTATTGCTGCAGCCTTGACTGCTTATACACTGAACTTACTTGTCTTGGTACTTACAGTTTCATAGCTGTGTTGGATGAGAAGTCCATGGTCTTCTCCTTTGTTTGTAGCTCTGTAGCAGGTCTGCGTGCTTGTCGTAGCTTAGAGGTTTTGTACTGAGTTTGGCTTGTGAAAAAATAAAAACACTCCCAAAACTAAGCTATGGCGAATGTTAGAAAGCAGTAGGCAGATTTGGCTAGAAAAGGGCAGAAAATGGGTTAGGAAGTCATGAAATGAGAAAGAGAGACAGACTGAGACGCATAGAAACAGTGAGAGAGAGAGAGAAAGAGAGATAGTTCTGAGCTCTGAACTCTGAAATGGTTCTTAGGCCACAGTATTCTTTGAGGTGCAAAAGGAAGATGCAAAGAAAAGAGAAAAGAAATATAAATTCTCGAAAGCTTTGATAAGACTTTGGCACCTATACTACCCTGGCATGTACCCAAAACTGCACACTCTTGAATATGTATATTCCCAAACTATCACTTAATAAAGGTCTGACCTAGACCAAAAAACCCAAATAAAACACAGGTATAAAAATATCAGTTCAACTAAACTGCCCACCCACCCCCCACTCCGATTACCACAAAAAGATAATAGGCCTGTGGACAAATTATTAATGGAGTTATACCTGATATGTCAACACTTTATCACACACAAGATACAAACATCAAGCACGCTTTACATCATGACAGCTGAAATCATTTATACTGACAAACTATTGAGAGAGAGAACTAGCACATATTTAGCAATAGGTGAGGATTCTGTTTATACTAAAATAACCATCTGAATCCCTAATAGGGCAGTGGTAGCTCAGTGGTCAGAGCACTCCTGTCCCCAGCCACTGCTAATCAGCATCGTGGCTTCAGTACAGTCCCCCAGTTCACCCAGCTGTAAATGGCTACCTGCCCTCTTTAGGGTCAGGGAAGGTAAAGCAGCGAGGGAGAGGAGATAGGCGCTGCCCTCAATATGCTGGCCCCTGGAGAAGCTGAGGTCTCTGACATCTCGCTCCTCAACGACCGCATAGGTTATGGGGCACCTTTACCCTTTTAACCTTTACCTTCTTTCCAATCCCTTTCTCCTTTGACCTCAACAATACTGTGACCTTCGCTGTCTCCACCCCTTGTTTTCCTAATCACTGTCTGCCTTTCTAGCAAGAATGCCCACACTGACCCTGCCATGACAGCAGCAGCAGCAGAAGCAATAAGCCTCGCCTCTCCCTCCTCCTGCAGAAGATGTGGTGATGCCCACAGTGAAGTGGCGCTAGGCCTTGGCTATCTTCCTTCACCTGGCCTTCCGCTACTTCCTTGGAGCTAGCCTTTCCACAGCCCTGTTAGCCCTTCCACAGCCCTGATGGCCATTCCACAGCCCTTCCAAAGCCCTTCCACAGCCCAGTTAACTCTTCCACAGAAACGCTAGCCCTTCCATATCCCTTTCAGATCCCTGTTAACTCTTCCAGAATCCTGCTATCCCTTCCACAGCCCTGCTATCCCTTCCACAGCCCTGCTATCCCTTTCACAGCCCTGCTAGCCCTTTCAGAACCCTGCTATCCCTTCCACAGCACTGCTAGACCTTTCAGAGACCTGTTAGCCCTTCCACAGCACTGCTAACCCTTCCACAGCCCTGCTAGCCCTTCCACAGCACTGCTAACCCTTCCACAGCCCTGCTAGCCCTTCCACAGCACTGCTAACCCTTCCACAGCCCTGCTAGCCCTTCCAGAGCCGTGCTATCCCTTCCACAGCCCTTCCAGCCCTTCCACAGCCCTGCTAGCCCTTCCACAGCACTGCTAGCCCTCCAGAAGCCTGCCCTTCAAGAGCCCTCCCACCCAAACCTGTCAGTCATGCTACTATCAATTACGGTGTATTAGTGCCATTCGAAAGTACCTGTCCACCGATGCAACATCCAAACTTGTCACTTCTCTCATTCTTTCACGCCTGGACTATTGCAATTCTCTTTTGTCTGGTCTGCCAGCATCATCTACCAACTCCCTTCAACGTTTACAAAACTCCGCAGCTCGACTAGTTCTCAGAAAGAAAAAATCTGAGCACATTACCCCTCTCTTGCGATCTCTCCACTGGCTGCCTGTGGCACAGAGAGTAGATTATAAGATCAGTACCCCCTGTTACAAATGTCTCCACAAAACTGCACCCTCCTACCTCTGTGAATGTCTTCACCTGTACACTCCTTCACGTTCCTTCCGCACTGGTGCAGATACCTTGTGCCTACCAATACCTAGATTCAACCAATCCCCTGTTGGCCGCTGCTCTTTCTTTATTTCGGGTCCATCGACCTGGAATGAACTCCCTCTCTCTCTTTGCCAGAAGCCTAATTATGACACTTTTAAATCCAGCCTCAAGACATATTTATTTTAAACCTAAGATTTCCCCCCTCCTGTTTCATATCAGAACTATCCCACTTTCATTAACCCATGTCCTATCACCCTGCTAATAATGACCTGTGTGAGTGTGTGTGTGCTTTTGAAAAACATTTGACTATTGAAATTTTTTTTCATAGATTTTGTCTGCAGGGCACCATGTTTGTAATATCTGTTTGTTTAAACTATTGATTATTTGTCATTGGTTGCATGACTGTGTAAGATTAGGTTGAATGCATGCGCTTTGGTTTGTCTTTGCAAGATATAGCGCTATATAAGTTCCATTTATTATTATTATTATTATTATTATTATAGCCCTTTCAGAACCCTGCTAGCCCTTCCAGAGCCCTTCTAGCCCTTCCAAAACCCTTTCAGAGCCCTGTTAGTCCTTCCAGAGCTCTGTAGCTCTCCCAGAGCTTTGACACTGCAGGAGATGGTGATGTCCCCTTCCCCTGCAGGCTGGCCCTGGCTTTGATGACACGGGCCATGGTCAGAAGGCGGGCAGAGGAGGGACCAGGAGTCACTGACCGTCTGTCTTCCTCTGAACAAGCTCCATCCACCATCCTCATACACAGGACATTGGCTTATAGTCTCCTACAAAGGGCTTTGGGGATAAAAGTGGTTTCTGTAGATAAAAGAAGAATTAAGGCAGTCAGTGAATCTGGGGAATGGCAAAGCTTGGTGGTTAGAACGTTGTGCTCGCGATCTGCTGATCCAGGTTCAAATGCTGGGAAATTTTAAAAGTATGGGTATAATCTGACTTTGTCAAAGTGCACGAGATGTTTGGTTTACTAGCACTAAAATTCCTGTTTATTGGAGTGAAGCTACACGAACTTGTTCACGATAACTTTGTATTGAACTGATGTCCATGTTCAGACAAATTTTCACACTCTATAAAATGAAAAGCTGTGGCCTCTAGACAGAATACCGAGATCCCACACACGACTTTGTATGACTCAGTCACTGACAGGTATGATAAAGAAATTAATTAAACTAGACTTACGTAATTAGTAAGGTGCAGTTTAATTAGGTTACTTCAGGTTAGTGACAGTTAGGAGGAGTTACATGTCCACCCTGTCAATGTCCTCAGATGGTGGTGTTGACCTGTCCGCCCTGTCAGTCCAGTTGTAAGAGTCTAGAGGCCACAGGAAGATCTGAATCATGACATCAGATAGGCCTCGGGCTCAGCACACATCCTCACGTGTACCTTCTCCTTCCTGTCACTAACATTAAATAAACGCTTTTGAAATTCACCTTGCCAAGGTAAGTTTAGTTTTTTTTTAAATTTTCGTGGCATTGAATTGTGTGATAAAGGCAGTCTGAAACAATGGAAAAAATCTAGCTTTTCTCAGTGAGAACTGCTATCATTCAGAATACCCCAAGATGTAGTTGAAGGAAAGAGGAAGTAATCAGGTTATTTTTGAAAAAAAAGCAAAAAAGCTGACGCTTTTGCAATAAAACCTAATGACAGGACTTGTGATGAAAGGCTACATCGCTTTTTTCCTGACTTTTTTCCCTTTTTGCATGATTTAGAAGATTTACAGATGGAAATAAAAACGACTATTTATTTTAAAAATCAATTGAGACTCACTATTATATAGCAAAACAATTTTACAATAAGCTTTGTAAATGAAAGTTTGTGTTTTCCATTATTGGCTGTTATCTGTCATCAATTACAGAAAATAGTGCTTACACAAATCTTGAACACAATTCTTTTGGCTGAATTATTTTTTATTGACTTCTCTTCCGCATTTAACATGATACAGCCACATCTCATGGCCCCCAAACTCCAGTTTCTCCAAGTTAATTGCCAATTGATTTATGAATTGTGATTTGTTTTAATTAATCGATTCCAGTGTGCCTTCTTTAGATGAACAAACTTGTCACAAAACCCATTTTGACTGGTGCATCACAAGGCATTGTCTTAGTCCCAGTACTTTTTTCCCCTGTAAACCAATGACTGTACTGGTGTGTTAAATACACCTATTGTAAAACAGACAACTGTGCTATTCTAGATTTATAGAAATCAGATACCATTTATTTTGTTGAGGTACAAAGGCTTCGTGACTTGTGTAAAAATAATCGTTTAAACGTCAGTAAACCAAAGAAATGTTAATTGCTTTGTTGCAGAAACAACCTGCATTCCTGAACTGTTTGTAGACGGAACAAAAGTAGAGAGAGTTTAGGAATATATAAATATCCTGATACAAGCCTTGATAATAAGTTGAAATGTGATGCAAACACTGCTTTTGTACATAGGAATGTCAATCAAGGATATATGGCTCCAAAAACTTCTGTTTACCAAATATTAAGAAATATATTTTGTGCTCTTTACCGCAGTTTTATAGAACCAGTTTTATTGTGTGGGGTTTTTATGTTGGTCCAGTAGTGTAAATGTAAATGACAAGCGTATATTCAGTAGCCTTGTGATGATGTGTGGTAGAATTGTTGAAGATGATCAAAAGATGTTGAATTCATTGTATGAAAATCAGGTTACCAGAAACGCCACCAAAGACACTTTCACTAATAAAAGTCAGGTCCTTTCGCAACACGACAAACTGCTTCAATCTGGTCAAAGATTCAGGATGCTAAAAATGAAAACAAAGACAACGAAAAACAGTTTTATGATCAAGACAATAGTGTGTCTTAACCAATATTGATTTCTTATTGAATAGGCTTCTATGTTGAGCTAAGAGCCATTCTGCAACAATGAGTGCATGAGCATGCTTTTAAGAGAGAGAGGAGAGGAGAGAGAGAGGAGGATGTGTGTGTGTGTGTGTGTGGTGGGGGGGTGATCAAGACTGTATGAAAGAAGAGCTTCTTTGGAAATTTGTGGGCAGGTTGCCACAGAAAAGAAAGCTATAAACATTGTATTTAAAAGTGTTTATAAAGAAGGTGGGGATGGGATAGCTCAGTGGTCAGAACACTTCCTTTTCCCCAGCCAAGGTTAAGCACCATCGAATGTGGGTTACCAGTTGGATGGGTGACCGTTTGCGTGCCTTGGCTTCAGTACAGTCCCCCAGTTTGCCCAGCTGTAAATGGGTACCTGCTTCTTTAGGGTCAGGGAAGGTAAAGCAGCGAGGGAGAGGAGATGGGCGCCGCCCTCAATATGCTGGCCCCTGGAGAAGTGGAGGTCTTTGATGCCTCACTCCCCAACGAGCACATAGGTTATGGGTCATCTTTACCATAATAAAGAAGTCACATGAATGTGTGTGGTGTAAGGGGTGAAAGGTGGAAAGAGTGTTGAATGATTTCATCAGAATGTTTTGTCCTTTATTTTTACATTAACTTATTGTAAACAATACTTAACACATGTGATAAATATAGACTGTGTTTGTATGGATTGTGCTGGCGCTAATGAGGTATTTTATGAGACCTGTTAGTATTGATTTATAATTTTGCTTTGTTGGTCTGGAATTACTGCTTGTGTGTGTGTGTGTGTGTTTGTGTGTGTGTGTGTGTGTGTGTGTGTGTGTGTGTGTGTGTGCGTGCATATATGTCTGTGAGTGCGAGTTTGCACAACCCTGTGTGTGTGTGTGTGTGTGAGAGAGAGAGAGAGAGATAGAGAGTTAGAGAGATAGGTAAAGTACTGTCACTTTTAAGATGTGTGTTACTCTTTCATCAGTATTGTTTTCCTGCCTGCTGTGTGAAGGTTTAAAACGCCACTTGCAATTTTTTACAGTTGAAATAGTAAAGTATTCTCAAGTTTTGAGGACATAGAAGAGTATCAAAATGAACCCCACTGAAAAAGCTGAAGGCCACCTACATACATGCATAGTCAGACAATGCCCCATGTATGATGTATGTGGCCAAGCAGCATTGCTAACAGGGATTTACACACACACTATACATCAGTGGACAGCACACCCACTTTCCCCAAGCTAAAGTTAAGCAGTAATGAACGTGGTTATCAAGTGGATGGGTGGCCATTTTTATGCCTTGGCTTCAGGACAATCTCCCGATTCACCCAACTGTAAACGGGTACCTGCCCTTTTTAGGGTCAGGGAAGGTAAAGCAAGCGTGAGGATATGGGTGCTGTCATAAATATGCTGGCCCTTGGAGAAGGTAAGGTCTCTGACACCTCACTTCCCAATGACTACATAAGTTATGGGAACACCTTTATCTTTTACGTTTTTATGTATAATATGCAAGATGGACACAGGCACAAATCTAGCATAACTTAGTCAGAGGCCCAGTGCTAAATTAGCACGCTCTTTCCTTTTACTATGTCCAAGTGCCTCAGTTCTTGCTATAATTAGCACCAGCTAGGCTGGGATGGAATGGATAGCAGCTGAGAGTAGCTGAAAGTGTGACATTACTTGTTCTGAAAAATATGATAGCAAGTCAACACCTTGTGGCTTTTCACAGCAACCAGAAACCATACGCAAGTGAATGTGTCATTTAAACGGGCCTGTGTCTTCAGTTAAGTTGTCACTAGAACAGGCACATCTTCTTCTTCTTTGTGAAATGCTCACACATCAACTACTGTTGTTTGTTATATGAGCGAAAATGCATAAGTACCTGACAATTCAGGCCCAGCGCATCCGACTTCCGCATACCAGAGAACTATTACCTTTTAAGTCTTTTTGTAAAAAAGCAGAAGTGCACATCTTAAAAGCTAGAAAACAAGTTTCTGTTCACTTGAAATACAAGAGGTTGGTGGTATTCAGTATCACACTGAATTGTTAACACAATGTCCATAAGTAATACTTTTACCACAAGAAAAGACAGATGGAAACTTAAGGAATAGTATTCTTGGATAGACCTGAGTTTTCACACTTTACTTCTTCTCTGTAAAAGAAAGACGAGTGTTGAAAACTCAGTTTTGTTAAAGACTGACTGCTGTTGAATGGAGGTTGTTCTACTTTGGTCTTTCAGAGTTTGGTTGCCCATATAAAGAGATGGCGGGATTCTACGCCATTGCTATCAGAGGCTTTTGTGCAAAGAGCTCTTTATCCCTTTTGAGTACAGTTCATTCTCCTCACAGAAGAACATAATGGCGATAATGGAATAGAATTGACACTCCAAAATGTTGGGAGGCAGTTAGGGCTATTGTTTTCTTAACAAAGCAAGATATGTGCCAACAATTTCAATCTTGGTGGGGGGTTTTACTATGCACCTGTCAAGCAAAATTGGCTTCTTTTAAAAAACCAACAACACATTTCACCTTAATGCCCAGTCACTGTTTTACTGTACGAAAAGTTTAGCTATGTAAACAATCATGTTCTGGAAAAGATTATGAAATGTGTTTCATGGCAATCCACAAAGATGCTGTTTGATTAACTGGTGCATTGCACAAACTGCTGCGAAAACCACCTTTCCTCCTCAGAAAACTAGCTCACTTCGAAAATTTGCGACCATTAAGCATTGAAAAAGAACATAACTTGTTTAGGTTAAGTCCGTCACATCTTTTATGTTTTAGTTACCCCTGCACAAGTCAGTCCCTCGCTGCAGTAACAACGTTTCTGGCTGTAACTTTAAGCCTGACATGTACATTGTACACACTCCAGAAACAATTACTAAGCATTGATAGAAAAAATTGATCATTTTCCGTTAAAAGTTTTAACCTGCCAGTAGTCATAAAATTGGTACAGGATAACTCAGTTGTCAGAGCACTTGCTTTCTCCTGGCTAAGGTTAAGCAGCATTGAGCATGGTTACCAAGCAGATGGATGACTGTTTTCATACTATGGCTTCAGTACAGTCCACCAGTTCACCCAGCTGTAAATGGGTACCTGCCCTCTTTAGGGTCAGGGAAGGTAAAGCAGCCAGGGAGACGAGATGTGTGCTGCCCTCAATATGTTGGAACCTGGAGAAGCTGAGGTCTGTGATGCCTTGCTTCATAATGACCACACAGGTTATGGAACACCTTTACCTTTAATTTATAATGTTCAGCTGTGTACAATTTCCTATGCAGAGAAGCCTGAAAACGAAACCCTTCTCAACACTGAGCTTTTCAGAGCAGGAGTTAAGCAGCAGCTTAGGCAACAGAGCAGCTTCAGTGAAGGTGAAGAGCACGTTCTCAAAACACATCATCTGCAACTGGTAGTGCCACTGATGGTTCAGTGAAAATGATATAAAAATGAAATATTCCTTCTTTGGTCGAGGAAGGTAGAATGTTGTGATGGATGAAAGGTGTGCCTGCTTATTAATGATCAAATCATATTTTACAAAAGCAACCCAGTTTATCTAATGACAGACCATGGGTTTTTTCATTACGATCTTATCTAACAAAGTCAAATCATATTTCACAACACCATACTTTATCTATGGCACACCATGGGGTTTCTTGTTAGATTTTGTATGATAAAGTCAAATACTATTTCATAACAATAACACACTATATATGGTACACCATGGATTTTTCTTTAAGATCCTTTCTGTCTAAGTCAAAATAATTTTCTGCAACAAGAGCATACTTTATCTATGGTACACTATGGGGTTTTCTTTAGATCTTTTCTGGCAAAGTCATTTATCTGTACATGTGGCTTTTCAGAACAGGCCTAAAATGGAACATCATCTTTGTCTATTCAAATACCATTAAATAAGCTAAACAGTAGGAATAATTCAAAGGAGGAATGAGCATGGTCAGTGAGAAAAAAACAAAAATCCTCAGAACAGCTTGCAGTTTGTACCTTTCTGCCTACGTTTCTGTTGGTCAGCAAAAACTAGCCTGGTATCTGATGCTTGAAAGAGTTGTCTGGATTCTTCATATTGCTGATAGATTTCCAATGCAGTTCTCAGTTTGGAATGGCAAAACCAAACAAAAACAACCCCCGAAAACCACCACCACCAAAACATTGGCCCAAAATATTGTCTTTTGGAGTCAGTGTTTTGACAAAAGAACTTCTGCATCATGGAATAGATCAGAGCATGTTTAGCTGACAAACTTAGCTAATAGTCTTGTTTGGGTCTGCTGATGTTCAGTCCTTTGATTATGAACTCCAAGAAGAAAATACCAGATTATTGATATGTCAGTGACCATTTTATGGTATTTGTCTTCTTTCTTCTTTGTCACAGCTTTGACAGTAACTACTGTTACTTGTCATATGAGCGAAAATGCATTAGGCTGCTGTTAAGTGCTTGACGAGTCAGGTTAGTGCATCTAACCTTAATGTGGGAGAGAATTATTGTCTTTTACGTCTCTTTGGAAAAAGGCGGGAGAATAAACCAAGAAAGCAGAAAATAGACAAAGAGGTGGTGCCAGGAATAAAAAGAACAAGGCAGAATATGAATAGAAAAGATGCAATTCCTAGCACAAAATTTCCAGAAGGTGGGGATGATACTTATACAGACAGACCCCATGGGGGAGTAGTGTGTTCCATTATGTACCACAATGGAAATAAAGATCCCCTGACCCTAGGTTTACATCACATCCCTATACCTAAAGTACAGTGATAAGGAACAAACCTTCTTTCATCAATGATCCAGAAAACCAGTTACACTTCCTTTCAAAGTGCTGAAGGTGCAGCTTCAAAATGTAAAAGACTAGCAAAACATGAAGGAAGAAAACAAAACCACAAAGACATCAACAAAACAGGTTTGATTTGATAAATAGTGCAACATTGTCTTGAACCGAGAGAAGAAGGCCTTATACATTGTCCATCAGAACCTAAGGGGCATAATGCATGATGTGCAGCTGTTTAAGTTCTAATTAAAGCGCACCTTAGTAACACAAAGGTTGTTAAAGCATTAAGTGGAAATTATTAAGTAAAAAAACATGGGCATACTTTGTGGGCAAACTTGCTTGGGTGACCTGCATGCTTGTAAGCACACCTGCACATGGGTTCATGCAAATGTGTACACAGGTGGGCAAAAGGAGAAAGTGTAATTTTAAAAAATAATTTTAAAGAAATGTGTGCATCTTTGTCTAGCCGTTGTATTTTTCTGCCTACCTGTGTAATGCTTCCTCAACAGTCTCCTGGAAGTCAGCTTCAGTGGCATGACTACTTTTTGCACTTACGTCATATCAGAATAGCGTTCTTTTCTCATCTGATATCAGAAGATCTTCGTAAGGATCACTATTCTGTTTGATGACATTGTGCACTTGTCTGTGTGTGATATGTTCACCTTATCTTGTATTTAGTATAGTGGATCAGTATGACTTATGTATAAGTTTTTTTCTTTCAAAGACTGCAAAGCAAGAGCAGATGCTGCAGACAGATTCCACCTACAAATAATTTGTTCTGGAAGCTCCATTTCTGAGGGAGTCTCCATCTCCTACAGAGTCAAAGAGCTGTTGAAGATTTTAAGGCCATAATTTTTATGACTGTGAAGAAAGGTACAGCAGCAGCAGCTGACAGTTTCAGATTTGTGAAAAATTTGGGAGAATCTGCTTCATTATGCAACCTTGTAATCGTGGATCAGAGAACTAACACATGGTAAAACCCACCTGACATGACTTTAACTGTCATGCTGCGTGTGTTTATACCAAGTTATTATTCTCATTATTTATAAAACGTATTAAAGATAATACATGAATCACAACTAGGAATATGTGAAACGCACTGAAAATAAACAAACTGATGGATACAACATCATACAAATATCTTTGGATGCACAAGCATTATGTGAGCTAGCTACTCCATGTTCTTGCTGACTATCAACAGAATGCACTCCTTAACAGATGGCTGAACAAACACTGCAGCTTTCAACAGTGAGACAGGAAACCTATCAGGAACTGCATTACAGGTGAGGAAACCTGAGTGTACCAGTTTGATCCCACCCCCACCCCACAGAGGAAACATTGCCTGGTTGAAGTTCTCTGGCAGATTAGCCCCTATAGACCAGCAATGATTTCAGAACATTACAAGGAAAATGGTGGCATTTGTTTGGAAAGCATATTAGAAAATAATAAATGCCAAAGTTCCATGGGAAGAGCAGTGTCCAGATGCTTGTAAACAGTGTGACCATGAATGCCTCACAGGGGTGTTCAAATCATGGCACCTTGCCATAAAAACACTGCAAAAGTTTTAAAAGCAAATTTAAAAAGTACAGGAATGAAACCCACTCCCTTATGAAATCCTATTGAAAATAACAGAACGAGTATTGTCCACTCACCAGAAGGTTCTGAAGGGTCCTGAACGTTTCCAGGTAAAGCTAGTTTGTTGACATCACTCTACAACATAGCAATCACTAGAACAGCACAGGCTACCCATCTACAGGGGTTTATATATGTTACAGTTAGTTTCGCTTACTGACATTGTCCATGCCCCAATAGAGGTCCAGGGTTAGTGGAGTTTTGAATCCTCTGTGTGTGTGTGTGTGGTGTGTGTGTGTGTGTGTGTGTATGTGTGTGTATATGTGTAAATATGCTTGTAATGTAAAGACATCCTTATGCATATGATTTATTGTGCTCTTTATTTTAAGTCTTTAATGGTTTGTTTAAAATGGTACAAAACTCAAGCTTTTCTGACACTTTTTCAGCTGCAGTTGCAAAAAGAACTAGTGTGCCAAATCTGTATATTTTAAAAACAGACCACAAATTCCAGCATGGCATCAACCTTTGCTAGAGGTACATTGAACTCCTCACTTCAGTTTGGAAATATGTCTGTTGAAAATGGGAGTCTTCAAAACTACCTGTCAGAGAAGGTGTCTACTTCTGCTCAGAACTTGTCATTTCCAGATGGCTGCATTACAGTTGTGTTCAGTGACATGGAGTTCTTACCCTGGGATAATCCTCAAAATATCGTCAGTGCAGAATCAGAGACAATTGTAAGTCGAGTGAAAAACAATCTGTTGGTGTTCTTGTTTCTGATTGGTGGACCAGCCAACGTCATCAACATGGCTGTGTTTTTTAAACAGGGCCTCAGAGATCGGGTCAACCTGTGTCTCTTTGCTCTGTCTCTGGCTGATGAACTGTATTTGCTGAATACATTCATACATTTTGGGGAGCAGTTTTACATACAGTTTACCACTAAGGAAAGGTGGGGCCCAGTTGCGACTTTTTTAAGCAACACAAATGCAGGATTTCTCCTGGGCTTCTCTTATGTGTCTTATATTTTGTCAGCCACTATTGCAACAGAAAGATGTCTCTGTATCTACAATCCCCTGAAATACCAAAGCCTGCTGAGCACTAGGACAATGGCTGGTTTTATCATTGGGTTTATATCGTAGTCATGGGTCTGTTCTTTGTTGTGTGTTTTCGATATCGTGTTGGTTGTGCCTATGATCCTGTAGCTGATATAACAGTAATAACTGCTGTTGAAGGAGAGGTTTACCAAAATTACAAACACTTCATTGATCCTCTAGAAAGTTCCATATTTGGGATTGGTGTGCCTGGCGTTGTCTTCATTGTAGTAACAACAACGACCATCATGACAGTCCTGAAACTTCGCCAGGTTCTGAAATGGAGATCCCAAACTACCTCCTCCCTTTCAGCCCAGGAACTTGCCTTGACCAAGACGCTGGTTGTCAATTCCGTGTTCTTCCTCATCTGCATGTTTCCTGGAGCTGTGAACCGCTTCAGCTGGCTGCTCTTTCCGGAAGTGAACAGCGGCCGACGTCACCACAACTTCTTCCTGATGGCGCTGTGGCTCAGTGAGACCTTCACCAACATCAACAGCACCTTCAACTTCCTTGTCTACTATGTCATGGGGTCCAGATTTAGGGAGACGTTGTGGAAATTAGTTGGCAGAAAGACCCAGGCAGAAAGAAAACGAACAGCATGAAAGGTCAAGGCAGTTTGGCCTGCATAACTTTTGCAGAGCTGAACATAGATGCACATCTCAATGTCCATCTGTTTTTCTGGTATTTTAAAGTAGAATTTCAGTGAGGACTTTTGTTTATTAGAAGTGTTTGTCTTGTGGCTGTTTTGACATTCAAGGGAACTGTGAAAATATACAACAAATAAAATAAAATCAAGGACTTTTATTCGTTATAATTCTTTATCTTGTGTTTGTTTTGACACTTAAACAAACTGTGAAACTATACAACAGATGAATCGTATCTTGCTCATTATAAACAGAAGCTTTTCCAATCTTTTTCCCCTTTAAGTAGTAAACTGCCTTATAGAATAAAATCTTGCACCATGGTTGCCTTGATACGGAAGGCTGAGAAGTCACTAAGAATCAAAACATCTAATGCAATGACTCCTCCTGAGACATAAATAAAGCAATCATTACATCTGACAAAAATAAGTCATGACTGAATACTGTTCTCAAGATCATATGTAATCTGTTGCATTGGTTATTCTGAGGCATGCCCCTGTGGCATTTCTCCCATGACAGTGGAACACTTCCTCCAGACCTGTCCAACACACCAAAACCTGAGGGCCGATATCTGGCCTACTGACCTGCCGATGAGGGACAAACTCTTCTGACCCCTGGGGGCCTTCAGCGCACGGCAGCATTTGTCAGGGCCTCAGGATTTGCTGTCGAGCGTTTTAATGAAGAAGATCTGTCATCTTAATCTCTGTGTGTGTATTAGTTTTGTTTTTCCTTT
>CM054147.1:54191574-54194074 GCA_028751875.1 Rapana venosa | reverse complement strand
ACTCCTTTACCCTTTACCTTTTACACTCATAACAATGACAATCAGGCAAATAATTCAGAGAAATGTAAAAACTAGGTAGTCAACATCATTGTGAATTCAGAATTCGAATGCTTACTGGCACAAAAGAATTTCTTTTTCTGTTTGTTTTGCTGATGGGACACTGAAAACGGCGTTCCAAAGGCAACAACTGAATTCTGGAAACAAAGCATGGGAGGAACAGCCAAAATGGCTGTGGCTTTGCTACAAGCTGCTGATTGCAGAACGACATGAGATCTCTTTGTTCTTTTCCAATTATTTTTGAGCAGATTCTTACAATTCTCTGCAGGCCATTCTTGTTTTTAACACTAAGGTTGTTGTACCAACAAATGAAAGCAAAACTTAGAACACTCTCTATGTAAGACTTGTAAAACAAGGAAAGAATCCTTTTGTCTACAAAAAATGAGTTCAGTTTCCTCAGAAAATACAGACGTTCTTGTCCCTTTTTGACAATAGCGTCAGTGTTAACGTCCCAGTTTAACTTGTGGTCAAAAATAGTTCCCAGATAGTTATAGTTCAAAACGTTTTCAACTTCTTGATTATGGATAACAATATTCTTAGGAGTATACCCTGATCTTCTGAAGTCGATAGGCAGGTATTTAGTTTTAGAAACATTTAGGCCAGATAGGCCTCGTCACACCAGTGTACGAACTCGGTGAGGGCTGGACCGTGGTCTAAGACTGATCCGGATAAAAGAGATAACAGAGCACTGTCGTCTGCGAACTTTACCAGAAAGGAATTTCCATAGTTGCTTCTGCAATCATCTGTGTTGTTGTTGTTGTTGTTGTTGTTGTCTTCGATTTTACGTCTGTTCACTCTCAGTGATATTAGACGAGAAAGAAAAAAAATATATATACAAGGGGTGTATGATAATTGAGGTGGTTGTAGAGGCCCTACTGAAAAATGCGAGGGGGAAAAAGTAGTCTAATCATGAAAAGAAACCGTGCAAAGCGAAAGATACAATAAAAAATATTTTTAAAAAAACACCACAGAAACAAAAACATAAAAAGTGATTAACGTTAATGAAACTATAACAAATGTCCTATAGGACTATGCCAGAGACCTTTTGCAATATCAAATGCCAAATTCAAATTATTGAATATGCTTCTAAGGGAGTTTTCAGAAAATTGAGGTAAAAAAGCTTTCGTATTCTTACATTCAAATATTATATGAGTATTAGAAATATTCTCACCACATAGACATTTACTGATTCTACTGAATTTGGTTACGAATGCATTAAGTTTTATTCTATAAAACAAACTATTCACCCTTCTTGCTGTGGAGATATTTCAACAAGCCTTAGAATGGCTCACGACTCTTGCTTTATCAGTTTTGATGACAGATCTGTTTAGAAATCTCTCTTTTAGGTGATACGTTTCTGTGACCTTTTTCCATGATGTTTGTTCTAATAAGTGGTAGCCCTCTTGTAATGATAAAGGTACGTGCAATGTTGCTGATTCCCGTTCATGCTTTGCTCCTCTTTTAGCAGCTCTATCAGCCCACTCATTTGGAAAGAATCCACTGTGTGAAGGCACCCAACAGAAAGTGACACTTGTGCCCTTTAAGGTTAAAAGGTGTATGACATGATTAATCTCTAATGCAATGTTTGAAGTTTTCTTGTACCACAAGGATTTTAAAGCATACAATACCGACTTAGAATCAACACAAATAAGGATTTGAAATATACACAATGGCAAATCAAGAACATAATTTAGAGCCATTAAGACTGCTACTAATTCCGCGGTAAAAATCGAATGATGTTTACCAACATAGAATGATTTTTCAATTTTTAAAGATGGTATAACAAAAGCACTTATTAACAAAGGCAAGAAAGTGCATAAACCTACTGAAGATAATTAGTAAACAGTTCTGGGGACAAGACATATTCAATCTAAAATGTTTAGCTACATCTCTTGTTCGTTCGAAATTATCATACGGACAAGAAATCTTTTTCAGCGCTCCAAAATCTTTACTTATAAAGCTACAAAGTGTAGACTGCAAAGCTTACAGGCTTGCACTTGGAGTTCCATATCATGCATCAGCTCTGGGAACGTACAATGAAGTTGGTACATTGCCTTTGGATGATTACCGTCAACTGGCATGTGCCAAATATGTTCTTAGAAACAGAAAAACTGATAATTTCATTTCTGAGGAAGTAGAAGTAAAATCTGAACTACAGTTTCCTAAAAGAGCAAAAGATATATCTTCTTTAATGCCCATTAACACATATGTGTCTGATCTAGTGGAAAATTCTAATGTCAACCAACACAGAATGGACAAACGAGAGGCAACATTACCTTGCCCATTGTGGGAGATGAATAGAGCATACTTCGACATAGAGGTAACTAATGCAAAAAAGAATGAGAATCTGAACATTATGGTTTCTGATGTTCGATCCCACATTCATCATAAGTATTTTCATCATTTACAAATTTATACAGATGGATCACGTCTGGATAATCAA
>CM054147.1:54181574-54189074 GCA_028751875.1 Rapana venosa | reverse complement strand
TATGTATGTATGTATGAACATATGTATGTATGTATGTATGTATGTATGTATGTATGTATGTATGTATGTATGTATGTATGTGTGTGTGTGTATGTATATGAGAGAGAGAGAGGGGGGGAGACATATAACCCCACACCACCCCCCACATGCACATCCGCACGCACATAATTATTCCCTCAGATACACTGTGTAATTTATAGCTCAAAATTAAACCTGAACAATTATATGTATTTGCATGGGGCCAATTAAGAAAGTAATTTTTTCCTTCTGACATGTTTATTGACAACCAAAGAATTCATCAATAAAACAGAAAATAAACTGCTCATAAAAGCACGTTGTTAATTGAATTGTACATTACCGTGTGTGTGTGTGTGTGTGTGTGTGTGTGTGTGTGTGTGTGTGTGTGTGTGTGTGTGTGTGTGTGTGTGTGTGTGTGTGTATGTGTGTGTGAAGAGGGGGGTGTATTGGTGAGTGTACGTGTTAGTGTGTGTGTGTGTGTGTGTGTGTGTGTGTGTGTGTGTGTGTGTGTGTGTGTGTGTGTGTGTGTGTGTGTGTGTGTGTGTGTGTTGTTGTCTTCGATTTTACGTCTGTTCACTCTCAGTGATATTAGACGAGAAAAAAAACAACATATATACAAGGGGTGTATGAGTATTGAGGTGGTGGTGGAGGCCCTACTGAAAAAAGCGAAGGGGGAAAAGTAGTCTAATCATGAAAAGAAACCGCACAAAGCAAAAGATACAATATAAAATTAAAAAAATTAAAAACCGAAACAAAAACATAAAAAGGGATTAACGTTAATGAAACTATAACAAATGTCCTATAGGACTCTGCCAGAGACCTTTTGCAATATCAAATGCCAAATTCAAGTTATTGAATATGCTTCTAAGGGAGTTTTCAGAAAATTGGGGTAAAAAAGCTTTTGTATTCTTACATTCAAATATTATATGAGTATTAGAAATATTCTCACCACACAATCAAAAAAGACAGGCACACTCGTTCACACGTACAGAGATACTCGCACGCACAGACAGAAAAAATACAGACATTTAGTGTGTGTGTGTGTGTGTGTGTGTGTGTGTGTGTGTGTGTGTGTGTGTGTGTGTGTGTGTGTGTGTGTGTGTGTGTGTGTGTACGCTTAACTAAATGTATGTCTTTTTGTCTGTCTGTGTGTGTGCGCATATATGTACATATAAACGAGTGTGTCTCTGTGTGTGTGAATGTGTGTGTGTGTGTGTGTGTGTGTGTGTGTGTGATTGAGTGTGTGTTTGTTTGTATGTGTCTGTATGCTTAACTAATGTCTTTTTGTTTGTCTGTGTGTGCGCGTATATATGTACATACAAACGAGTGTGCCTCTGTGTGTATGAATATGTGTGTGTGTGTTTGTGCGCGCGCGCGCTCGTGTGTGTGTATGTGTGTGTACGCTTCACTAAATGTCTGTATTTTTTCTGTCTGTGCGTGCGAGTATCTCTGTACGTGTGAACGAGTGTGCCTGTCTTTTTTGAGTGTGTGTGTGTGTGTGTGTGTGCATGCGTGTGTGTGTGTGTGTGTGTGTGCGTGCGCGCGCGCGCGCGCGTGTGTGTGTGTGTGTATGTCCTCTCAACTAAATGTGTGTCTTTTTGTCTGTGTGTGCGTGCACGTGTCTTTGTACATAGAAACGCGTGTGCCATTGCGCGCGCGCGTGTGTGTGTATGTGTGTGTATGTGTGTGTGTGTGTGTATGTGTGTGTGTGTGCGAGTGTGTGTGTATGTGTGTGCTTTTGCACACTCGCGCGCGCACGTGCATGTATGTTTGTGTGTGTATGTGCGTATGTCTTTGTGTGCGTACGTGTGTGTGTGTCTGTGTATGTGTGTGTAATTTGAGGAAAAACAAGTCCACACTATAGCCATCCCGTGAATATTACTGTCAGTAAGCCGTTTGATCATAGTACGAATATACCGCACTTGGCTTGATTTCTTGGCTATAAAGTCTTCAAAAACTTTGATCAAAACCTTATTATCTTAGGTATAGTATAGTTGGCTGTTTAGCAACATTGACATACCGTTTCAAGTCACACCAGTTTTTTGCCCTCCATGAAGGTAGCTGCATTCCGACTTTGGAAATGTATGCTGGGTATGTTCGTGTTTCCGTAACCCACACAGTACGGGACCTTAAACGTGGATATTTGACTTTTTGCGTGTGTATATAGACGAAGGGAATAAAGGCACTGGCAGGTCTGCACTTGAAGTTGACCTGGGAGATCGTAAAAAAATTCCTCAGCCTTATTCACCATACCTAGCCGAGATTCAAACCGATGGTTTTATGTACGAATGGGGTTGAAGTGGAACGGTTTTAATCACTTGGCAAGAGTGTATGTCGAGTTAATCGCCGTCAGTTGGTTATCACAGTTCTTGATTAAACCATTGACGCTGGGGGCAATAGCAAAGTCAGAGGCTGTATGACCAGTGGCTTTCTTTCCCACTCATGGAATTCCACTTTACAGCTTAGTCTTTAGTGATCCACTATGACTCTCTGACTAGGAGGCTTGACTCGCACAGTCCTTATATCGTGCTGCAGCCCTGGGGGCTGGTTGGCCTTTGGATATCATCTCCAACGCTGACTGTCCTTATGCCCACTTGGCCAAGAGAGTGGGGATGTACTGTAGGTAAGGCATCTCCACTATAATCAAATTTCTGCCCAATATCCAAAACAGCAGCTGCCTCCTCTGCTGTTTTGGAGGTCATCGTCGGACACGACGGACAAACATACAACATGTCGAGTTAAACATAATTTTCCTTCATTACACGCTCGAATGGTGAAAAAATATGATGTTATAATTCTGCTTCGAGACTATAAAGCGAGGCCCGGTGTGTGAACGCACGCAGAACATCTTGCACGCACGTTAAAACACGTTCCGTTTCTCGGAAGAGTAGGCCATTGCGTGCCGGTGGGAACGGATGACAAGATTTATAAAACTACATTCACACGGGGACACATGAATGCTTGTTCCGTTATGCTCGAAATATCATCATCATAATAATAATAATAATAATAATAATAATAATAATAATTGATAGGGGCTATGATCAACAATTTTCATCATGATGATTACATCCTTGCGTCAACCAGGCCCGAGAAATACAATTACTTGCAGTGCTGGTCAAGTTATTTTTAGCAACATTCTCAAAAAAATCGCGCCTGAAATGAATCTTAGTTTTCATTCTTTTTATTTCGAGTAATGACGGAATCAGTACCCGCGTGCTTATTTACATCAAGTCCCTGTATGTCTATGAATGAAAAACGGTTGTGCGGATCCAGTGTTCCCAAAAGTGTCTATAGCAAACTCACTCAGTTTTGAAACTGGCTGGAGTCTGACTAAGCCATATTTGACTTAAAGGATACGCGCCTGCCACATTTCAGAAGTAACCTAGTGTTCTCATCACTTCACTATGACAAGAATTGCACACGATGCAAAAAAGAAGAGGAGTAGAGGACATGATAAGAGCAGAAAGTACTGTTGTTTTAAGGTACATCACAGTGAATACAGCATGACGAAATTCTTCCTCGCTTTTGCAGTAGAATCACCTGTTATCAAGATATAGTAAAGGTAAAGGTGTTCCCATAACCTATGTGGTCGTAGGAGACCTCAGCTTCTCCAGGAGCCAGCATATTGAGGGCGGCGCCTATCTCCTCTCCCTCGCTGCTTTACCTTCCCTGACCCTAAAGAGACAGGTACTCATTTACAGCTGGGTGAACTGGGGGAGTGTACTGAAGTGAAAGCGCGCAAATGGTCACCCATCCAAGTGGTAACCACGCTCAATACTGCTTAACCTTAGCTTGGGGAAAGCGAGTGCTCTGACCACAGAGCTATCCCGTCCTCTAGGTTGCTTTAAACTACCTTCAAATGTTTTAAGTCCACGGTGCCAATCAATATTTCTTTTCTTAGAGGCTTTAAAAAACTTAGTTAAAATGTGGATTTTATTGACTATGTATTGTTGCTTGTTTTGTCTCTGACACAATGTGATGAAAATGAGGATTGTTGTTACAAGCAGCATTTTAGCAAAAACACAGCAAAGATGGTAGGACTAAAACTTCTCTTCCCCCTGTGGGGATGCCGAGAGCTTGTCAGTATAAATAGCATCCTCACTTTCTGGAAATTCTGTGCCAGGAATTCCCTTTTTATCACTCCTTTTGCTTCTGTCTTCCTCTTTTTTCTTTTGGCCACCTCCTTGATCCTGTTGTCTGCCTTCTTGGTTTATTCTCCTGCCTTTTTTTCTGAGAGTCTTAGAATCTAACAAATTTCTCTCATTATGAAGTCGATGCGCTGAGTTTGACTTGGCAGGCGTTTAACAACAGCATTTTCGCTCATGTGACAGACAACAATCGTTTGCTGTCTGAGCGTTCAAAGAAGAAGAAGAAGAAGAAGAAGAAGAAGAAGAAGAAGAAGAAGAAGAAGGAGGAGGAGGAGGAGGAGGAGGAAGAGGAGGAGGGGGAGGAAGAGGAGGACAACAAAAACAACAGCAACAACTACAACAACATCATCATCATCATCATCTTCATCATCATCAATAACAACAGCAACAACAGCAGCAACAACAAAAAACAACAACAACAGCAACAACTACAACAACATCATCATCATCTTCTTCTTCATCATCATCATCATCAATAACAAAAGCAACAACAACAGCACCAGCAACAAAAACAACAACAAAACAACAGCAACAACAACTACAACATCAACATCATCATCATCTTCATCTTCATCAATAACAACAGCAACAACAGCAGCACCAGCAGCAACAACAACAAAAACAGCAACAACAGCAACAACTATATCATCATCATTATCATCATCATCTTCATCACCATCAATAACAACAGTAACAACAACAGCAGCACCAGCAACAACAACAACAACAAAAACAACAACAGCAACAACTACAATATCATCATCATCATCTTCTTCTTCCTCTTCATCATCATCAATAACACAGGCAACAACAGCAGCAGCAGCAACAACAACAACACGAAGAAGAAAGCGCTGCATCGTGTGCAAACTGTCCACAGAGCAGGGAAGACAGGCTATGATATTGTTGTTTCTTGATGAACAGATTCTTCATTCTTAAAAGCTCCCTCAATATATTTACTACTCTGATGAAAATGTCAACATCATTGTTCACATCTTTCTGTAAGTTACACACAGACAGAACTCTGGAATCAAGCTTGCCATACGCCGACTCCAGAGGAGTTCTCTTCTCTAAAGAGAGAGAGAGAGAAGAAAGAGAAGAGAGAGAGAGAGACGAGAGAGAGAAGAGAGAGAGACAAAAGAAGAGATGAGAAGAGAGAGCAGAGAGAGAAAGAGAAGGAGAGAGCAGAGAGAGAGAGACAGAAGACAGACAACAGACGAGAGAGAAGATAGACAGAGAGAGAGACAAGAGAGAGCAGAGAGAGAGACAGAGAGAGAGACAGAAGAGAGACAGAGAGAGAGACAGAGAGAGAGACAGAGAGAGAGACAGAGAGAGACAGAGAGGAGAGACAGAGAGAAGAGAGACAGAGAAGACAGATAGAGAGACAGAGAGAGAGACAGAGAGAGACAAACCAGAGAGACAGAGAGAGAGACAGAGAGAGAGAGACAGAGAGAGACACAGAGAGAGAGACAGAGAGACACAGAGAGAGACAGAGAGAGAGACAGAGAGAGAGCAGGCTGATATGCTAAGAGCTTGTCATGGCTGAAGTACAATCTGAACATGACACCTTAAGGCATAACAACATTTGGGTATAGGCTTAGGCGTTTTGGGATGGGATAGCTCAGTGGTCGGAACACTCGCTTACCCCTAACTAATATTAAGCAGAATCGAGCTTGGTTACCAAATGTATGGGCGACTGTTTGCGCGCCTTGACTTCAGTATCAGGATTGGTTGCCTGCCTTGGTGATGTTGACCATTCCAGGACTAGTGAAGGTTAAGGTCACAAAGGCTGTAAACGTACCATAACAAACAGCAGTGTCACCAAGACACACGATTCCAGATTTACCACTTCAAGAATTTTTTCATTGACGAACACATTCACGTGGTGTGTATGAAATTTAACAATTCCTGTAAGAGGAAGTACGGGATAGCTCAGTGGTCGGAGCACTCGCTTTCCCCCAGCCAAAGTTAAGCAGCTTCGAGCGTGGTTACCAGTTGGATGGGTGACTGTTTGCGCGCATTACCTTCAGTACAGTCACCCAGTTCACCCAGCTGTAAATGGGTACCTGCCTCTTTAGGGTCAGGGAAGGTAAAGCAGCGAGGGAGAGGAGATGGGCGCCGCCCTCAATATGCTGGCCCTAGAAAAGTGAGGTCTCTGATGCCTCGCTCCCCTACGACCACATAAGTTATGGGACACCTTTATCTTTACCTTTTTTACGGCGTTTAGACTATTTTATCAACACCTGACAGTGGTCTGGGCCATACAATTTCAACATGATCACCAAGGTGGATCAGTGGTCTAGAGGTAAGGCACCTGCCTAGAAAGCAAAAAATCCGGGTTGGAAGTGTGCGGTGGTTTGATCCCCGTTTGGGCCTGAAACTTTTCCCCCATCCATTAGACCATGAGTGGTGTTCTGGGTGCTACTCTTTTGGATGAGACGATAAACTGAGGTCCTTTGTGTTACACACTTAGCGCACCTAAAGAACTCACGGGAAAAAAAACAGTTGTTCGTGGCAAACTTCTGTAGAAAAAGGCCACTCTGATAAGGAAACACAGTTGGAGACAGGAAAAGAAAAAAATAATGGGTGGCGCTGCTCTTGTGGCGATGTACGTGCTCTCCCCGGGGAGAGCAGAACAAACTTTACGCAGGGAAATCTGCTGTGACTTAAAAGTGATATACAATACATGTTCAGCTGGACTGTAAGTCTCAGGACTGGTTGCCTGCCTTGGTGATGTTGACCATTCAAGGACCAGTGAAGGTTAAGGTCACAAAGGCTGTCAACAACCATAACAAACAGCAGTGTTATCAAACAAATCAGACACAAAAATTCCAGACTTACGACTTCAAGATTTTTATCAATTGACGAACACTTCGCTGGGGATATATGAAAGTTAATTCTACAATCCGAAGGGGATTATGGGACAGCTCAGAGGTCAGAACACTCGCTTTCCCCCAAGCTAAGGTTAAGCAGCGTCAAGCGTTGTTACCAAGTGGATGGGTAACCGTTTGCGCGCCATGTTTTCAGTACAGGATTTAAGCACCCAGCTGTAAATGGGTACCTGCCCTCTTTAGGGTCAGGGAAGGTAAAGCAGCAAGGGAGAGGAGATGGGTGCCGCCCTCAATATGCTGGCCCCTAGAGAAGCTGAGGTCTCTGACGCCTCGCTCCCCAACGATCATGTAAGTTGTGGGAACACCTTTACCTTTACAGTGTGCAGACGTCGGGGTGTGTGTACTGTGTATGTCAGAAACTAAAGTATCATGGAGATCTCTGACAGCCCGAACATGCATCACAGCTGCCTCCTATCACCAGTCTGGGGACAGGTCAGTGAAAC